>WUAM01000071.1:28239783-28292656 GCA_024336885.1 Actenoides hombroni
CATAACTGCGGCCATTGGGAGCCGGGCGCGGCGGGGCGGGGGGGGAAGCGGTGGTGCTGCGGGAACACTCCGGTGTGGGGCCGGCTCTTACCGGAGCTCGGTCTGGCCGCCAGGCCCACCGGAGCCTGGCAGCGGCGGCGGCCTGGGGCGCTGCAGAGGGGGCCCTGGGGGGCGCCGGGCGCGAGTTAGAGGTTTTGTGAGAGGAAACCCCGGCGCGGAAAGCAGAAGCCGGGGCGCGTACGCGGGAGGCAGCGTCAAGAGGCCGTGAGGCGAGGGCTGCCCCGCGTCGTGCGGCATTCTCGCCGTTTCCCGTTCCTCTTGGCCGGCAGACGCTGTCGTACCTGCTCCTGTAACTTAGCGAGAGTTCCATTTTTCGGCTGAATAGTAATAGCGGCTGCCGCGAGATTAACTTCGCTGTGTATGCTGGAAAATCGGTTTGAAAAAGTGAGATAATAAAATGCTGCAGGAGGTGACGTTTCCCTGTCTCTTCTAGAAGAGACTAATGCATAACAATTGATCTCCGTTTAAAAAAGAAGTTGTCAGAGAGATCGTAGTAAATCTTTTTTTTTTTTTTTTTTTATGTATAGCTTTCATTTTTAAGGGTATTTAGTTGTGAGCAGATGCGGATATGTGTTGTCAGCACTTTTGCACTGCTCAGATAACGTTGAGGAACAACGTAGTTCCAAGCTGATAACGTAGAACTCTCTTAAAGCAGGACTTCGTGTCGTAGTGTAAACCAACGTAAATAAAGGATGTATGTTGTGCTGTGTTTCTTACAGTAGCTGATCCTTGTTTGTCATCTTAATCAATAGCTATAAATATATATATTGCAGTCATAAGACAGTTCCGAGGAAAGCATTTTGTGTCTTGGGTTTCGTTCCTTTGGCATTGTTCTGAATGCAGCTTTTTATCCAGTGGCACTTGATGCTTCAGAGAATCAAAAAGAAAAAATAGCTGGAAAAATGTGAAATGCTGGATTAAGTAAAACAGCACCTTTGTGGAAATGCCCCTTGGGTTATGACGTAGAAGTCTTTAGTACTCGTGAAAACAGATGGTTTGTCAAAATATGGCCCTTTTTAAAACCTAACACATTTTAGAACTGCTTGCTGCACGTCTGTCGTGCCTCCGTAGACCATCAGTTACTTACACTGCTGAAACAATAAAGTGAAACTTTGATTGCTTGGCCTGTGGCTGCCCAGAGAATCTGGACTACTGCAACTGAGCAGTGGATACTCGAGTATGACCAGTGCAGTTTCCACTCCCCCAGCAGTTGGTAAATACCTCTCAGGGGATTTAATTCAAACAGCATAGTTGATCGTTTGTTACAGGCTGCTAACAGTGGTAGGCTTTGATCATACCTGTTGTTACAGGACTCAAGTGAACAGAAAGAGGAGGCAGTTGCATCTTAAGACATTGTCTCCTTTAACTCAGTCTTCATGTTAAACTCTACATTTGGAAATGGGACTTTTCTGGGTTTGCTTATACATGTGTATGTATATATATATGTATATATATATATAAACACAAACACATGTCCATGGTAGCTTTAGGTGTTGTATTGTAATTAACGTTACCCTTCAAAGCTCTGAGCAGGAGTAACTAGTCTATAAACTCACTTTCCATAAATACCCCTACAACGTTGCAACTTCTACAGTTCAATTTATGCTATTAGGATTTCACAGTGCTTGCCAGAAGAGACTCCCCAAGGTTAGAAAGCTTTAAACGCTAGTAAGCAGAAGAGACTGTGTTAGTCAAGGAAGCAGATATCTATGCTCTGGCATTATGGTATGCCTGAACTTCTGCTCCAAAGCTTCAAATGGCCTTTCCTAACTGTTGATAGTCCATTGATGGTATTATGGCCGTTGTGTTTCTGATGGGGTTTGTGCTTGACTGAATTGTAACGTGCAGCTAGAAAACTTACCTGGATGGTGAGAGCTCAGATAAGAGGCATTTTAGGGTAATGATGGTCAGACTGAAGTGGCAGCTTCTTCACCTCGGGATGAATGTGGCAGTTGCTTCTCTCTAACACCTGAAAGCCCCAGATACCAGGTTTTGCTGAGGCACTTCTGTTTCTTTATCGTTAAATCAGTTTGTTGCCAAACAGCACAATCTTCACTTGTGCATATTGCAGAGATGAACGTACAGTTGGAGAGGTGATAGGCAGAGAATCATTCGCTGAGTCAACTGAACAGAACTGTATTGCCCAAGGTCATTCTTTCCAAAACTCATGCATGAGGAACAGGATACAAAATGTGTGTGTGAGTAGAAAAACAGCATCTATTACCCAGTGGGATTCCTGCTGAACGTGACAGTAGGTCACCAGGTGCATAGCTTTACACAGCAGGGTTTACTGATTCGAAGCTATTGGCTGTTTGACAGTCCAGATAGTTACACTGCTAATATATTTAGTTGGATTTATAGAAGAGGTGGGAATAGCTAGAAATTCTCATAGCTGTTGGAAAAAAAAAAATAAATTTAGGTTTAACTTACTTTAGTAAGTCAGCAGAGGAAATCCTTTCCCAAATGTAGAATTCATTTGCTTTGAGTAAAGCAAATTATGTTTTTTTTCCCCAAGTTTCGAGAGGAAGGGAAAGCCAATGGACCGTTAGTGAGTAGGTTCAGAGAGCTGTGGGGTCTTTCAGAGAACGGTGTGCTTTTAATTTGCTTGCTTTGGTGCCAGAGTGTATTCTGAAGTGGTGGTTTCACATCCTGTCTCTTGTGCTTGTCTGACTGTGTGTGAGGCTGAGCAGCGTGCAATGTTGTCGACTTGCTGCGGTGAAGTAGCTCTGTTGGAAGGGATACTGGAGGAAGGTGGGCACTCCACAGCTAGTGGGTAGGTCCTGCCTCTCAGATGAAGAGACCTGTCCTGTGCAGCCATCTGGAACTGCTCTCAGTGATAAGATAATGGTTTGTTAAGATGAAATAGCAGTTCTGGTCCTTCTTGTCAGCAGAGAAACCAGGGGCTCTTGACATTTGCAGTGATACGTTGTTGCTCGGTATGACTGACAGAGGTACTCTTTATGTCTCTTTGTAGTGTGGTACTATGGATGTGGTACTGAATACGTGTTTCTTTTAAGTCTACATTTTTGGCCTGCATGCGTGAATTCAGATCTCTCACTTAGACAGATTTGTTGGTTGGTTGAGTTTGTTTGTTTGTTGTTTTTCTGGGGTTTTTTTTATCATGTGATTCTTATGCTTTATGTGTAGAAACTGTTACAATACTGTGCAGACTGGGGTAAGGTCATACTGGGACTTCTTTACAGAAGAACACATTTTAATGTTTGGTACCTTTTGGAACTTCTTGTAGAAAAACACTGACTTTTGGAGACTCAACCAAGTACAAAGACAGTTAACTCAGACTGGGAAGTGCATATTTCCTGTATTCTTGCCTCAGATGGTGTTTTTCTAACAAAGATCTCTGGTGTGTATCTGTTACACGCTCGCCAGTTTGCTGAGCAGTGGTCGATAGGGAAATAATTAGCAAAAGGATAAAATCCTAAACTTAAATCTGCTGTAAAAATGGACATTTTAAGTTCGTTTTGTTAACAGAGGTAAAAGGAAAGATACTATGCAAGAAGCAAATAAAATGCATGATTTTTATTTATATTTAACTGTGTGTTTAAATGCTCTGGATAACTGAATGATAATAAAAAAGACATCTGTTATTTAGAGGGAGGGGATTATACTCACTTTTGTCCACAAAGCATACTGCAATTTTTACTTATAAAAGAATTTAAAAAACAAGAGAATAAAGAAGGTGTGATACCTGTTGGAATATTATTGAAATAAAAATTATTAAATAAGAAATAGGAAATGTCTGTCTTCTGACTGGACCGTAGACTGCTAAATGGATGGCCTTATTCAGTTTAGGTAGCAAACTCACAAAATACCCCTTTCTGTTTAGTATCATGATTGATTTATTTTTTTCTCCTTTCATCAAGAGCACCAAGAAACATCCACGTTAGGTTCAAGACCAGCACATGGTGTGTTTAAGTCATTGTTAGATGTTAGTAAAGGTCTTCTGCTCGGCCTCAGTTTACCTTGTTCAAAACTCAGATGAACTTCTCCATTTCAAAGTCTCCACTTTCAAGATTATCCTTAACCATCTCTGTATTGTTGTAGTGGTAACCTCTGCATTTAGTTTTACTTTGTGTATTTCCTGGAAATATTAAAAATACAGTAAGATATTACTTGTGGTTTTTATTACATGATCAGGCAGATAACATTCTTGTTGCTTTTTCTGGTACCTCTCAGTCGACGTGTCGTGCATGAGACGTAATCTGTCTTTCATCCTCTCTCAGTTTATTCTGGCTTCATTTGCTACATGGCAGAATTTAATTGTATAATTTGTCTTGTAGATTTGAATTCTTTGAGCAGTGGTGTAATAAGCTTTATGTCCTTGTCAGCAGATATATGCAGAGTCTGTCGGTCTGAAGGAACGCCTGAGAAACCCCTCTATCATCCATGTGTGTGCACTGGCAGTATTAAATTTATTCATCAGGAATGGTGAGTCCTGTGTCTGTGGGGTTTTTAATATGGGGTTTTTTTTATATAAAACATATTAACATGTTTCTTAAAACAGTATTTCCTAAGTCTTCAGGTTAACTGTTAAGAAAATCCAGTTTTCGGCAGAAAGGTGTTAGGGGTTTGGATGGGTTTTGCACAGTGATTCATTGCAGTTCACAAAGAAGTTAGTAATTATTTATGAAAAAAGGTATTGATAATTGTTCATCTTAAGGACTACAGTTCTGCTCATATGTCAGCTTTATGAAAACTAAGCAAGAAAATCAGTATGTTTGTGCTTTTTCTGCCTACTTACAGCTGTGAATAAAATGAAATCTACCCTTACAGCAAGAAATAAAAATACTCTAGTACTTTTTTGGTCATTTGGAGGTGTAAGTTTGCTCAGGGAGATGGCAAAGTGAAAGCTGTAACTTTGGCCTATAGCACACAATCCTTCTGGTAGTATTTCAATAGCCATACAAATACACCAGTTCTAAATCTGCACTGTGTGCCTGTATGTCTCATAACTTGAAATGTCCATATAAGGATTGGTGTCACTAGTGTGTGTTTGTGTTGGGATGTATGCTTTGAGATGTTAGCCTTTTCAGTAACATACCCAAAGAATGTACTTTGTACATCAGTTATGTAAGGGATGTAATTGAAGAGTTGCTGTTAATCACAGTCAGCTTACCTTTTTTGCTTTTTGAAACCTACTTGATGACCTAAATGGACTAAATAGAAATGCTAATTTAAGTCCTGCTTGATTTTACCAAGATCCTGATTTACGTTTGAAAACAGAGAATTGTTATGTCTTCCTTAATGGGGGGATAAGGTGGAGTGATCTAATAGTGTGTATTAATGCAATCACTTTTTATTGCAGCTTAGTTCAGTGGCTTAAACACAGCAGAAAAGAATACTGTGAATTATGTAAGCACAGATTTGCTTTCACACCAAGTAAGTATGTTTTATTGTTATTTTTATCAGAATTTCTTCTATTTTTTCCTTTTAATACATATGAAGCGATTACTTTCTTATTCAGCATGATAGATCCAAACTTGTGTTTCAACTTGTATGTTCTTGTTTGCAGTTCTTATGCATATTACTGCAGACTGTGTGAGTTGTTTGTTTAAATAATGGATTATCTGGTTCTTTCATAATCTTATGTGAGCTATAAAAGAAGTATTATCCTGTACCTTTCCTTACTGCTTCAGTCCTATTCTTTTGTTGCCACCATTACAGGACATGGCATGTATTCAGCTTTATTGATAAATTCCAGTGTTTGGAAGACTTCAGGTGAAACCACAGCAAAATTTGAGTTTGAAAAGCAGTTTTCAGTTAGGTTTGAACTCTCAGCCTGCAACACTACCACTTGACTTCTGTCAGTTTCAATTCAAATGATCTTGACAGATAACACAAACAATAACAATTCCAGTTTGGTTTCAGCCAAGATACAGTAACTATCCAGTATTGTATCACCTTTTATGTTTGCATCAAGTAAGTTAGGCAACTTATGATGAGAAGTGACTGGATCTTTATATAGTTCCCAGAGGATTCTTACTACACTTTAACTGATAGTAGTGAAAATAAGCAAGGTCGTTTGGCTTGCTGGCAGGCTAGGCTCGTTATTTAGTATTGCCAACTTACTGCCTGTTGAACAGGTGAAATAGTTCTAGTGCTACATGTTTTTCTCATTGAATTTATTTATGCTGATTTATTCTTTACAGCTCTTCATGGTGCAGATATGTAATGTAATTTTTTTTTAACTAATGGGTATCTGCACTGTGGAAGCTGTCCTGAGTTGGGAAAGATGAAGAGGTTTGCCTATTATAGGTGTGTGGTACTATAAAAATCAAAGGTTTTCAGGCTATCTTGTCCAAGTTAGGTGGATAGAGTGCCAATCCCATCTTCTGCTCCCTTCCCACTGTTGTTTTGTTTTGTTTTTTAAACTAGTTTGGTAGAGAAAAAGGCCATTTTCTGTTACAAAAAAAATCCATAATTCACCTTTCTTCTACATATTGAACCTCAGAATGTTTCATTTCTGCGAAGAATTAATTAAAACCCATTCAATTAGACCATTGTTTTTTTAAAAGATCAGCAGTGAAATGTACAATATTAACTCTGCCTTACCACTGTAAGAACAGCATACTTCATGTTGAGCTCAGCAGTGCTTTCAGGTTATTCTTTTTAAATACTACAGAGACCTCTACAAAAAATGTCATCTGTTTGCATGGGGTTTTTTTATTTAACATTTTTATAAAGGCATTATATTGCTTCTGTTCTTTGCAAATTAAGAGTGATCCCAAGTTCTGGAGCTCTCTAAGCTAGCTGCTTTCAAAATTGCATTCTGATACTAGGTCCTCTACAGAATTTAGTGTCTAAGACCAGAAAACTACATTTCAGTGATTTACAAGTTGTCAAAAAGAAAAAAGACTTCTAATTTTGTACAGAGAGAGGAGAAAAAAAAAAAAGACAACAAAACTGTATAGTGTTTTCCTTAAGGATACGGGGCAGGGGGTGGGGGGAAAGGATGGAAAGTTCAAATTGAAATACACTTAATGTATGTGTTACTATTGATACTAGAAAGCTTATTCACTGCCCTTATCAACAGAGGTGTTCCTGCAGAAGTTTAACCCTTGAATGACATAGCTGTTACCAGCACAGCTTGTAATGTATTTGCAGATTACAGACATGTGAGAAAACTTAATTGAATTACTTATGGCTTAACAAGTTACCATTTGTCACAGAAGCCTTGAAATTGGTAGTAAGTGAACCTCTTTCTTCCCCTTAAAACAGAGTACTTTCTCCACATTCAGCTTCTAGCCAAGTTCTGCTTCTCCTCCTGTCATACACTGGCCACTCCCCAGACTGAGTACCCTCAGCTGATAATGTTTTCTTCTTGTCTTTCTTTCCCCATTGAACAGCGTGCATTTTTTGTTTCCATCAGGCTGCACACAGAGGTAGCATGTATCAGGTACCTGGCACAGATTCTTCCAGCCCTTTCTACCTGGCATGTCTTGTTTCATTGTTCCCCTCACACTCAGTGCTCATGTATTTATGGTTTTGGTAATTTCTTGTAATCCTCTTTACTTGGAAGATAATGTGGATGTCCAGTCTGGAAGTTGGATCTACTAGTGAGATCTGTGTGCTTGAGAGAGAATAAGGCAGAGGTGGGACTGATGTATATGCCAGTCATTCAAAACCAAGTTGGATCTGACCTATAACCATGCCAGGTTTAAAGCACTTTTGCATAAGTTAATTCACCACAGGATGTGGTTGTGTAAAAAGCAGGTACATAATTAGTGTCTGTGCTTCAATGGACAGGCACTAAGTTGAGAGCAGCAGTGCAGTAATATGAGCAACTTCTCTTTTAGTTTAGCTTGATTTACTTGTTAAGGCTGTTGCTGTCATTCTGGCAAAACTGCTCCTTTGCCAGTATCACTTTTTGTGTGTGGAGTAGTCATGAAATATTCCTAGTGCATATATTCTTTAAGTCCTTTACTGTCTTGTAAGTTCTGTAGCATCTTGTTACTACTTTGGCACCTGAACTACCAGGTTAGTTGTAGCTGGTAAGGAGAGAAGGCATGAAAGAGTAGAAGGTGCAAGTTGCATTTTGGCAGGAGTACAAAGGAACTGATTTTTCATTCGAATAACAGCATCATTGTCTAAAAATGTTTAGTCATGTAGCCAGATGGCTTGATTTTCAAATGCATACTTTGAAGCTAAATTTTATATGTTTTAAAAGTCACTCTTTTCTTCAGTTTTTCAAGTTATGAATTAGTAGAACTATTTAAAAAAAAAAAAAGTAGCTTTGGATTTTTTCTTAATTCTGTCAAGGTGCTTGTTCGTTTAAGTCATGTTTTCCTTCTTAGTTTTTAAAGAGCATCTGCTCTGTATTCTTTCCCTCCCCACACATACACTTTCCTTTGTCACGTGCTAGGATGCACTTTTGATCTCAAAGTGAGCATTCATAAGCTCTGACCCATGAAAGAAGGTGAAGCTGTATTTCCCATGAGATGATAGTTTTCAGAACGTCTCTTTTCCGTGGAAGGTAACATGAACATAAATGCTTCCAAAAATACAGATGGAAGTAGACCAGCCTGGTCTTTGGCTGGAGATTGAGATGGCTTCCTTCTTGGGCAGCTGCATTGCTATGTGAGTGGTTGATACAAGCTTAATTGTTACAAAGATTGTAAAATAGAAGCCACGTGGGTAGGATGTTCTTCAGTTTGTAAGTTGTTATAACCTTAAAAAGCTTTTGATATATGCATGCAAAGTGATTAATTCAAGGCTTGCATGCACTTGGACCTCAGTGGTTTTATTATAATCCTGGTTTATTACTGTTCTTCCTCTTTCTTGTTTGTCACCTTTGTTCACATGTAGCTGTTAATATCAAAGATTGTTGGATCAGGAACTATTTGTTCCTGTGAATCATTTGGACTGATTGAGCTCCTGAGCCATCCTATAGCGCACTGTGATTGTCCACATTAAATACTTAAGGTTGGGTTGGGTTTTTTTAATTAATCCATAGGCCTTGATACTTCTGTGATCATGGTGAAACATTTTGGAGGTGACTAGCATATCTAGCTTAATGTGAAAGAGTTCATGGGCAATAGATTTTAATGCAAAGAAAAATGAGTATCGCTGACATATTCATAAAATATTAAATTATGTATTCATATTTTTAAGTAACTTGTGTAAAAACCCATCCCTTAGTAATTGTGCATTGTTTGTAGTAACACAGTTTGTTAATTTCCCAACTTTTTGATCTTTTAATTTTGAACTAAATGATCTGTAGAAACCTGTGTGATTACACTAAAATGAGTGACCTGTTTTGTTGGGCTTCTTATTCAAAGTAATTAAGATTTCATTGAAGGACATAACCGGCTATTTTTTTACCTGTTCATTGTGACAAACTTTTAAGCCAGTAGTCCATAGCTTCAGCATTTCTAGAAAGTCTAGTTTGGAAGAACATAAACTTCTGAAACAAAATACTACATGCTGGCACAGAAATCAGCATGTCTGTTGCCAGCTCCAGGGCGTGGAGTAAACATGCAGTTGAGATATCAGTGTCATTTCACATGTTTTCTTAGATCCTTGGCTGGTATGGGAAGGGGTGATACTTTTTCTCCTTCTCCCTTAGCTGCCTGGAACAAAGTCTGGATATGTCTCCAGAACGTAAAACATAGGGTAGTTTGGATTGGAAGGGTCTTTTGAAGATCAGCTAGTCCAACCTAAAGAATAACTCACAACTGCTGTTTTACCAAACCAGTGCTTTAACCCACGAGCTATACACAACATGGGTTTTACTTAGGAATTATCTAGTCTTATTTTGTGATCAGTGCACAAGGATGATTGAGGTGGCATCTAAATGTCTTGCAAGTGTAACAGGATATAGAAAATCTATGGGAAAAGGACTGCAAGCATGGAGATTCTGTAAAGCTTACTTGAAATGGAATGGGATAGTGTTGCATTGTGTGAACTGTAAAGAAAAATACTATTAAAAAAACCCCTGAGCATTCATAATAAATAGTGATAGAGGGGTTTTGATACAGCGTATGTCAGAAAGCTGTAGCTTTAATAGTGGAACAGAAACCTACCCCCAGAAAACAATCAGCCAAATCCAGTGTGCACAACTAAAATAGCAGTTACACTGCACAAGTGTCACCTGAGTATCCAGAAGGCTTTCTAGTACTTTTCCCATGGCCCAGAGAGCTCGATGAAGTTGAACTAAAGCTATGAAAGCTCACTTTTGCTCAGCCAAAGCCTGAATTTCATGCTATAATAGAAAAAACCCTAATGCTTTAATTGGCCTTGAGTAGAGAGATTTTTATTTGGAGGAACTACAGTAAATAATGCAGGAAACTGGTTTTTCAGACCAAGTTAGGAAAGATTATTGGGGTGGGAATTAAGGGATGTAAGAGGGACGAGGAGGACAAATGTGTGAAAAGGAATGAAGATGATGTGTGTGCTGCTGTGGCAAGGGTCGAAGTCTCAGGCCTCACAGTGGTAGTGGGTAAAAGGGGGTAGATTGTGGAGAGAAAATGGCATTAGCTGACAGACACAAGTTGGGGGTTTAGCTGTGCAAATCACTGGAGCAGCCCCGTGCTGCAGTGCACGTGCACTTCAGGGTGCCTGTCTGCAGAGGATTCTTTCCTTCACCCACTCAACTGTTGTAGGACATAGAAGGGTGTTAACATCGTGGTATAAAGCTGCTAGTGGTAGAAGCTTTATACATTTTGAGGTGGGGCAAAGCAGAGGAAAGCCAGAAGTCTTCATTTTGCTGATTTCTTTATATATATTTATTTATTTTGGGTGTGCATGCAGTTGGATATTGAGTGGGAGTCTAAGCTACCCAGCACAAACAAGCTGACAGCATGCAGAATTGTTCATTGCTTTTGTTTCTTGTGCTCTTTCCATCAACTAGGTTTATAAGTAACAGACAGGGATATCTTTGAGGTAGCGCTGAATGGGAGGGCTGCTGAGTTTAGAATCTGCTTTTTTCTTGCAGGCTTGAGCTTATTTTGGGATAATCAGAGTTTACAGACGATAAATAAAGCTGTTAAGGAAACTTCTCCAAGTCAAAAACCAGCATGGAGTTTATTGTCCCATTCTACTCGGTACACAATGTAACAAATGTGCCATATGAAGTTTTTTGTTTGTTATTTGTTTGGGGTCATCTCGGGAATCTATTTTCTATTCTTTTAGTAAGCTTTTCTCAAATACAAACATTTTGTAGTTGGTGGACTTTTACATAAATGCTGCTTTAAAGGAAGAACTGTTTCATAAGTGCCTTTTCTACACAGTTTATTCCCCAGATATGCCTTCACGGCTTCCAATCCAAGACATCTTTGCTGGACTGGTTACAAGTATTGGCACAGCAATACGATACTGGTTTCACTATACACTTGTGGCCTTTGCATGGTTGGGAGTAGTACCTCTTACTGCATGTAAGTATTAATTTTTTGTACTTTAATACTCATATGCATGAAAATATGCCAGTTCCTGCAGCAAAGTGTTGTTGAGACAATCAGTGGTTTATTTTAAGAAAGAAAGAAATAAGTTCAAAGATATTATTTCATTTATTTTCACTGAGAAGTTCTAGCTGTTTAACTCTTAAGCCAGTAGTGCAATTCAGGAGGGTGTTAAAAGGTAGAAGAAAATGCATACAGAATTATTCCAATATTTTTTTTTCCAATTATTTCAATAAAATTCCTCTTTTCAGTTGTCTTCTGTAAAATCTCCATGGAGGTTTTATTTGATGCCATGTGTTAATGTTAAGATAGAATAATTGTCCTGTTTTTTCTAACCATCTATAAATCGAAGTGCAATCTTTTTCTTAGTATGAAAAATGAAACTGCTTTAGACTCATATGTAAATTGATTAGTAAAACTCCTCTTAAAACATGTTACACAAAGATCACTAAGTAGTAAAGGAATTTAAGAGAAGGAGAGCACACATTTAGATTACTGTAGTATCCAATTTGAAATTCACTTTTTCAATACAAATGGAAAGAGATCTATTGATGTTTCAAAAAGCTACAAACGCAGATGAGAAAGATGAGGAAAGGCAAAAGTGGTATAGTGTTCAGTCAAGGAAATGATTTGAAGTGCATCTGTACAAACAGTAATATACCCCTTGAACAAAAGAGCAGGGAGCCAGTAAATGGATCTCTAGACAGCTTCTCAATATGTTCTGTGCTTTTATTGTAGCTGGCACTGGCTGAGTTTGAGAATAGCACAGTACTGGCATCAGCTATAAAAGAGTGATCCTGTTTCTGCAGCCTGTCCTTCCCATGCAAGAAAAATTGCTTTTCTGGGAATGGACTAAACAAGATTTACAAACTGTTCTGCATTAAAACTAAAAAAATATTTCAAATTTATTTTGGGGGTTTTTAGACAAATCTTAGTTTCATACCATTGTCTTTCAAAAGGCAAATGCTGTGCACTTTTCTTACTAAAGAAAACTTCTGAAGGACAGCAAAGTCATATAACTACCTTAATTAATCTATTGAATGGTTCATAACTGTGTGAAAACACGATGCTGGCTCTTCAGTAACACTGAAATGTTGCCAGAAGTCACCAGCTACAACTTAATTATATAAAACTTTTTTATTTTTACTCCCCAGGTGTAATATTTGTTTTTTAATACTCATTTAATAAGCCAATATAACTGACTTATTATTTTGATTTACAAGTAATTTACAAGATGTTGGGTTTTTTTCAACTGTTTTTAAATTCTGTCTGTTAACGTTGCACATATCCCTTGGTCATGGGTTCCTTTAAGAATTAATGTGCTGTGAAAGGTAATATATTTTCACAGGAAGGTATCCAAAATGATAGAGCCGTTCAGTCTAACAAACCTGGAAAAATCTATTTATTTGTGAAATTTGTCAGGATCTTAAAAAAAAAAAAGCCAGTTATACAGTTTGCTATGATCTCTTCAGAGAAGTAGGATTAATTGGGCCAGCTTAATCCTAAGTGGTTCTCTTCTCTATGCTAATTGTATTTAGCTGCATGGTTCCTAGAGTGAAATATGCAAGGTACCTATATCCAGTACATAGGGTAAGAAAGAGGTGTACATGCTGAGTAAAGGGAATGTGTACACATAGGCAGCAGAAAATGCTAGAGTGGGGCTTGGGTTGTCTGAAGTGCCTCCTCTATCTCAAAGTTTAGAAATTGCTGTTCACACACTGATGTGGCATGTGAATGTACTTTTCTGGAGTGATTCAGCTGCCATTTAAAAAAAATAGCATATATAGCTGAAGGGAATGGTTGTGTGTGTGTTTCATGTAATTGTACAGCAATTAAAATTGTAGAGATGTGTAGCAGAACTACTTAAATTGACACAAGTAAAGTATGAATGGAATTGCCTATATGAGCACCAGAAAAAAACAGCATAAGGAGGGCTAAAAGGAGTATTTGCTGTTTGCCAGAGAGCACTCTGTGTGTTTTCATTCAAATCAAGAGGGAGACCAAACAGACTAAAGATAAGATCTCAAGAAGAACAAGACTGGAGTTATAAGATATACGTATAAGAAAAACAGAACTTTGAGTTTTGCCTAAAACTCAAGAGGGATGAAACGAAACAATGATGCAAAGATCCCAAATGGCATCCACTGATGAAGGGTGTGGAAGGCAAGTCTAAAATCAGTTTATAAATGTCAACCAAGAAGAATCCTAGAGATAGGGTGAGGATTTACTAGCTGGTGTCCTTTGTCTTCATTGTTGTCCGCAAGTGCTTCTGTCCAGACCACTTGGTTATACATGTCTTAGTGCTTGTATGAGTGTGAGCAAGTGAAATCTGTGAGGAAAAATAGCTTGCTTAGACATGAGTTTGCTTAGAGATTTTATGTAATAAAATCCCTTTCCCATTCCATAAAATCTCACAATGAGTTTTGTTACACTAGTTTCCTACCACTGTAGTGTAATTGAAAGTTAAAAGGCTTGCATTCTGTGACCTTTCTGCCTGACAGAGTTCACAGCAGTATCTTGCCCCCTTGAAGCTCCCCTGCCATGTAATCAAGATGGTAGGCAGAGGCAAATGATTGAAACTCCCTGTCAGCAAAGGATCAGTATCATCGTGCTAAATTAGATTCAGTGAGTGTTCACTATAAAATGTATTAATAGCACTGACTACGATGAACGTTTTCATTAGATCAGCTACAGCCGTTGTCTCTTGTGTTTGAACTTGCCCTAGACTTTTGAATTTTGTATTATTATTTAGTAGGATTTTCTGTCCAATGTCAGAACTTCAGCAGGAGGGGGGGGATTGCACTGGGGTTTAGGTGTTAACTTTCTCCAAGTGCCATAATATGTCTTATATAGATGTAGAAACAAACTTTCTATACATTTCAAACAGTTTTAACCAAGAGATAACAATGGAGATATTTGTTCTAGGTTTTAGAAACCATCATGTGCAAGTATATACTTGAGTACTTATGCTTGTGTAAGGAGTGGGAAGAGAATCTTTAAGAATTGTATTACTGGGTTAATTCTTCCCTTAGCCTGTTCTGAGCATCTGCATCATCCTCCTATGGATCTGAACTGAAATTTCTGAAGTAGACTATATATACTGATAACCTGCTTTTAAGATTGTGGGACTGAAGGCTCATGGTAAAAAGCTAATGTTAACTAGCATCAAGTATTAATCCATAAAATTTGTTTAAAACAGCTAATGAAATGGTGACAGCCATTGCTACAAGGTAGCATAATACCAGAAGTTTATAGAGGTTCAGAATTTGATTGAACAAATTAATGGAGGGGGGGGAAGCCCATCAAGGATTAATTTGCACTGAGGTATTATGGCACAGAAACTGAGCTGCTCTGCAATGTGAAGCATATGTGAGTATACTGAGGAAGTGTTGCTGCAAGTGTCTTTAACCTGTATCCACATTCTTCCATCAGCATCCATTAATGCGACCAGTGACAGGTCTAGGTGAATCTTGGGTCTAACCTTGTATGGCAGTTCTTACACTTTGAATGTATACTTGATCAAGAATATTCAGCTTAAATACAGTTTTGTTCCATGTAGTTCTATGTGGTCTTCAGTTCTGTTGATTCACTGAAAGGTGATTATTTTATTTTTTTTCTCCCCCTTGTCATAAATTTAATTAGGACACCAGGTGAAAAGAGGGTATCTTTGGTCCTTTCCAAGTGAGTCTGTAAGCAAAAGTGAGTTTTTTACCACACTTGTGTTTCCTCATGCAGGTCGTATCTACAAGTGCTTGTTTACTGGCTCTGTGAGCTCACTACTGACACTGCCATTAGATATTCTGTCAACGTAAGTACTTATCAAGTGATACAAATAACTTTTCCAGTCAGACTACCATGAAAATGGTTGCTTTGGAACTTAGTATCCCTGTCTTGCATTTATTTTGCTTTCATTATCTTGAACCTGAGGAACTGAAACTCGGTTTTGAGTATCATCAGTTGCACATCAAGCAGATTTTGAATTAATGCCCTGTGTGGTTCAGCTGAGTCATCTTGGTTGGGCTGTTTGACCTGAAACATCAGGTCACATTAGGTTTCATTTTTATTAATGGAGAGAGATGCTCACTTGAGATTAATAACAGTATTTTTCCTGTTGTCTTCTAGTAAGTATACATTTTATTTTTGTTTTTCTGAGAAGAATCTAAAACATCTGAACCTAGAGCACCTTTTCTTGTGTCTTTTGCAGCCTAGGGAGAAAATAAAAGACCTCAAATACGTGTGAGGTTTTCATGGCATGTGAAGCTGTGCTTTGACCTGTATTTCCTTGACAGGGTCGATTTCAGGAGCATCTTGTGCCATCTTTTGGTTTGGGGCTTCTTGTCCCCATGGTGTTCACTGTGTTGTGCAGGCACAAGTGTTTGTGTGGCCCAGAATGATGGTATTTTGGGGGTGGCAGAGTAGTATTGTGGTGGCGTATTTCTTAAAGAACATCTTGTAGCTGTTTAGTTTCCTAAACTCATTGTGATCAAGGAGTAGTGCAAGGGTGAAAACAATTGGGAAGGCTGTACCTGGCAATAGAGATTAAGCAAATTTAAGTACCTCTGGCATTGCATGAAACCCTGGTGTCAGTTGGCTAACAGAACTTTGTTTTGCTGCTGATTTACAGTTATGCATGACTTGATAGGTTAGGATTTGTAAAGTATAGAGGTACTATCTGGAGTAAAAGACTACCCAAAATGTAGAGCAGTCACAGACAAACCCTGCAGTGCCATTCTGGTGGTTAGGATAGCTCAGCCAGAATGTTTCAGTAGACTGGATATTATGCCTCTAAATAGACCTTTTGACTGTGGCAAATAATTTATTTAATTACTATTTAATGTTTCCATTGCTATTCTTGAAGATTGTTTTTCCTGAACCACTCTTGGTGCTTTTCTTCATACTGAGTCAGATCCTGTTTTGCAGGAATGTTTGTGTTTAAACAGTAGTAATGTCACAAACCAAAACAGAGAGAAGTAGAAGCTTTTCCAAATCAGTGTTTCTCTTGGCACTTAAAACCATTTATACTCAGGTACCTACAGCCTTCCTAAAAGAAACCTTCTTTGAACAATTGTTTGGTTTACTTGGTTGGTGGTTTGTTTTGGTTTGGTTTTTTTTTAACTAAATAAAAATTACATCTAGATGTAATTTTCTTCACCTAGACACATAAATACATTCAGCTTTTGGCACAAATACCCGTTTATTTGTTGATTTGGACTAGGAGGATCTGTTTGTGGTAGTTAACAATAACTAAGTTTAGTTTTATGAGCGAAGCATATTTGTCATTAATGTTTGGGAGTTTTTTTTCTTTAACAGGGAGAACTTACTGGCTGACTGTTTGCAGGGCTGTTTTGTGGTAACGTGCACCCTGTGTGCATTTATCAGCCTTGTGTGGCTACGTGAACAGATCGTCCATGGTGGAGCACCACAGTGGTTGGAACAGAATCAGCAACAGCCACTCAATGGTGTTGGGCAACAAAATGAGGTAAAACTTAACTGCTCAGCAGTTCATGATAGATTTAGGAAATGTGGTTTTGTGAATGAATACATTATCAGGATCCAACAGTAATGTTATTTTACTGCAAGATACCTTTATTTGTATGTTAGCAGACATTGATATATCCTTGTATAAACTTAGTGACACCACTGTTACATTTTTTGAAGTTCTGCTAAACAGAATGATAATGGATTTGTTACAGTGTAATTTTTGTAAAGTAACTTTAACATTGTTTAGTTTCTTATGTTTGTGTCTCTCCACATTTTAAGATAATTTTGTGCATATAAAGCTGAATAGTCCACTATCATTAATGAAGATATAGCTTACTTTTGTCTTTTTCAAAAGTATTTCAGTACTTCATGAGGTGACAATTCACTGTTCACAAAGCAGTTGGAAGTTTTGTTGAAACCTCTCAAGTTGGAGCTTCTTTACCCTCCCTCCACCCCCCCAACACACACACACATACACACTCCCACTCCTTTTGTGCTTACAGGAGCCTCTTGGGCAGAAGAGATGATATAAGCAATATGTGTGTAGGGGGAAGTAGTTAAAGTTTTGTTTTCTTTTGTAATAAATGTCAGGTTTTTAAAGACAGAGATCCTCAGCTTGATGACTGACTTGGGTTGTCCTTGAATTATCATCTTTCTAATATAATAGTTTTCATAAGATCAAGAGAGTTCCCCTCTATTGAGCACTGATAAGACCATATCTGGACTGCTATATCCAGTTCTAGGCTCCCCCAGTACAAAAGAGACATGGAAGTACTGGACTGAGTGCAGTGGAGAGCCAACAAAGATTATTAAAGAACTGAAGCATCTGACATATGAGGAGAGTCTGAGAGAGTTGGAACTGTTCATCCTGGAGACAAGAAGGCTCAGGGTGGACCTCATCAGTGTGTATAAATGCCTGACAGGAGGATGTAAAGAAGACAGAGTCTTGGTGGTATTGAGTGACAGGACAACAAGCAGTAGGTTCAAATTAAAACAGGAAATTTCATTTAGACAAAAACAAAAGACTCACCAAAACCAAAGCAACAACAAAAAAGAACCAAACAAAAGAACAGACGTAGTGTTTGGGTTTGGTTTGTTTTTTTTTTACTGTGTAATCAACACAGTGAAACAGGTTGGAACACGCTGAGAACCTGGAACAGGTTGCTTAGAGAGATTATGAAGTCTTCATCTCTGGAGTTGCTCAAAAGCCAACTGGAAACAGCACTGAGCAGTCTGTTGTTGCTGACCCTGCTTTGAGTAGGTGGATTGCCTAGACAACCTCTGGAGGCTCGGTCCAACCTCAGCTACCCTGTGAAGAGGACTGAATGTTTCCTTTCCTCTTTTAAAAGATTAAGTGGTTCCAAATTTAATGCTTATTGAAAAAAATACTTTATTAACATCTTTTTAAAATACCTTTTTTTTAATATATACAGGATAAAAGTACAGAGAGGTTGATGGATTTAACTGAATGCTAAATGCTGTTTCTGCAGGCTCAGGCTGTTGTAAATGGAGGTGTTGAAAACGCTGCGCTCGATCAACCTGCTAACCCAGGTGCTGAGAATGTAGTTGTGGGTGAGAACCCTGAAATTCAAGAAGAACAATTAGATGAAGAGGAGGAGGATAATGAAGATGAAGAAGACGCTGTAGTAGAAGATGCAGCAGATGCAAACAATGGAGCACAAGGTAACAGGTGACTCAAAACAGTAATACTCTAGTTCTTTGAAATATAAATGAAACCGCTGAAAATAAAACTGTCGTAAATCAAGGAAATTGTAAATTCCCCCCTAGCTTATTTATCTTGCTTTTGCAAATGTCATGTATTTCATTTGAGTGATGAAGGATTTTCTTGCTGAAAAGCTATCAGCAATTATGAGTTGAATGTTATTCCCTTAAGTATTTTTGTTCATTTAAAATGTAGCATGGAGTGGTTGCATCTTGTTGGGTGAGTCTTGACAGCTATAAACATGGCCGTTCTCTCCTCAGATGACATGAACTGGAATGCTTTGGAGTGGGATCGAGCAGCAGAAGAGCTTACTTGGGAGAGAGTGAGTAAGAATAAATTTTTTTAATAATTGAGACTCATATTTGAAAGGATTTGTAGTACTGCTGTGTTAAAATCTATTTGGGATAGATTTGGATGCTCTTGGCTAGTGTGAAAATGATCTGTAAGAGGCTTCAGTGATCCAAAAAAATTACTGTGTTATAAACAATGTTTTTATGCTACTTGTTAGCTGTCAAAAAAAAATTTCCTTTGATTTGAAATGTAGTAGTAGTTTAATACATGTTTTAGACTTTTCTGAAGTCTTCAAGCTAGAAATTAATTGCAGCTTGTGTTGAGGATGCCAGGCCAGAGAGGAACACATGGGTGTTGTGTTGTATATGGTTTAATTTTTGTATTCATAAAACCATTAAACTAAAGAAAAGAGAGAACTGGAAATTCTGCTTAGTTTATTTACATATTTGCAAAAGGCAAATGTGTTTTTTCAAAAAATTATGGAGCATTTTAATGGAGCATTGCTTCTGTTTTGTTTATTGATCATCAATGCATAACTAAAGCATGATATGCATGTACACTGTAATCATAGAGTAGTGTAGAGAGTCAAGAACTAGTTTTCCTTGTAGGTGGTTTAGAATTAACCAGTTTGAGTTCAAGCAGCAATATCTTCCTGAAGGTAGACAGAGCAGCTTCATGTGATTTACCAGTATCACTGGTACCTATGACAAACAGTTGTAAAGCTGGTCACTGTATTCCTAGGCCGGGATATTGTTGTTGCCTTGATTGCAGCACAGTAGAAATACACTTTTCATCACAGTGGACAGGTCTTGTTTTCTATCCAGTGAAAACTTCTTAGTTGGTTTTGAAAGATATTTAGTGCAAAAGAGCATACATAAATCTGGGGTTCTGAACCATTCTGCTGTCTGTCTCAAGATGGAATTCTTAGATTTTTGAACCCAATTTATGTGCTGGGAAATGCTGATGTACTCCTAGTTGAAAACATTTTGGTGCCTCTCCACAAATACAGAAATCAGTTAGTGAAGTCTCATAACCATTTCCAATCCTACGTGCTGGCACAGGCAATAGCCATCCAGTTGGCATTTAGTATCAAAAGTGGGGTCGGCTTCTCTGCTATGTGATCTTGTGAAACTAGCATGCAAGCTTTCTGAATTGTCAAATATAATTTGCATCTTGGTTTACTTTGCAAAATATGAGCAGCTTTAATATCTTGGAATGCAGTGCAGAATCCTGGTACAAAATAGCCTTGAACCCAGTGTATTACTGCAATTATTGTGGAGTAGGAGTGTCTGGATTGAAATAGTAAGAAATCCTTGAACTGGGGGGACAGGAGAGGGGTTTTTTTCCTCTTATTTTTAATAGATGCTCTATTTGTGGCTGTTCCGTGGACGCTTCCCGTAACAGCTGTGCAGAGTGGTGGAGAATTTGTTTCCTCTCTTCCCTAGCTGTAAACCAATTCTTTTCTAAACTTAAATAACATACAGTGTAGCATCATTACCCTGTTACTAGTTGCTTTTACATATTGAAGGTAAAATATTAGTCTTTGGCTTTTCTGAGTGCAATGTAAACTGATACTTTGCAGTTAGGAAGCAAAAAAAATTTGCTCTTTGATATTGAGATGCTTAAACATGCTTTTTAAAATAATAATTCAATCACTAAAATCTTTTGTAAATGCAGAATCTTTGTCAGTCTTCAAAGTCTTGGAGAGAAATAGCTTATAAATGTATGGATTATATGTTTAGTTTGCCATATATAAATACATGTGCATTAAGATATTCCACATGTGTATCACAGCATTTGATCAACTGAGTTTATGGTGTTGAATGAGAACTTCTGTTTTTATCTTTCTATCTTTGTCTTTAAGAATTTATATCCAGGTTCTGGTGGTGGAGCAATAAAAAAAGCCTTTGACTGTATTGAATATTAAAAGTTGGTGTGAAAGAGGCTTCTAGGAGGATTATTTTAGTTGTGTGTTGCTTAATTTTATGTGCTCATCAGAAAGAATGACTTTCTTATCTTTACAGATGCTTGGACTTGATGGATCTCTGGTTTTTTTAGTAAGTGAAATCCTGCATTTCAAGTGTTCTGTAGGAGACACTTTTTTTTAAGTAAACTGTATTTTTAAAAATGATATTCTATTTGAAGTCTTTATTTTCACATGATATATGCTCTTTAAAGAGGCTTATGATTAAAATAGTGTCCTTGTTCAGACTTCTCTGATTTACCCTAATACCACCAGAATGCCACTGCTGAATTTTTAGTGTAGACTGGATCTTCAGTTACGTTTCTTGACTTTGAGTTTTGGGGATTGTTTTTATTTGTTCCTCCCTAGAATTTTTCCCCTATTGAGTATTACTTGCTATCAATATCAAAGTTTTACTTTTTTTTTTTTACATCTTCACAATAGTCAAGCTGGCTTGTATTTGAACTTGTTCCAAAAATTTTTGTGATTGCAATAATTTAGCAAAGCACTCATAAAAAGGCTGTTGGCTTTCTACCACTTGTACGTGGATGAACCGGTGTTGATTATCTCATTGACAAACTCTTACATACATAATGCATATCTTCTACTGGGCTTTGTTATAGTTTATTTGAAGGGCTCTCTGCTGTCCATCCTACCTGACTTGGAGATGTCTAGCTCTGACTTCAAAATCAGGGGAGAGAGCGCACAGGTGGCAACAAAACTTTAACCCATCACAGCTTGGCTATCATCTGCCAGATCACTTACTTTAAAAAGAGAAGCCATTTCTGTATTTGAAGGGAAAAAATGCTCTGTGCTCTCTCCCAGGAGTAGAAATTTGACTTCATTTAATGTGTGTAAGAAATCTAATTCTTAAATATGAACGTGTTTATTAGGTACTGTAGTGGATAAATATCTCATCTGAAATAAAATGTCTCGTATTTTAATGTCTCATCTTTAATGTAACTTATTGTGCCGCTAGTAATTGACTTTGGAATTTTAGTTCTTTTGATATTAAGATTTAGTGTGCTTATGGCTGAGCTCACATATTAGCTAAAAGTAATTTGTGGTACTGTTTCGAGAGCTGTCAGTTTTCTTAACAGGCTTCTTGTGACAAAGTCTACTAGTTAAAAGTTCAGATTACCATTTTCTCATTTGTAAAACCAGTATCCACATACATTCCATGTAATTGTATTTAAGGGCGGAACTGGTTATATTAATTTCAAAATAACAGCTTATTTTTTACAAAATAAGAGGGTTAAAGGAAATATAAGTGCTCTTATCTAGGTAAACGTCCACGATTGCAAACAGATGCTTTCATGGATGTCCTGCATGTTTTGGCCTTTGTGTTAGAATAAATTTCTTGGCTCTTAACATGGTATGTGCAAGTTCTGGTAATAATAAGCAGTTGAAATAAGTTGTTTAGATACAAAAGTAAAGTCCCTTATTTAAATGACTGGTATTTATGTACTGTTTCCTTGTCTTCCTTCCCCCATACTCCTTGCAGGAACATGTCTTTTGGGTGGTATCTCTAAATACGTTGTTCATACTTGTGTTTGGTAAGTATCATTGGCTCTTAGGATTTAAAAAGATCATTATTGTGGAGTGATAATGCAGGTTCATTTTAGGGCTGTTCTCTCAGAATAAATGAATTTGTGACATCTAAAAATGGAACCACAAACAGACTGGAAACATGATAGTAAATCTTTATTGCTTCTAGCTTTGTCATTTTAATATCTTTAAGTGAATAAGTTTAAAACAGGAAATCCACCAAAAGCTTAATAATGTCAACCAAAGCACAGAAAATAATATTTATTCGGAATACTGTTGAAGGAGGAACCTCCTGCAGTTTAATTTATGAGCAACTGCAGTACTGTCAGGAATGTCTAGGACATTTTTCTTTTCCTTATATTTTTTGCTAGATATAGTTAATTACTTTTTCTACCAAGAATCCATTTTTTTGAGCTCAAAATTGGAATGGGGGGCGGGGCATGCAAGAATGAAGCGGAATGTGTAGAATTTACAAATATACTTTCATTTTGTGTCCACAGTTACTAAGGAACGTTCACACAACTTTGGAACTTAAATTTTAGAAAATAGAAAGTTCTGATTAATGGTGTATTTTACATTATTTTTACTACTTCTTCCTGTAGATTCTGAAGCTGAACTGCAGCTATAAACATTTGCAAGACTATTTCTAGTACAAGATATGAGTATTTCCATGTTCTGATTCCATGTATGCTTGTACTAGAAATACACATGCTAGGAAAATTCCTTGAACATAACCTTGTAAGAGCTTAAAAAAAAATTAAAAATTAAAAATTCCTCAAACAGTTGGTGTATATTCATCAATCATTTGAACCCTAAAGGAGAAGGGTAAAATGCCAGCATTACTGTAAATAGTAGTAAGGTCACCTTGCAGTGTTTTGGGAATTCCTATTTTATATTTGCTGCTTATAACATGTAGGGTGAATTTACATTTCCACTTTTATTTTACTGCAGAAAAAGGGGGTAAGAAATTTAGAATTTGAATTTCTTTCTTTTAAAACCCTCCTGAGAGGCATTAGACTGTGATTCAGATTTATTTTTCCTTTGTACCTCACACCTGTCGAGTGACTATGGGAGAATTAACAGCTCTTCTGCGTGCCTCAATTTTGCCTGTTTCACCTCTAACAGAAGTTCTGGAATGGTGGTGCTTGAGCTTGTTAGTGGTGTTAATTTGACACAATTGTGTGCAGAAGCAGCAGTGTTTTAGTAACAAGATAGATCATTTTGTACGCTTGAAGGGATACCAGGCAGAAAATTGCACTTTCTTGAATTGTCTTTTTAAAAAGAGATTGGTTGTGTTGCTTTGGTTTTTCAAGTGGTCTTTCTCAACGGAAGAGTTTGAGCTTTAAAAACTGAAGTCATATTGTAGATAAGAAATTTTTGCTGTTGAAGTAAAGCTCACAACACTGAACCTGTGATTTGAGCATCTAGTTACTGAAATGAATCAGTAGATAAAAGAACTAAAAAGAATTATGATATACATTTAATTAAAAAAAACAAACAAAAAAACAACCCAAAACCTTAACTGCTTTTACAAGAGCTGGAATTCTTTCTTTCTTTCTGACAATTAGTCTATTTTAACCTGTAGTTCTTGGAAGTTATTTAGGTTTTTTAGCTGCTATAAAATTTAAGCTTTTTTAATAAGTAAATAACTAAGGCATTTCTAAATCCTTAAATAAGTAATAAGAATAATAAGGTCATATAGGTGTGATTTCAGTAATTCTAAGCGTGCCTTCACAAGTGGGAAACTAACAAGCAGAGAAGAGGTATGAATTTTCCCCAAGTGAACTGGACCTTTAATTTGTGCCTCTCACCCCTATTTTTAGTATCTTTCCCATTAAGTGATACTGCCTGGTTTACAACTGCCAGATCTCTAGTCATTTGTAATTACAGCACTGGTGAGTTCAGATGTCATGGGAGGTACTTTTTAGAGATGAGAAGGAAAGCACTTGCAATCTTAACTACTGGTCAGAATTTTTTCAGACAAGTTATTTAAGTTTAACTTAATTAATATTTTCCATAGCTCATTTTAGTGCTCACAGAGGAGTTTGTAATCCTTCATGATTTTTAGTAAAAGAGATCCATTAGAAATTCTTTTTTAAAACCAGTTATTTAAAAACCATGCTAAACTGTGCACTACAATCCCATAAAACACTGTCATAAAGATAGGATTTAAGTCATGAGTCTGATGTCTATAGGAGTAGAGTATGGGGTTTTGCATTGTTTTGTTTGTAGGGTTTTTTCCCATCTCACTTTTCTTTCTCCTGGGGAAGGAAAAGAGAAGGAATTGCTCAAGTCCTCCCTTTATCTTTTACATTTTTGCTGTTCACAGTAACTGCTGATTTTTATGAATGGGGCACAAAACTTTCTGAGTATTGATTAGAGTAATAGAAGTCATGCCACATCTTTTCCTAGTTTGTTGGTTTACAGGTTTGTGTTTTGGTATTTTTTTACATATTGGTCATATGGTAAATAGGGCAGAGAAAATCATCAGATTTTTCATGTGAGGGTATGTTTACAGTAGTCCCCAGAGTGCATTATCATACATAGTGAAGGCAATAGAGGTGAAAAGAAAAAGTTACAGTTACTGCAGCCTCTTTACTTCCTCCTGACTCCTCCTTTTCTTGTAGGAAAGTGATGTTGTATTCTGTAGTCCCTGAATATACAGAACAGGTTCCTAGGACTGTCCATTGGACTGATACCAATCTAGTGTGTAAGACTGAGAAATTGCATTTGTTTATACCCAGAAAGATGAACTAAGGGGGGAAAGACTGTTCTCTTATTCTGTGTAGTTTTATATTGCTTGTGGTCAATCAGTGTGAATTCTGATCTGATGTTCAGTGTTTGTAAAATGACAGAAATATAACAAATATTTGCACAGAAATTAATTAAGACTAATTACCATGTTATAACACACATCCTTCAAATAAGCCTCCATCTAGCAGTTTTCATGGCCTTTTTTTCCCTTCCTTTCTGCTTATGTTATGCAGCATTTTGTCCGTACCATATTGGTCACTTCTCCATTGTTGGCCTGGGCTTTGAGGAATATGTAAGTATTGGTTTTAATTGCAAAATTAAAAAATTGCCACTGTTCGTTTAACCACAATATTTTCGTAGCATCCTTCTGGTTTTACTTGTCATTTCAAACATAATTTGGAGTGTCTATTATTTTCTTCTCAGACCTTTTTTAATCCATGATTAAAAATGTTCTCTCACTCTTTCCCACTTCCTCCATTATTTACATTTCAAGTGAGATTTCCTCATTTAGCAAAAAAATGCATGCTTTTTTGTTTTGTTTTTAACAGCCTCTTGTTCCTTATGTACAGTTTTAATTTGTGTACTGAGTCATTTTCTTAGTTGATGATAATAGGTAGTGAAAGGTAGGAAGTAGTGAGGTAGTTGGTGTTACTGGCAAAATCTTTTCTACTCTTGATGGGGATTATTAAAATACATAAAAACTAAAGAAACTTGTCATTCTTCTTGAAAAGCTAAGATTTGAATTTTATTGTAATTACCTAAAAAGGAGATGTAATCTTTTAAGTGACTGATGAACTTTCCCTTTTTCCCTTCCCCTCCAGGTTCAAGCATCTCACTTTGAAGGCCTGATTACAACCATAGTCGGATATGTTCTGCTAGCAGTGACTCTAATTGTTTGTCATGTATCCTTTTGTCAGTAGTTACCTGGTTCAGAATCTACATGTAAATTGGTTTTCTGGCTATATTTTTGAGGAGGCACAGACATGATGCAGATACACTTAATTTACCATTTTGCTCTACTCTTTAAAAGAAGTTAAAAGAAAAGCTGTCTTCTGTTCTCTTGGACATTTAAAAGTTGTCAGTGTGACTGCATTCTTCAGGACACTTGCACATGCTTAACACCATAAAATCATAGGCTTTTATGTTTGCTTGAAGGACTCCAGCTAAATTTTGAAGATCTTAGAAGATGAGTGTAGAACCATTTTTTCCTCACAGTCCTTACAGTATTGCTGTGGGTAATGTAGTTGCAGCAGAAGGAGAAAGGGGATTATGAGAATACGTAGGGTACGATGGGAAATCTGCTCACAACTTCTTGATCTTGACAGATCTTCAGAGTGTGGATTGGTTTAGTTTCTCCTTTATGTCTCTGAACCACCGAGAGTTTGCAGCACAGATTTCCTTATTACAGAGAAATTTGGAGTCCTGAAAAGCCAGAAGCATTTGATCACAAGTAAAAAAATCTGCATTCTAGCTGCTTGCTTTTAAGGGCACTACGCCAGCTTCAATTTGAAAGAATGAACACTTATTAGCAGTTTTCTGCTCAAGAGTACACAACACTAGCATCAATTTTAGACTGCACTATACCAATGTCCAGTGCATATGTGGTAAAACAGTTGATTGACTTGTCTCTGTTTTGCCTCCCGAAAAAAAAGAGAGAGAGAGAGAGAACCAAAACAAACATCCAAACTGTAATATGCATCCAGCTTTTCTTGGAAAAGGTGAGAATTTTTTTCAGATTGCATAAAAAGGAAAGCTACCATTTAAGGTAGGCCTTCAGTTTTGAAACTTGCTTACTCGTGGCAGACATTTTCAAAGGCAACTGTTTATTCTTAAGAACAACTTTTTGGATTGTGACTTCCAGAGTCGACAGCCAATTTTGAAAGTAGAGCTCTGATAAAATACTGCCTGTTTCACTTATGTCTTTTATAAAATTTCCTGTTGCTAAAAGCCACATAATACAGTGCTTCATATTAATCAAATCATGTTTTAAAGTATCATTTTCTTGACAAAACTATTCAGGGTTTGGCTGCACTTGTTAAGTTCCAGCGATCACGTCGTCTATTAGGAGTGTGCTACATTGTTGTCAAGGTAATCCTATTTGAGTGTGTTCAGCAAACAACCCTCTTAATTTAAGCTTATGTTGTAATTTCCTTAGCTATTTCTGTTAAACTAGTGAGATGTTCTTTTTCTCTTTTTTTCCTAAAGGTTTCCTTGTTAGTAGTGGTTGAAATTGGTGTGTTTCCTCTCATTTGTGGCTGGTGGCTGGATATATGCTCTTTGGTAAGACTGGAAATAAATGGGATAAAATACTTCTTAACAGTATTTATATTTAGAGGGGAAAAAAGTTCTAATCAGAAGAGCATTGCTGATGCAAGTCTGACAGCACTCTTCTGTTTTTATAAATATAGTGTTTTCAGAGGGAAAGAGGTTTTTAGGTACTGCTTAATGCTGATTTTGTTTAGCTTGATGTTACTAAATACAAATTAACAAGCTGTTATTAAAGTAAGAAGATCCTAATCCTTCTTACTGCATTTACAAGACCACTGTGATAATGATCTTTCTTCCAGGCAAACTTGTGTACTGAATAAACTTTGTGTAGCCACCTTATGTGAATTGGTAATGCCTTTGTGTATTCATAGGTGTCCAATCTTCCTGTTTTGAACAAGATACACGCCATGCTGTCTTTGCTTGTAGTTGAGGACAGATTTTTCTGTCCTGAAAAAAAACCTGATTAATTTCAGAGAAAATTAATTTCTTTTATTCTTAGTAGAAATAGAATTTTACTTAAAGGGGGTGTTTGTTTCCATGGCAGTGCAACTTTGAAATGATTTGTAACTTATGTAGCTTATGTTAGTGTTTGAGTTGACTACTTCTTTCTATCAGAAAAAAATGATGAGAAATTGATCTTTATTTGGTGTTCTTATTGTAAATTTTCTTTTTTTGTTTGTTTTTTTAATAAAGGCTGTAACTGTTTATCTGTTAGCACAAGTCAGACACTTAAATGCCTGGTATTACAGATGAACCAGGGTGGACAAAATGAGTAACTATGGAGGTTTGCCAAACTTTATTCATATTGTTTACTACTTACCTTCTAGGAGATGTTTGATGCCACGTTGAAAGATAGAGAATTGAGCTTTCAGTCTGCCCCAGGTACCACAATGTTTCTGCACTGGTTAGTTGGAATGGTGTACGTCTTTTATTTTGCATCCTTCATTCTTTTACTGAGAGAGGTAAGTCATGTAAAAAGGGCCACACTGGTACTTACTGCAGACAAAAATGATGATTTAGAGTATACTTAGAGATTTTGAGTTTGCAGTCTTTAAACATGAGCATTGCCTTCAAATTAAATATGAATATATTTTAGTTAAGATTGATCAATATTTGAAAACCAAGCTTGTAATTGGTTATTGCTTTTCTACTTCTCTATGGTAATGCTTCCTTTGTTCTACTTCTTCATCATTTTGTTGAAGCTCATTCCCCTGTAACACTTAAAACTTATTTAGTGTTATCCAAAATGAAAAACAAAGAATACAATTTAATTTTCTCTTCACATATTGTTTTCTGTTTCCAACTTCAGGTATTGAGACCTGGTGTCTTATGGTTTCTCAGGAATTTGAATGATCCAGACTTTAATCCTGTGCAGGAAATGATTCATTTGCCTATTTATAGACATCTCAGGAGGTTTATCTTATCAGTGGTAAGGACTTGTCTCAAAAAATTCTTTATTTGGAAAGAATATTTTATATATATATACTCTCATATATGCTACCACATATTTAAGGAAAAACATTTTCACCATGAAGGTGACTAGGCTGCCAACAGAACTTTCGTCTTGAGGTTCTCAAAACTCAACTGGAAAAGGTTCTGAATGACCTGATGTAACTGGGTCTGCTCAGAGCAGGGGGCTGATAATAGAGGTCCCTGCCTAAACCAGAATGTTCTGCACATTTTCTCTGTATACAGGAAAAGGAATGTTTGTTCACAGGAAATGTTTGTGTATTCAGACAAGTGTTTGTTATTATGGATATTGCAAGTCACATAACTCTTTCATACTTACTGCAGTAAGCATTGTGCATCCAATCTGGCTGAAGTAGTGCATGAAGGGTAGAGTAACTTCTTAGTATGATCTCATCTAAAACTTAACTGATCTAGCCAGTGGTGTCTGTTTCCAGATTATCATTGTAAGATATTGAAAACAATGAAGTTTTTACCTTTTGTGTGCTTGTCTGAAGTTTGCCTAGCATTCAGTAAGGGAAGGATCTCGGCTTGCCTTTGGCATAAATGTTCATGTCAGCTGTGAAAACAGATACACCAGAAACATTATTATTTGACATACTGTATTAATACTCCCTAAAGTGCTTCGAGCAGTGAAAGCTCATAGAGAGATCTTTGTTCTATTAGAGAGCCCTGAGGTGCATGAGGGGAGCTGACCTGTCCACCTGTCAGAGGATTTTCTCCTAATGCTTTAGCTGCCTGAAAATTTGTGTGGCAGCAAGTGGCTCAAATATAAGCCAAGATTTTGCTTGTTACTAAAGGTCTTAGGGATATGTTCTCAGACTGTGTTGGAACTGGTGGTTGCTTGAACATCACCTATTGATTTGCTTAGTTAATTAATTTAGAGTTTTTACCTGCCTCATGTTATGAGACCCAGAATGGTGATCATTTACAGTTTACTGTTTCAAAAAACAAGTGACACTCTTCAAGATGTGAATTTTCTTGTGTAGAACATAAACAATTATTATGTTTCAAGAAGAATGAGATTTGATTTTTCTTTATGTATTTAAACACATATTTTTGGGGCTCTGGTGGTACATTTACATGAAATGTAAGAACGTGTTTAAAATTTAATTGATTTTTAATCTGGTTCTTTAAGGAAATAGGATTTCTAGAAGAGCATGGTCTGTCATGCACTTGATCTCCCCTACTAAATTTTGAGATTTCAGACAATTTAAAATGTGAGGAAACAAACTGAAAAATCCTTTGAGGGTTCTACAAATTGCTTGAAAACTCAGCCAGAAAGAAAAGAGATGAATCCAGAATTAGTAATCCCAGTGCTAGGAAAGGAGGAGGAAGGTGGAACTGTCTGACATTACGCTGTCAGCTGGCCAGTCAATGCTTATTCAGCTGTGGTTCCCTTTGGCACGGGCATCATAGTGTACTGGTTTGCCTGGGATGGAGTTACATTTCCTCAGTGGCCCATGTCCTCCTATGTTTTGGGTTAGTGTATGAAACACTGTTGCTATAATGGAGAAGTGTTTTGGCTGTGGCTGAGCAGTGGTTGCACAGCATCAAGGCTTTTCCTTGTTCCTGCTCTGCCATCCTCCCTTATCCCTCCAGCGAATAAGCTGGGAGTTGGGAAGGGGTACACCTGGGACAACTGACTGAAGCTGACCAAAGGGCCATTCCATACCATATGACATCGTACTCAGCCCTACAAACGGTGGGAAAGGAGGAGGCAGGGAGGCGTATGGTCATGGTCGTGGTGTTTGTCCTCCTCAGCAGCTGTTACCATGTGCTGAGGCCCTGCTTTCCAGGAAGGTGCTGATCATCTGCCTGCTGATAGGAAGTAGTGACTCTGTTTTGCTTGCATAGTTTTTGCTTTCTTTATTAAACTGTCAGTATCTCAATCCAGGAGTCTCCTTGCCTTCTGTCTGTCTTCTCCCCATTCAGCCAGAGAGGTGTCTGAGCGAGCAGCTGGGTAAATGTTTGTCTGTCAGCCAGGGCTAACCCACCACACACAGGAAACGTGTCAGAGAGATGGGTGGGAAACCAGATTTGGCTGTTTCTGCTATTCAGACTAACTTGTTTAATTTCCTTTTATTGCAGATTGTCTTTGGATCAATTGTACTGCTCATGCTCTGGCTCCCTATCCGCATTATTAAGTATCTCCTGCCTAACTTTCTTCCATACAATGTTATGCTCTATAGGTAAGTATTTAATTTAAAAACAGTGTCTTTTCAGTCTCACTATAACTACAAGAATGTATATTTGTGCTCTTTGAGCATTGTCTCATTGTTTGGTATGTTTTGTTTCTTTTTAATTCATCTGTATTTCACTGGTCCAGAAAAGTAAAAGATAAAGGTTATCTATACGTCGTTCAATTTGTCAGATGAAAACCACTAAGAAAAAAAGAAGACATTTTGTATTACTTTTGTAATTATATCTGGTTTTCCCCTTCAGCTTCAAAACACTTTCCCCTTCAACTTTTTGTTAATGAAGTTGCTGCCATGTTTGTTTTTCACACCCATTCCTGATTATCGTTACTCCAGGAATTAAAGAATATCTGTAACTGCCTTTTTTTAGTTGTAGCATTATGTATCTGTTTCTAAATAGTAATTGAAACAGCAATGATAGAAGCAAATAGAAGAGCAAGTCTCATTCTCTGATATAATTTTTCTCAACATTTTTTCTTACATTTCTTGTATGTCTCGGTGCATAAACACTCATAAACTTCTGTTCAGAGTAGTATATAAGGAAAGGTGCCTGCAAAAACTGAATATTTGTCCCTGTTGACAATATATATTTATTTCTTTTTTTTATTGTGGTGGTGTTAATATGATTCACTGTAAAAGATTAGTATTCAGAATGTTCCTTATGTTTGACTTCCTGCTCTTCCCATTGTTTCTAGTGATGCTCCAGTAAGTGAACTTTCCCTAGAGCTCCTTTTGCTGCAGGTGGTGCTTCCAGCTTTGCTAGAACAAGGACATACAAGACAGTGGTTGAAAGGTCTTGTACGAGCATGGACTGTTACTGCTGGATACTTGCTGTAAGTACAGAAAGCCAAAGTCAGCTACAAGCATTGTGTCCAGCTTAGCCTTTTAACATGAAAGCAACACGATTTCAAGAGAATTATTGTAACAAGTAGCTTTAATAGCTATTTTAAAGATAAATATGTGATGAGAAACTTCTACAGCCATTTGCTATGGAACTACCTTCTTTTAAGCAGTAGTTGTACCTACTTCCAAACGAGGCTTTGACAAGTAATTCTTCTGGTATGCTGTTACCACATGTGCTTAGTAAAGAAAATAAATCTATAAAAGTATAACTAACAGCTTGTTAACTTCCTGTTATATAGAGAAATGAGAGGTAAGTATCAGCAAAGCATTTCTGTAAGTCGTGTAAATAAAATAATGTGCACATCTTGCATTTCTTATTTATGGGGAAGGGGGGTGGCGAGGAAAAGAAAAAAGAAAAGGAACAATTACTTAGAACATTAAGCTGAAGAAGTGAATAACTTTTAAATTGGGGATTTTGAAGCTAAAAGTTCAGTCTGTAAAGAAGGACAAAACTGTATCTTTTTGTCAGCTAAAGTAAACTGATTGTACAAAGTGAGATTCTTTAATTTATACTGCCAGGCAAAGTTCCAGCACTTGAAATTATATTGTAGCTCATATGATCTTTGTCAAATGAGTCAAAAAAATAAATAAATTAAGGTTGGTTTTGTTTCTATAAAGTGTTAAATTTAAACTTCAAAGTATACTGGCATTCTCCCACCACGTCTCGCTCACTGTGGGTTGTGCCAGTGCAGCACCATCAAGATGAAGATGTATTCTTTGCTAAGTTATGTCTGAGACTCTGAGAAAATTGAAGACTTTTTTTTTTTTAATTCCACTGCAATCCAAAGCATTTATTTTAGCTTCTCATAAGGACTCTCTCCACTCCTGTTCTCTTAGTTTGAAAAAATCCAAACTTTCCAAAAGGCAATGAATTTGTCCGTGGCTTGATAGTATTTAAGTATGACACCATAAGAGAATTTCAGAGATGATCAACATGGCTTTGTTTTCTGCACTGTTGCAGCTGTTAATAACAAATGTGAAATGTTTCTTTAGCAATTTCAGTCGAGCAAAGATGAAAACCTTTTCCTCTGTTTTTCTTAAAAAGCAGACTGTGGTGAAAATACTTCCATTGCCTGCCAACAGAGTATGCATCTGACTGCTAATAAATACTCTGCTAAAGCTGAGGAAGAGTAATTTCTGAATGTTCATATTGGGTTTGGGTTTTTTCTGAAACACTCAGATACCTTGTTTGCTAATGATGTACGCAGGAAATACCAATGGAATACTTTTTAAACTAGATAGACCATTTCTAGGATTGATGTTCTTAGCTGTGAACAGGTTTTGAACAATTTAGAGTCACCTTGAAAGACTCTGCATGGCTCTATACTTTTGAAAACATGTCTGTAGTAACACAGTACTCTCCTTGTACAGTTCAGATTTGCAGGCAATCTTTTCCAATAGAACTTAGTAGCAGTAAAGTAAAAGCTGTCAAGTGAGCTGCCTGCTTAGACAAACTGAAATACCAATGCAATTTTCCTTCTGTATGCACAACAACTTTAATACCTAATGTTTTTAAAGCAAACAGATAAGTGATATTTCTTTGTGGCTGTATTCCCACTGTTCTAATATGCATCCACACTAGCATTTTTCTTGTAAATTCTGTGTTTAGGATGACATTGAGTACGTTATCAGAAAATGGTTTATTTTACTTTATCAAGATTCTGCCAGTATATACTGTAAGTATAAGTATAAACTTATACTCCTGTATAAGTTTTGTACCACTTGTACTCATTCTGAGTAGGCCTGTCTTTTTGTATGAGTCTCATTCATATCAAACAGAACTAAAATGACATTTTGATTGTTACAGGGATCTCCATTCTTACCTACTTGGTGACCAGGAAGAGAATGAAAACAATGCAAACCAGCAGCCTAATAACCAGCATGCTCGCAATAATAATGCTATTCCAGTTGTGGGAGAAGGTCTTCATGCAGCCCATCAAGCCATACTTCAACAAGGAGGACCTGTGGGTTTCCAGCCTTATCGGAGGCCTTTAAAATTCCCCCTCAGGGTAGGTGTATTGAATGCATTAAGAGGAAAGAGAAAGGCATTTGAAAAATAGGTATAGTTATTTTTGTAAGAAAGATTTGGCCCACGTGTTATCAGAAGTCAGGTAGCGGGTCGTGTTTTGTGTAAAGTTCACATTTTTCAAAGCAGTAGACTTGCAGTTATACATACAGCTTTTTTCAGGCCTTCAGTTACCATTTTACATATAGATCCTTACATGTTGTGTATTAGTTATCATCTTATTTTTCCTAATGGTTAGTAATGGAGAGAAATTGAATAGCCTCCCAGCAAATAAGTAGTGCGGAAGTGTCTCTAACAAGGCATGGCCTTCAAGAGGGCTTACTTTGGCCTTGAAGCTGAAGTGTATTTTAAACTTGCTTTGCTTTAATAAGAAATTAAATGGAGCATTTGTGTTGCATCTGTGTGAAACGTAGAAAGGTGTTATTCCTTAAAATGCTGAATCTAGCAGAATTCTCATAAAGTACAAAACAAAGCCCTTTTTTTTCATAGAAATTTCAACCTACCAGAAATGAAAGCAAATTTGAAAGTATTTTAGGACTTCACAACAACTGAGCCTCTGAGTGTTTGAGGTCAGGAATTTTGAGGGGGCAGGGATGCAGAGTTAATTCCCTCCACTACTGTTTTTACCCTTTAAAATGGCTCTCCACAGGAATGCATGAGCTACAACACTGTTGCAGAGGAAACAGTGGATAGAAGTAGCTCAGGGATGAAAAGTCTGGGGAAGCAGAATGAATTTGCCCCTCTCATAGCATCTGCTGCTACCTCAGTTTGGTCATAACAGGAAGTCAAAGCATGCAGTGAGAGAGACCAGTTTAATCTAGCATAAATATGCCCTTACTGCTAAAAAAAAGCGGTGCCAGTCTTCTTTCTGTGGCAGTTGCTCCTTTCTTCCCTTCTTAGCATGAGTCCCTGTCTTAGAACATGCAAACAGTGAGCTGGAACAGGAAACTGCTCCAGCTGAAAATTGAGGTAATATGCAGAAGGCATTAGTTAAACACATTTGAAAGTTCAGGTAAGACTTTATAGTGTTGTTTTTAAAGAAAATACTGTGATATTTTCACTTAGACTGTGTCAAGCTCTCATGAAGTTGCTGGGGTGACAGGTTAATTGTGATTAGTTCTGCATTTGGCTGCTAAGGAGGTAATAATTACATGTGGATTCTCAACGTATAACACCTGTAATGTTGAAATGCTGCTTTCAAGGAAGGGGTGTGTTAACCTGGGGCCTCATTCAGATCCTTTCCAGTACTACCTCTCTGAATGGGTTATTTTTGTGGATGACTCTGAATAAGGACATGTGCTGAAATAGTCTCCCCCTGTCAAACCATCACATAGTGTAAGCTTTGAGTAATTTGGGGTGCTGACCTTGAACTGGTGATAATAATTAAGCAGCTTCATACTCACCTGTCAAAGACTTTTTTCTGGTCTTACTTCCCTTTGTCTAGACACAAAGCAGTGAGAACTGATCTTTCATGTTATTTCAGTTACAAATAAGCGTGTAAAATTAGTATTTTTTTTAATTTAATGAAGTACACACTGTTAATCTCAAACAAAATATGGTACGTTAAGTATAAAATCCCTTTTGACTTGTCCTACTATAGTTTTGAATTTCACTTACCTAAGTTCACTCATTTTGGGTTTTTCCCCCTCTGGATTTATTTCCAACTTCTGGAAATATCTTCTGGAAGCTATTTTTATTTTGCTGTTTACTGTGACAACTTTGGGGAGACCCTTTTTTTTTTCCTAAAGTCTTAGGATTAGTACTCTGAATTTGTGCCAGACCTTCAATTCAGTATATCTAAATGCATCTCCTGTGAGCATTTTTCCCTTCAACTACTATTTTCAATATTCTATTAAAAAATATCCTCATTTTAGCTAGTTCACTTTTTAAAAACAATACTATTGTGGTGGATTTTGGAGAGAGGAGGGCTGTCCTTGCAAGATTTTTGAGTGAATGTATTGCAGTCACTGTCTGTGTTTCTTCTGTGACATGAGTGACTATGCCTGTGCATTGTTTAGGTCCAAGTCAAGAGTTGCTCCTCCTCTTCTATGTTCTCTAGCCCACTTACCAAGAAGCAGGGTTTGTGTGGCATTCAAAAGCTTCGTATCAGCTTTAGTCCCTCATGTGTTGTTTATTACCCGCATGAGCTGACTTTTCCCCGGCATTCCGTAAGTAACTATTTAGGCAGTACTGGTCCCAGGCAAGTCACACCATGTCTTCTGCACCGTTGAGAAGTCTTTTTTTCCCCTGCAGTCCAGTTGTCAGCTACTCTGATTTTCTTCTTTCTGTCCTTTGGGATCTCTAGCCCCAGAGAGAGTATTCAGTGTGAAAAAGGGTATGTGACTGTCATCCGGCAAGTAATTGGGTGTTGGGGAATCATCCCTCTTCATGCAGGCTAATGTATACAAAATCACAAGATTTGCCTGCCTTTAAGCAGTGCTGAAGATCCTAACCTAGAGGTGAGACTAATCTAACATGTCCCCAAAAGTCTCATCAAGGAAAATGTGTGTCACAGATATAACTTTCTCTCAGTAGGCTGTTAGGTCAGTGTTAGTTTTCCCCCAGTAGGCGTGCTTGTTGTGTGGCTTTGATCAGTGAAGCAGAATTTCATAGCACATGGGGCTTGAGACATTCAAGTATTTAAAGACATCAGGTACACCAGATTTCTCTTATAAGATGTAAACCTGACTAAGGAGCCACCAGCTTTGCTGTCAGCTGCTGCTGACATAAACCTGAGGGCATCTGAAGAACTTTCTCAGCAAGGTTTCTTTATTATCAAACCCCTGTCTTGCTTATTTGGTGTACAGAGCTATAAACCTTTTGGGGTTCGTTGAGAGTCATTGTGCTTCTCAGGGCAGAAATAGAGATCCTTTTTTGAGTGTAAAACAACAAAGAACTTCAGTCATTCTGGATTTAAATGTTGAGTTTTTACTGTTGTGACGAGTGATGCGAACTCTTAAATACACAACACTGTAGGTATGCTACATGCACTGTAGATAGGTTTCTTACTGCTGAAACATATATACAGTGAAGTATCAGTTGGTGTTTGAATATATTAGTTTAGCTGCCTATGGTTTGGGTTTTTTCTTGCTTTGGTTAAGTAACCTTTCTTATAAACTGTTTCTCTTTGTTTTCCTCTTCCAGATATTTCTTTTGATTGTTTTCATGTGCATAACATTACTGATTGCTAGTCTTATCTGCCTTACCTTACCAGGTAAGTCTATTATTGTAAAATTGCTATTAAAAACAACTTGTCATGTTGCTGTGCTCAACAGTGGCAGACGGCTTGGAACCTCTGTTTAAAGTTAAAAGGAGAAAACATGGAAAATTGTCTCATTTTTAATGGTACATCATCACATTGTAACAATGTAAAATCTAAATGGTAGAGATAATAATTGTATTTAAATGACAGAGATTGTAATTTCCTTTGTGGTGTTGTAGAATAATTTTCTTTTAAATAATGATCTTTTAAAAGCAGAGCTCCAGGTGCTGAGACAATCTCTGTAGTGTATTGAGAGAAAAAGAGAATTGAAACAAAACTGGGGAAAATATATAGCTTGTTACCCTTGTTAACCAGGTCTTATACAGTATCTTCCTTAGTGAAGTATTCTGAAGGTGTCATCGTGCTGGGTCACTAGGAGAAGTAAACTCATTTGAATCTTATAACCTGGCTACTGTAGTACCATGTAATTTTTAACTTTTTTTTGTATTAATGATCCTAAAGTCCATGATGTGTTATGGTCAGAGTTGGGAATTTTGTGATTATTTTAATAGTAGTACATAAAATAATCCCACTATGCACAATATATAATAGTGAATAGAAACTATTAAAAAAATCAAATATAGCAAATGAGTTTCCTGGTTTTGTCTGAGGGCTTCAGAAGTTCCATCCATAAGTCTTAAAAAATTATATGAAGCAGCGAAATAACCCAAACATTGCTCACAAGATTTAAGGTCAGAGTTTATGCACTGATCTGTTATTGCCTTTTCAGTTCTGAAGGTTAATGCTTAGGCTCTGAAGAGTGCAGTATTCAGTGCTTTGTTTAAATCACATTACTGGTGTAATGAGATTTTAGGGGGAAAAAAATAGTTCTATATATGTATTTGGCAACATCTATGTAACTATATGCATAGCGTTTCCCACATTTGTACCTTCTGGGTGTAGCACAACTTTATACCGGGTAAATTAACAATAAATTTGATGAGTGTGGTTTTTTTAATAGGCATCCTTCCTTAATACATCAAAAAGCATTACTCTATTTAACAGTGTTTGTGTTTTCAGTATTCGCTGGCCGATGGTTAATGTCATTCTGGACGGGAGCTGCCAAAATCCATGAACTGTACACAGCAGCTTGTGGGCTTTACGTCTGCTGGCTGACCATCCGAGCTGTGACGGTGCTGGTCGCCTGGATGCCACAGGGTCGGAGGGTCATTTTTCAGAAGGTCAAAGAGTGGTCTCTCATGGTGAGTCTCAAGAAAAATCTTTACTGAATTATGGAATGAGTAGCTAAAAAAACCCAAAGTGTTGTTTCATTTTTGCTTGCAGGTTTTACTCTGTAATGTATGCTGCGTGTGTCTGTTCAAGCCATGTGGAAGCTTTTGCAGCATACATTCACACTGCATAGGCTAACTGTGTTTTTGGAAGCCATTTAGGACCGTATTAAGCAATGAGTGTAAATAAGTTTGCATATATGTGTGTGTGTTTTTCTCTGTTCCTTTTAAAAGTTCCTTTAAAATCTGATTTTTAGCTGATGCATGTAGATTAACAGAGTTATAAAGACTCAAGCGTGGTATTCTTAGTCTTTCCTTTTCATAAGGAATGAATAGTTAAGGGTTGAGCTTGGCTGGAGAAAAGGCAGCAGTTTTGGATAGATTCTTCTCTGATTTTCCAACATAGACGAATACTCAATGTAATGAAATGCCATTGGATAGTATTCCCTGCTGGTTGGAGTCAAAAGTGGTTTCATGGTTTGAAGCTCTAGGGACACCAGTAGGAGGCACAGTCGTGCCTTTTTCCAGAGGGGTCATGAAGACCTGCATTGCAAAACTATGTATGTAGGAACAGTTATTTCTAGGTGTATATATGTATGAATTAAAGGCCTGTGTAGGGTTTTTTTTTTTCTTCAATTTTATCTGTTTATGTAGTTTGTTACATTTTGAAGTTTAAACAAAAAAATCCTCTGATAAATGTATTGTCTTGCGTTTGTTTGGGGTTTTTTTAGATAATGAAGACATTAATAGTGGCTATACTGCTAGCTGGTGTGGTTCCACTTCTGCTTGGTCTTCTGTTTGAACTGGTCATCGTTGCACCTTTGAGAGTTCCTTTGGATCAAACACCTCTCTTCTATCCTTGGCAGGTCAGTTGTTCCCATTTTGCTTCTGCTGTTCATACATTTCTGTACTTAGAAGGAAGGAGGATAGGAGTTCTTGTTTCATGTTGATTTGGTGCTTTGAAGCATTTTCCTTAACTATGCTTCTCTGTGGAAGAGAAAAGACAGCCAGTCTGCATGTGAGGATTATTTAAACCAAAAGGATATGCTTAGGAATTTTAAGTATGAAAAGCTGAAGTTCGTGAGATGACATCAGAGGATCTTTGCATTTCAGTGATCAGACAGATGCGTTTTTTCAGTAGCGTGTTTATCAAGTTCTGTACAGAAGTTGCACAGCTGGATGTACGTATTTGCAGACATATATATGCTGTCTGGCCTTTCTGGAAGGCTTTCTGCCTACAGTTATGCAGCAAGAGGTTCAGCTGAATCTTTTTCCCCTCTTAATTCAGTGATGATACATGCTATGAATAGAATTTTTATGGTTTAGGATCATTGTGGGTTTAGGTTGAGATGTCAAATCATTAATACAAACTTTTGAGGTAGTAGTGTTTCATTTTTCTTCAGTCAGTTCTCATGGGTTAAGTGCAAGGTTTTTTTCCTGCAAATGGTGGGAGAAATGAAGGTCCAGTGGACTGAGCATCAAATGCTTGCATCTCCTATGCTGAATTGTAAAAGAACTTCTAACTCAAGAAACCCTAACAGAGGGAACCATAACTCCAAATGATCTAGAATGCATATTACTAAATAAGAAAGTGGTTAGGGAGAGTGATTTTTCTAAGCTGTCCACAAAGAAAGCTTTCTTTTACTTTCATCATCCAGATGTTTGACAGCCATAATACAAAGAACTTGACTGCTAATTTAATGACTCCAGTATTTTGCAATAAAAGTGTATTTTGGAGGTGTCTAAGTAAGTGACTAACAAGTCAAGACATCGTATGATTGCAGTGGTAGATGATCACGGTTCCCCAGCAGTTTGAGAAAGAATTGTAACACTAGAGATTCTAAAAATTCTTCATTTTTGCATATTAGTTCTTTAAAAGTTTAGAATTAAATATACTGAAAGATTCTATTTTCACGTGGCAGAGCTTCATCAAAATATTGGATTAGAGGGATTTGAGACTTGACAAGGAACTACTGAAGTTGAGAATAAGTTACACTTTCCACAACAGAGAACAGGGTTACACAAAGGTTACAAGCTTGAGCAAACACGAAGCAACTTTAAATTGTGTTTTTTGTAACACCTTTTAACATTTTTTGAACTTATCTGGTACATGTTAACAAAACTTGTCTTTTAAAATAATTGCATAAAGTATATTTCCTCAGCAGCTTAAGAAAGTTAATTAACCTGTGATGATGTCTTAAGTCTGACCAGTTCTGTAGCTGTTTGTTCTACCTTGCCAACCCATACTTTGCATTCCACTTCTAATTGGTTTTATTGAAGAATCTCTTACAAATATCTGTAATCCAGAAAGGGTTGACTCAGGATATGCAGTGTTTACTAGAAACCTGTAGTTATATTGTGTCCTTTTAATTCCATGCCATAATAATTGTGGTGTATGCTAAAGCAAAAAATTTCCTTTGAATAGTATGACCTTTTTTTGTGAAGAGCATTGCTTTGCTTTGTTTAGCTTTTCTCACATCAGACAGGGTTTTGTGAACAACTAAAATTTAAAATAAGGAAAAAAAACCCAAACTTGTTTCCTGATGTGTGAGGAAGTTTCTTGTTTCTCTTCTTTTTTTTTTTAAAAATCAAAATAACTTCTTTCTAGATAAATGTTACCAGTGTTAATTAGTTTGTACCAGAACGTTAGTCTCTTGCTTTAAGCAAGGGTAATGCTTTTATTGTGTATTTGCTTGTAGCTTAATAATAGTAGCTGATTTTCCTGGTTCCAGGTAGCTGAGTATCTAACATATGTCAGTTAAGCTTGAAAACATCCTCTTTTTCTTAGGAGTTTGCAGAAGATGTCACCTATTTTCAATAACGTTCTATGTAAATAGAAAAGTAATTCTCTTTTCATGTATAAGTAATATTAATAAGTTGCTCTAAAAGCTTTTGGTTGTCAAACTATTGAAAAAAAAATGTTAATGCTAAATCCACTTTTACAAAATTAGGACTGGGCTCTTGGAGTTCTGCATGCCAAAATAATTGCTGCCATAACACTGATGGGTCCCCAGTGGTGGCTGAAAACTGTTATTGAACAGGTAAGTAAAGGTCGTCCGTGTGAATTATCTGTATAGTACATTTTGAACACTTTTTGAAGGTGTGAGTCAGAAAACAGAGTTACTGTTGGAGTAATGGAGTAGTTTGAGTAACTGACTACGACTCGGCTAGTCTTGTAGAATCCTTTGAAATTGTAGAGCCTAATCCCTTAAGGTACACTTAACAATAAAACCAAAATGAACCTCAGAAATCAGAAATGAAGAAAATACTGCATATACATATATTCAATTTTATCAGGTTTGTATTAAAGTGAGAAACGTTATTTCTTCGGATGAATTCACATGTGTCTCGCTACTGGACATTATTTATGTCCACTCAAGAACAGAGAATTTCTGCCTTCTCCAGAGCTGTAGAGATTACTTCATTCGTACATGAGTGCATATGAAAGACACCATTTCCATTCCTCTCTGATGATTAAACAAGACAGGACAGTTTCCTGTTGCTTTCTTTGGCGGAAGTATTTTTTCTTGATTATAACCATGAAGTTCTGCCCCGTCATTTCAATCAAGTGTCTCAATTGTTTGTCAGAAAGTAACTTTTCAGCCCAGCACTATATGTAATGCTTATGGTGTATGTCCTGACCTCTGGACAAGAGGTGCCTTTCTTAATCTAGCACATAGTTCCAGCATTGTACCATTTACTAATCACTTCAGGTGTCACACTGGAGAAGTGTAGTCTTAGTTCTGTGAGTACCTTCTAATGCATACCACAGCTCTTCCATTCATTTAAAATGCTCTCCCTGGGCTTGTATATTCTGCACACACTCTCCTGGGCTGTTCTTAGAAATGGCTACATCCAGGCTGTGGGACAGGGGCATTTGTCCAGCTGTATGTGGTAGCCACTTAAAATCATTTTATTGCCATGATTAGTCTAGTCATCTTGAGACCTTGGCTCCTGGTAGTAGCTGCAGAAACTCAAGAATTGTGGAGGCCCTGCCTTCAGGTGCAGATTCCCTGTGCAGATGCTCTGGTCTGCCCAGCAGAGTACAAAACAAGATTCTATTTTCTACCTGTGCTACCAAATTTAATAGGTTTATACTCTGTTAGCATGCACAGGATCCTCTTTCAGCAAGTTAACAGCATAAAGTGATCCCAGGTCACCCACAAAACTACCATCCACAGCTCTATTTAATGATCTTCCAGCTGGTCTCTTGCACTTGTGCAAATCACAACACTTAGTGCCCAGGAGAGCAACTTAATCTGAAATATTTCAGTGATTTCCTGGAACCTTCATGATACGGACTAGCATACTTTTTTTGACTGTGGCCATCATAGTTTTCAAGTTGGGAACACCTGTTACCTCTCATAAGACTTGTGTGAAACCTTGTAATTACCGCTGTAAGTGCAAAGCTTGATTGATCCATTCTACTTCTAACTTCTTCTTCTTCTTCTTAGGTATATGCAAATGGGATTCGGAACATTGATTTACACTTCATAATCCGTAAGCTGGCAGCGCCCGTAATCTCTGTGCTGTTGCTTTCCCTCTGCGTACCATACATCATAGCTTCTGGGGTTGTACCTTTGTTAGGTATGTATACGTTCAGAATCATCATCTGATGGTTTAGGGCAATGTAAATATGTCTGTGGAAATAAAGCTTTAAGCTCCTGGTCATTTAGAAAAAAAAGTGAACCAAAAAAAGCCCACTTCTGCCAGCAAATGTAAATGCTGTGTCACCTGAAAGGTTAGGGGTTTTTGGAGAAATGCAGCGCATTATTCTGACTGGCTTTTTAATACACTAATAATCATCAGTGTTAATAAACATACATCAAATGTATGGGACTGCATAATATCTAAAAGCAGAAATGTAGGTTTCTAGCTAGTATGGGAAAGGGAGTTTAAGTAATTTCTTCTTTAGACAAATACCCTTTAATTTTAGTCTCTCTTTAGGAGCTACGATGAGCTGAGAACACCTTTTCTGACTTGTTATGTTCTAAAGGAAGCTTAGAACAGGTGAAAATACTGGTTTTGTTTTAAGGTTTTCATTCAATATTAAAACAAAATGTAAATTGTAAATACAGGTGGGGTTTTTTTCAGACTTTCCTATCCCCTCATAGTTGAGGGAAATAGCTTTATTAGAAGCAAAGTAGCTGAGCTTTTTCATCAACAGTTGTATTCTGCTAGTTAGCTTTATGTTAATATGTTCAAGAAGTCCCACTTTTATTGTTCAACCTCTCACTTGAATGCAGACTTTTTTCTGATTTGAGGCACAGAGAAGTCAGTAAGCAAGAAGAGCAGACAAGCCAAATTTTTTTACTGTGTTAATGGAAAACTTTCAGCTTGAATGCTTCATATGAAAAAGAACAGTACCTGTCACGTTGGATCTCTGAGATAAATGGAGGTGTTATTTAATTTACAGCCCTTCTACTGAAGTTACGGTGTAACAAAAAGTACAGAAGTGGAAGTGTGTAAGTTACTTTAGGAATGTTATTGATCATGTGAGGGTTGTGTCTTGTTTTATAGGAGTTACTGCTGAAATGCAAAACCTGGTTCAGCGACGGATTTATCCTTTCCTGCTTATGGTGGTGGTTTTGATGGGAATTCTCTCCTTCCAAGTCCGCCAGTTCAAGCGCCTTTATGAGCACATTAAAAATGACAAGTGAGTGTATAGTGTGGGGTTTTTTTTAATTTTTCCACTTTAAATTCTGGTAACAACTGCAGATTGAATTCATGTGTTGCAGATACTTAGTCCTGGAAGGGATTTTTAAGAAGCTTTCTAGAGAAATTACTCTCTGAACCAGACCTAAACTGTCTTGGCAGCTGTGGTTCAGCTAAACAAATACAGGAAAGACTCTTTATAAATGGAAGAGTCTTCCCTATGTCTAAGTTGAATGGTTTTTACCACAAATGAAGATGATTGCTTCTTTGTCTCCCCTTCTGTAGTCTTGAAGGACAAGTGTATGTAATAATTATGACATACCTGAAAGTAAAATCATGTCTCAATCTGCTTCTTATAAACCCATTTCTCCAATCTTGTCTGCATATCTGTTTTTCTTATTCTTTCTACTCATTAGTCCAGTTAACCTGTTAAAGAACATTCAGTTGATTTGTTAGTTAACCCTTTTTCCTGTTTTCTGATATTTTTTGTAATTATTACCCTGTATTGCTCAGATGTCTGATAAAATATTCATTTTCCCAGTGATTTTTCTGGTTATCCTGCTTAGTTTGTAAGGTTTTTTCCTCCTCTATTGTAATTGTCTTATGTGCTGGATATTTAGAAGAATACATTTTGGACCCCAGCAGCTAGTCTTCCTAGACTTCTTTTGTAAGGAACATGAATAAACAAGTTTGTTGTGTTCATGTCCTAAGTTACCCTAGAACAGTTTTGCTTTCCACTTGATTACAAAAGTAGTCAAACCTAAAATAAAACTCTTTGAATCCTAAATGTTAGGAAGTGACTGATACATTGTGTTTGACGTACCTGTGAAATCAATACTATTTAGAAATAGTAAGAGAGTTGTAACTAAAATTGAACTCTTGGTAGATCAATTTATATTTTTTCACCTTTTATTTGATCAGCTGATTTAAATCCCCTTTCCCACCTTCATAATATGTTTTGTAGTATGTATAGCTGGTATCTGTAGTCACAAATGGGTTTTGAGCTAAATGTTTAGTATCTTTCAGGCAGAATGCATACTGAGTTTCAACTTGCATTAATGTTACAAGTTGCTTTCTGTGAAAATAAATCTAGAGTGAAAATCACTTCAGTACTAAATGAATTTATTAAATGTTACAAACATCCTTGTAGACAAGAAGTTTGTACAGCTTAAGTTAATGATCTCATTCCAGGAAGTGAACACAGTCACGCTAGCCTTTATATATGTTTAAGTAAATCTTTCAAGTAACAAACTTCAAAATGATAATTTTTTTATGACACTCTAAAAATGTGCAAAAATATATGATGGTTGTTTGGTTATGGTACCACGAAAAAAGGAGAAATGGTGAAAAAGTTTCTGAAGGAAATGGCAGGTTTCAGGGGAAGAATTCACAGGTGTTATGGCTCTTCCACATGTAGAACCAGCACACAAATAGGAAGCACAGAAAGCAATTTAGATGGCAAAAAGCAGGAGTGTTAAACAGTGATACAAAGGAAGTGAGGAATAATGTGAAAAGTGAGAAAACTGGTGAAAAGATAATGACATGATGAAACAATTTAAATAAAGGAATCTCTCAGCTGTAAGGCCTGAAGTAACATTAGGATATTTTCCCTTCCTGTAAGAAAGATTGAGCTGCAGTAAAAGTTCTTCCTTTACAATATTTGCTTTTTTTTCTGCTGGGGTGTTTTTAACTGAAAAAAACTTAGAATGTAGAACACGCATTGGGTGGGAGAGGATCAGTTACGTTGCAGCAAAATCCTTTTTGAACTTAGAACTTAATTAGCACTCTCGTTTGGCTTTTCTATCTCAGTTGCTCAGGTGTTCAAGTGGCAGTGACTCAGACGCTGCAAAGGTGCTCTTAAAAGCATCATCCAGCAAAGGGGCTGGATATATAAATAATGCAAACACACTCTGTACGTTTTATATCTTAATTTCTTACATATGTCTGAATTGTATGAATACCCAAGTTAAAGCTGCAAACGTAACCCTGTAATGCCTGTGTTCCAGTATGAAATGCCTGCAGTTGCAGAGAAAAGATGAGGATGGTAGAAGACCGTTCAGGGGGGGAGGGATCACTTGTAGAATAACTTTCACTGAAATAAGGAAAATACTTCTGCAGCAAAGGAGACAGAGTGGATTTGTGTTACAGAATTGCATGAACTGTTGTTAACTTCTCACTGTTTTTACTATAATCCCAGGTACCTTGTTGGGCAACGACTTGTGAATTACGAACGAAAGTCTGGTAAACAAGGCACATCAACAGCTCCACCTCAGTCTTCACAAGAATAGATGGTCATATTAAACATCTTGACCTTCCCTCTGCCTTCACGTGTCCTTTTTTTCATAGACTCTTCTTCAGTCTTTGGATATCTCTCCCAATAATACTCTCAGCAGTGTTTTGGCTCCTGCTATTAGCATCCAGATAGCAGTTAAGGCTGTGTTCCTTATCTGCATTTTCTGATGTTATCAGTGCTGTCTGAGGTCTGTATATGTGTAAATAGAAGTATCCCGACACCCTAAAACCTTGGATTGAAAAGAATGTGCATTGTACATCTTCAAAAAGTATATTAATTTATTAAATCTAGTTGTCACTTTATTTTGGACTGCTGTTCTGTTGACAATGTGCCACAAAGCAATAGTGCGAAGAAGCAAGATGTTTTTATAAAATTTGGAGCTCACTTTATGGTGTTCATAACAGTTCTTATTGTAGTAATATAGTATGATCTTTCAGGAGTGGAAAGGCCACACAGAGAATATCAAAAGTCAGTAACTGTCTTATAGTCAGCAATGAAGTGGCTGTGGTAAGAACATAATGAACTATGTATCTTGCTGTCAAGTCTTTTTTATTACTTTGTATAACACCAAAGCTGTTGTACATTTTTCTATTGCCTGATTGTTTTTCATGTGTCTGAGTTTGTAATATTGTACAGTTGCTGTTAAATCAAGAAAATAGTTCCTCTTCTGAGAATTCAGATGTACTTGTTGAGGCTCAGATGGGGTTTTCTGTTTGGGGGGGTGGGGGGGTGGCTTTGGGAATCAGAGTTTACTGAATTCAAACAGTAAGTAAAAAAATTTACTAGGGATAAGTGATGGAAACATTTAAAGGTACCAAGAAAAATTAAGATAGGCTCACAACTTAAAACTGTAGCCAGTTTCTTACCAGTAATAGAATTTTTCAGGATCTCGAGAGGAGGATGTGTTTGCACAGAAACAAAGAGCATGGTGTAAGCAATATTCTGACCTGGTCCTTAATTAAAGAGTTTGAGATCTAATTTTTTTTTTCTTCTTCTCTGTAAGTTACCAAAGTTGCAAATTGTAGTATGACTTTTATATTGCGCAATTACTTTTAAAAAAAAAAAAAAAAAGAAAAAAAAGACACCCACGGCAACAAAAAAATAATCTTTTTTTCTCTCAGAATTGGTCATTATGAGTTTTTTTGGAACTAATAATGAGGAAGTGCTTCATCACATACCATTTATTGCCTGTGGGGCAAGGAAATACATACACTCTTAAACAGGCAAGGAAAAGTTAGATTTCTTTGCAGGGACACAGTCAAACAAGAGCCACCAAATCAAGCCTGTATTATTTCTATATGTAGATTTGTGTTCTTCTGCAGTAATATTTCATTTGTTTTGGGGTTTTTTATGTAGATATTTTAAAGAAAATCCATAACAGTATCGCAAAGCTTTAAGTAGCATCAAATCACATGCTTAGACTGCAGTATCTTTCCTAGATGAAATCGGGGAAACGTGAGTATCTGTTGCAGTAATCAGAGAACTGATGGAACATTTAACTTGCTACTCGGTACACTGTCCTTCAGTATTTTGTACTTAATCATATGTGTATATAATTAATAACTACCTGAAAGGGTGTTGGAGAGAGGTAGGTGCAGGTCTCCTCTCACAAGTAACTGGTGATAGAACAAGAGGGAATGGCCTCAGGCTGCACCAGGGCAGATTTAAACTGGACATTAGGAAAAAGTTTTGTCACCGAAAGGGTTGTCAGTCATTGGAAGAGGCTGCCCAGGGAGGTGGTTGAGTCACCATCCCTGGGTGTGTTTAAAAGCCATCTAGATAGATGTGGGGCTTGGGCGTATGGTTTAGTGGTGGACTTGGTAGAGTAGGGTTAATGGTTGGACTCGATGATCTTAAAGGTCTTTTCCAACCTTGATGATTCTGTGATTCTATGAATACTTGAGAATCTGGCAGGTGCTTTGAGAGTGTCATCTCCTATTGATGTTGCATCTCTGATCTGACATGTTTTGAGCTAGTGTGGTCCAGGCTGTGATGGTAATCGTTCATTTTTTGGTGTCTGGACTCGTGTTCTAAGGCAGCGAGCACAAGCAAAATGAATCTGAATCTAGTGGCAGATAGCTGTCACTATCAGAAGTTCAGAAACTACTCTTTTACAGAATTACTGTTGTCCTGATGATTTTGAACCACAAATACTACCCTTTGGAGTGATTTATTAGGAAATTTCCAGTGCAATGAAATCATAGAAAAATAACCAAAATATTTCTCTCTTATTCACTGTTGCTGACTAAATGTTAAATTGAGTATTCGCCCCATATATTTTTGATGTGCATAAATATTGCATTTGACTATTTACAGTGGTGTACATTGTGGGACAGATATTTTCACAATATGAAATTCACTGGTAACATATGTTATTACTTATGCCAAGATTCTGTCTTTGACATATCTTTCGTAAACAGTTCCAAAATGGTCTTGCCACTCAAATATTGATAGCACTACTGTGCATCATGCAGAATTTGCAGTAGTGTGGTTCTTGTAACTTTGTGTTTTTATCCAGACAAACTGGTCTTAACATTAAAATTTATTAAGAAAAAGCCTTTGTGCTGTTTCTTATTGCTGTTACTTTATAAGTCATGACAGAAAAAGCTGAATCGGGCCAGTCATGTGTTTGTGAACTGGAGCTGTTTTAATGTAGCTTACATTATCTGTATTCCAGAACTGGTTTCAAATCAAACTATTGTACTTGCTTGTGTACTGCTCTGCAAAGCTCAGGTGAAGTCTGCTTCTGAAACTGTCCATTGTGAACTTTCAAAAACTAAGGAGGTAAGATTTTTTTACGTGGGAAAGAAGATGGATGTTCTATAGAACAAGAAGTAAACAACACTACTTTTTAAACTGTTTTAAATGTTAACAATTTGCCTTATTGTGCTGTGTGTACTCCTCTGGCACAGAAATTTGGTAGTAAGCATCTAAGTTAACTGGCCATTGCTGAGACAGCTGATGAGCTCTGCACCAATGGCTTCTATCTGTACCAGAGTAATACAGCATACAGTGGGCTTATGTTACCCTTTGGGGGGGGGGAAATTCTGTGTGTGTGTGTTCACCAGTTTGTGTCTGGCTTAATTGTACCCCCTTTGTGGTGTTGAGAATCCAATGGTGTTAGTAGTTTAGGAGGTGAGTAGTTCTGGCCTTCATCCACGAACTGTCACGTGTAGCTATATTTGCATACTGAAAGAAGTTAATTGCATCATGGCTTTGGTTTAAAACATTATTTTTATATTGATTAAAAATAGTTAAAGCTGCATCCTTTCTCTGGCTCACCCTTCTCCACAGGGTAAAGCCTAAGTTACTTGTTTTTGTTTGGGAGGGCCCTCTGGTATCTGTAACTATTAACTCCCTCGGTAAGATGCCAGCCCCACCCAACACCAGTTGCAGTATTCACATCACTTTTCAGCTGAGTGCATTAATTCTTTCCTTGTCTTAAGCTTGAGCAAAGGTCTTCATAAAAATCTGCACAGCACTCCCCCCATTCTTCAGAGAACTCTGTAAAAAGCTCTTTACGTTCCCAAGCGTGAATGACTGGTTTGTTGATTCCGGTGCATGGCATGCTGATCAGTTACCATTTGTTTCCTCCTATCCCACTGTCTTGTCAATTCCTTTGTCTGGATTGAAAATTCTTTGTGTCAGGGTCAGCGTTCTTGTTCTGCTTGCGTTGTGAGTAGGTACTGTGCAGCCTGAGCAGTAAGTGGGGTTCTTGGCAGGGGTACAGAATTGCAGATAAACATTGAACAGGGAACAGAACCTTGGCAATGTAATGAAGTTCAGGATGCAAAAAACAGAACCTGCCTTCTGAAACAGATGAGGAAACAACTTTTGCAAAGCACAGTGGTAAGTTACGCCTCTCTTACTCCAGTATTTTAGTTAATTAGATTAAGTGGAACTAAAGAATTGCAGTTAACAGCAATTTTGTTAAGTCTATCCTTATCTGAGACAAGCTATGCTGCTGGTTTTAAGTGCTTTGTTTAGAAGTCACCATAAATTGGGAAGCAATATGCCAAAATCAAAGTTACTCAATAATGGCAATTTTTAGAAGGTGGTATTTTGAAAGGTCGGATACTGTTCCAAAATGGTTTTAATTCAATAGAACACTGAGGCAGAGAGCAATGGCAAGATTTTTTTCACAGCTCTGCGCATCGATTTGGCTACTTGCTGCTTACTTACTGAGTAGTGGCCAAAGCTGCATAGGTGCTTATTTTTCACCTGTATAAGTAAAAATCAAACATACTTGGAGTTGCCTGACATCAGTTTGGGAGGCTAAGGGGAGGATGCACTGAACCTTACTTGTCTGATTTATGCTAAGGCTTTCGAGGAGTGTTTCTGTTCCTGGAAAATTACACTCATTTTACCTCGAGGGAACAGACTTCCTTGTTGCTTATAAAACCAGAGAACACTGCAAAGCTTTATTTATATTGAACAGAATTTCTGTGTTAGAACCCAAGCAGTGAAGACCTGCATTGGTGTGCCTGGGCAGGTGCAGATGGCCTGAATGGCCTGGTGAAGCAGATGTTGGTGAATGTGCTGGCTCTAAAATGCCTTTAGTCTTCTCCCTTTTATATCCATGAATTACAGTATCTGTAAGCAGATGTCCTAGTGCCACTACATCTGAAGAGCACGCTACTTTAGCTGAAGATCCTAGTTCACTGAAGCATGGGACTTGATATCCTGATATGCCAAACCTAAAACACTGTGAGTATGTATGTGAATCCTTTGTGTGCTGTTAACACAGGAGTAACGAGTTGAAAATGCACAGTGTGTCTGGTTCTGGAAGGATGACAATAAGTCATGTAACTGCAGGGTTTTGTCATCCTCTCCCGTCTGTGCCATTCTGTCCCAGCCCATGTTCTTTCCCGTAGTTAACTACATGATGATCTCTGGCCAGTTGGGGTCAAAGGAGAGAAGAGAACAGTGCCCATGGTCTGCTTTCTGCAAAGGGCAAGCCACGTATCCCACAGATGATTTTTTTTATTACTTTTTATTACTTTGTCTTGTTCATTTTTGTTTGACCATGTAAGCATTTACACAAAGATTAATTTAACTACACCTTTATAGATTTAGCGTGTTCCAGAGCAGCATACGATTACTTGGTCTACTATTTTCTAGTTACTTTTCACTCATATGAAAAAGTTTTAGCCTTTTGCTTTTTTCACCAGTTTGCAATTCATATAAAATAAAATGTTTTAAGAATACACAGGTTTTTTAATAAATATGGATAGAAAACCTTCCCCCCTACATGCTGCCCTTTCTCAGAGTATGGTCTGGCAGCTTTAAGCGTGATTTTGCTGCACTGGCCCAAGAGCTGGAAGAATTGAGATTGACATTTACTTGTTGAGCACGTTTATAATAGTTCCACGTGTGTCCAAGGACTGTGGCTGAGAGAGAATATGGAACGTTTGCTGTTTAGCTGTTCTCTCTAGACACCTTTGAAAACCTGCATTGTGACATTTAATTCATGTCTGTTAACCCTTGCAAGATAACGTTTGCTACAGGTATTTTTTTTTTGCTGTAGTGTTCTTAATTGTTCTAAAGCATCTCCCCCTTTAAAGGACAGGTATGTCATGGTAAGGCAGCAGTTTGCAGAGAGCACAGTTGCAGGAAGCATTTTGAGGCTCAGTACTTGGCCTGTAGCCTAGGCAGAGGATTCATGTTTTATGAAAGATTACACGGTTGTTAAAATGTGTTTTTTGTTTTCCAGAGACCACCGCTTTGTCTTTGTTCTGCAGGGCTTTACGTGTTCATCAGTGGGGACAATGCAGATTTAAATGGGCTAGATTATGTCCTTTTCAGTAAGTGCGTCCTGTATCAAGCATGCAGCACCCCTGTTTCCTTGGAGCAAGGGGCTGTGAAGGCTTTCTGAAGAGAACAACCCTCCTGCCGAGTGCTTGGGCTGCTCACGGCCCCTGTTAGAAGGGACGGGGGGGCACTGCTTTACACTCCAGAGGTGCACCGGTGTCAGTACGGAGGACGCCATTCACCTTACCCCCCGTGCTATCTCTATCCGCAGGGGCAAGAGCAGAGGCCTGGGAGGCAGAGGGGACAGGGGCGTCCCAGGGCGGTGGGAGAGCCCACGCTGCCTTGTCCCCGCCCGTGGGGCCAGGAGCAGGAAGCGCTGAGCCCCTTAGCGGTGTTGCTGCTCAGAGCTCCCGGGGCTGCGGGGGCCGCCAGCAGCGGTGCCTGGAGCGGAGCTGAGCTGAGCTGCCCTTGAAGCAGCAGCTGCTGCAAAGAGCCGGGGGGAGCCAGAGCCAACCTCCCTGCTACGGCCTCAGCCGGGGCCCCGGCTCTGAGGCCTTTCAGGTCTCTTCAGAAGCCGGCAGACTGCA
>WUAM01000071.1:28301080-28314543 GCA_024336885.1 Actenoides hombroni
GTGGGATATTCCATACCATGTGACGTCAGCTCAACTCTAAAGGGAGAGGGCAGGAGGAGGATGGGGAGGCATTTGGCCTTGTCCTCTGAGCGGCTGCTGCGTGTTCTGGAGCCCTGCTTCCTGGACTCCGCCCGACATCGCCTGTAGACAGGAAGTACCGAATAACATCTTATATATCGTAACTCACGGATCCTTGCATCTTATCCTCCCCCTGCGTGCCGTGCTGATGGGGGTTGGGGGAGTGATAGAAGGGCTTGGTGGGCACCTGGTGCCATGCTAGTGTTGACCCACCACACCAACACATTTTTAATCCTAACAGACATAAATCCATCCCAAACCTCAAGTGCTTTGTGCAGACCGCTGCTCACAAAGTTCTCAGCCTCTCCCAGTGCTGGCCAAACAGGGGACAGCAAGAATCTCTTTCAATTGTGGCAGTCCTAGGAATGGACCAGATCCATGTTGCTCCAGCCCTAGAACGCGTCATCTCCACCCAAGAGCTACAACTGCCCATCCCAGTGCTGTTCCTGGATGCATCTTTCCACTAGAGGAAACTTCATCTGGAGAAGAGGGCCTTCCTAACCTTTGTACCTGAAATGATGCCATCATACCTTGGCTTCTGGGTGTTACGTAGGGCAAACGCAGCGTGTCCTGAGGCAGGGCTGCTCTTGCTTTCAAAATGGGATTTAAATCTGTTTGATGACTTATGTACCTTAATCTTTATACTAGTACTATTATTAGCTTGGCCATTTCATTAAATGAGTTTCCGTTTCAAGCCACAGGTGTACTTTCCCTTCCCTGATCCCTCTTCTCAGCTGGGGAGGGGTCATTGGCCAATAGAGCAACTGCTGTAGTTCAGCCCTGGATAGCAAGATATAAAGATCTCTTGGTGTTCCCCCCTGTTCTGGGCAGGGCCATCTTCCACTAGACCAGGCTGCTCAAAGCCCCAGCCAACCTGGCCTTGAGCACTTCCAGAGATGGGGCATCCACAACCTCTCTGGGCAACCTGCTCCAGGGTCTCACCACCCACACGACCAGAGGTAGCTCCCTCGGGCTGCCCTCATGTGCCCTGGCCCCTCACCATCCCCAGGGGCTGGTGATGGGCCCACACCCCCTGTCCCCATGTCTGTCCTGGCTGGGGAGCCCAGGAAGGGGCAGAGGAGTCCAGGTACCAAAGCAGAGAGAAGGGAAAGCATTTCTGTTGTTTCGGTCTTGGTTTATTTGGGCTTATTAACTTTTTTTGTTGCCCAACCTGGAGAAGAACTGATGAGGTAGATGGATGGGGTCTTCATGTAGAAGGTCAGCACTTTCTGTCACATCTGGGGTCTTCTGCTTTTCCAGTAGAATGGCTGCCTCCAATGTCTCTTCTTGATCTGCTGTTGCTCTTCTTGTGCTGCCATGTAGGGTCTGCCTTCATCTCCAGTCTGCTGTTGGGCAGCCTTCTTGTCCTCCACCCTCAGACCTGGATGGCTCTCAGGGACTTCTCCTGGCGGAAGCCGTGCTGTCTGATGCCCTTTCCTAGGGGCTCAGACAGAGGAGGCTCAACCCCTCCAGAAGGCGTGAGGGTAGTGGAGAGGGTGGGAGACAGGAGGGCTCACAAGGCCACCGGCCATGAACAAAATCCTTGTTGGTGCTGTGGAGATGGCATTAGAGAGCCGGTGGCCGGCCGGACAGCGAGTGTGGGCCATCAGCTGGCCTCACTTGTGGTGGTTGAGCCAGTGGCGATAGTTTGCCCTGGCTCTCTTCCATCTCTGCTTTGGTAGGAGTCTGGAGGAAAGCCTTGGCAGCATGGAGTGGTGCCCAGGGACCCTTCCTGCGGGAGGGTCGACCTCCCTTGGCTCTGTCCCGTCTGCGGGGGGAGGGTCGACCTCCCTTGGCTCTGTCCCGTCTGCGGGGGGAGGGTCGACCTCCATTGCTTCCACACCATCAGAGGTGCCTTCATCCCCATCCCACCTTCTCTTCGCAGGCTCTGGTTGCTCTGGCAGTCGCCGATGCAGCCGTGGGAAACCAGGCTCTTGGCTGTTCAGGAACCTCTTCCTGCTAGGCCTGGTAGCGTTCGAGCGGTCTGGCAGTGGCTGGCACAGAGGTGGGCAGCCAGTTTCTTCACCTTGGCTGCTCAGGCGTCTCTTCCTTCCACCCATGGTGGTGCTCGAGAGCCAGGATGCTCAGCAACTGGGGACACAGGGCTGGGTGAGGCAGCTTGGAACCGGGAGACCATTGTGATGTCAATGCAAATCGCCGTCAACCCACCACAGTGCCCTTCTTACAGGGCTGGGTAGAAAGTACCCTGTTGACGATTGGTCCGTTCAAATGCCATTTTCAGATGTGCTGTCACCATGTTGGTGCTCACAGCTTGCTTGTTCTGGATACTTCTGGACACCTGCACTTCATGATGGTCAACAGGACCCTGGCATAGTTTGGCTGGTTTTTTCCTCGAGCACACCAACACTGTTCTGTTGCCTCAGGCTGCTGGCTGAGCACATTTTTGTCAACTTCTACAACAACAAAGACTTACAATTCACAGGCTTGCACTAACAGCTCTGCTGACCAGGCCTAACTCCTGCTAACTGCTACAGGTGAAAATCTCATCTCTAAGACTTCAACTGGTTACATGAAGTCTTGTGCCCTCAAAATTCAGTGTCAAAACCTCTAAACTTTTTAACAGGTGGAGGAAAGGATCCATCAAGATACTGCATGTATTCCTGCTAGAACTAGCATGGAATTAGCGTGAAGAATGTATGAAGGTGACAGTGGCTTCCGTCCAGCTCTCAGTGATAGAACTCCCACTCATTTTATCCATAGTCACACAAAATGCACTTTATTTTTGATCAGTTTTGAAAGATCCGTGACCAGGCTTGTTCTCCCAAGCACAGCCTATGTGACGTGTTTGCATATGGATACTCACTCTTCCTACCTTCTATCTGGAATTGGTCTTTCTCTCTGAGGTGAGTCGTCCCTGGTGACCACCACATGCCCACCCAAACTGCTCTCACTCCCCTCCTCAGCTGAACAGGGGAGAGAAAATAAAATGAAAAGCTTGTGGGTTGATATAAGGACAGGGAGAGATCATTCACTCATTGCTGCTGTGGGCAAAACAGACTTGACTCAGGGAAATGAGCTTCATTTGTTACCAATCAAATCAGAGTAGGGTAATGAGCAATACAAAGTCCTAAACCTCCTCCCCCCCACCCCTCCCTTCTTCCCAGGCTCAGTTTCGCTCCTGATTCTTTCCCTCCTCCCTCTGAGCATTGCAGGGGGTTGGGGAATGGGGGTGGCAGTCAGTTCATCACACATTGTCTCTGTCAGTCCTCCCTCCTCACACTATTCCCCTACTCCAGGAGACAACCCTCCACAAAATTCTCCTTCACCCAGGATAGCAGCACGAGTTCTTTCCGTGGGGTGCAGTCCTTCAGGAGCAGACGTCTCCAGTGTGGGTCCCCATAGGGTCACAAGTCCTGCCAGCAAACCTGCTCAACTATAGGCTCCTCTCTCCATGGGTCCACAGGTCCTGCCAGGAGGCTGCTCCAGTGTGGGCTTCCCATGGGGGTCACTGCTGCCTTCAGGCACATCCACCTGCTCTGGTGTGGGGTTCTCCATGGGCTGCAGGTGGATTCCTGCTCCACTGTTAGCCTCCATGGGCTGCAGGGGGACAGCCTGCCTCACCATGGTTTTCACCGTAGGCTGCAGGGCAACTTTTGCTTCAGTGCTTGGAACACCTCCTCCCCCTCTTTCTTCACTGACCTTGATGTCTAAGGAGCTGATTCTGTCCTGCATATTCTCACTCCTCTCTCTGCTGCATGTTTCCCCCCCTCCTTCTTAAATATGTTGTCACAGAGGGACTACGACTGGCACTGATGGGCTTGGCCTGGCCAGTGCTGGGTCCAGCTTGGAGCCAGTCTGCATTGGTGTAGTTGGGCACAGGGGAAGCTTCTAGCTGCTTCTCTCAGAAGCCACCCTGGCAGCCCCCCTGCTATCAAAACCTGGCCCTGCAAACCCACTACCCTGCCATAGGTTGCTACCAGCTCCAAGTATGCGGGAGCTAAAAACTGTACAAGCACACAAATGAACTGATTTTTGTCATTACAGTTACCAGACTGACAATTTTTAGGAAGAAGCACGCTCTATCTTGCTTATAATTAATATAACCCTCAACTGTACCTCAGCTAAAACACTAGGATTTAACACAGGAAAGTGTTCTCCTAAACCTTTTGATTTGCTGCTTTTCAGGGATGGACAAAGTGGCATGGTGCTGCTCAGAAACTTTCTGACCCAGCCCTCAACACTGCTTTGATCAAGCCTGCTCTTCAGCACCAGGTGAGAAGAAAAAAAAAAAACGCCCAGGAATAAATACATGCAAGAAAATAATTTGTATTCAAAGGTCTGTTATTCATTCACACATGACAATGCAAGATCCTCTTCTCTGAGACTTCAGTTTCTTTATCCCACTCTTGAAATCACCCTTCAGTGGATGTTAATTGAATACATGGTTGTAGTATTCTCCTGCCTCTCAACTACTAATGCTCACACCTAGGAATCTTCACTCATCTGTTTATACCAAGTAAAAGGCATTTTGTTATGACCCTTCCTACCCATACTATACATAAATGATTGTAAGAAAAGAAATAAACCACAGAATTAAAGTTAGAGAAGACTGGACAGCTGTAATTGGTGTTATTTCCTGGCAATTTGATCAAACAGAAGAAAGTATTGTAGGAAAAACTGATATGCAAGCTTGTGCTGTTGTAGTTGCTTTCTCCATTGAGGTAACGAGCTTGGCTGGTGATGACTGACCTTGCTGTAGTAGATTGTGTGAGGAATTAAACAGGACTAGAAACTGATACAATAAAAATCTCACTGAAGTGGAATCCTCCTGCATACCCTTAATAGGTACCTGCATGTCCTAAGTAAGTCTTACTGTTTTATCAACCTCTATCACTAATACTTGTATTTTAGTCCACAGGATGGGAACTGCTCCTCCTAGGTATCTCTGGAAGGAAATGGTGTGCACCCAGTGTTTGAAAATGGCACTCAGAAAAATTACAGGTGTCCTCGATGCCTCCCCCCCCAGTTTCTGTGGAGCCCTCTATTCTCATTGGCTTTGCCAGATGACATTGTTCCTCAATTTCTCTGAGCATCAGCTTGGGAACAGTAATTTTCCTTTTACTGTCCTTTTACCACTAGCTGCAGTTGAAGCCTGTTGGAGAACTCTGAAATCTGCCCTCTCACCTCTGGTACATGCTGTAACTAGGCAGTAAGTGCTGCCTTTCTGGAACATGGCTCTCAGGGGCGACCAGGTCAGATGGGAGGGGAGGAGGGAGTATCTCTTCATGCCTTTTCCAGTTGGAATTGATCCTGGACTCCAGGGACTAGCTCCCTGTTCTATAGCCACTAACTATGGGCCAGGAAGGCAAGTACAGCCTCTCACAGAGCCAGACTAAACTCAAATAGATGAGAGCAATCAATATAATTTATTAATAGATGCAGCAGTGTTACAGAGTTACACAGTTTCTTACATGTACTGCTTCCACCCTGGCAAACCTTAATGCTATTACATTTTTGTCTCCCAGCAGAGCTGTGATGCCACAGCAGTGTTACATGCACGCCATTACCGTCCCTGGCACAGCAGCAGGAACCATAGTTCCTGTGCCAGTTAATTTTTTGAACAGCTGAAAACCAAAATAATCAGGGTCTTGTTTTTACTTTCGTCTTTTATGGCTGTGATACTTGTCTTCATCCCTGAAACAAAAACACAAACGTTTTGTGGGCTGTTAGTCTCAGACTGACAGAATCTGAAGAAAACCAAAATACTTGGAAAAGGGAGAGCTCACACTACATGTAATTGTGTCACCTTCTAAGGAAAGAAAAGTTAACCACTTCGACAGTTTATTTCCCATGCTGTTTCAACCAAAGCCTTGTCATGCAGTGCCACAGGGGCAATTACTGTGTAATGAATCCAGTTTTGAGGCAGGCAATCATTCCCATCCACGCAGTTATCTACAGCATTCCTTCCCTACACTCTAGGGACAATGCTGTGTTTCTCCTGCACAGCAGCTGAAACACCTATGGTCTCACAGATGAAAGCATGCTCTTGTGGATGACATTAGAAGCTGTAGCCTAAGTTTGTTTTCTTTCACCTAAAAATATGTCCAGAACTACTGAAGAGCAACAGTGTTGTTCTGAAGAAGCTATAATGGAAAAGCTAGTCAACTGACTGTATGTATACACATATTAGTGCAACAAATAGTCCTATTCATTAAGTCTTAGTGCAAGCTAGAGCAGAAGTCAGCATTAGACATGGCAAGCACACTTAGTTTGTCAAATGGAAAATGGGTACGTTGATCGGGAAGTAAAACAGCCTGCGCCAGTACTGCACTAATCCTGCAGCGTGGCAGCTTCCAGCTGTGAGAGGAAATTCTGAAGTCTGGATCCCAATTTCTGACCTCACAAGCCCATTCTGTTTTGTATTGGCAGCTCATGCCACTGGCTTGTTACACTGTGTATGAGATCAGCCTAGCTTTCCAGCTGGACTACAGGTTCCAATTCTCCGCCCTGAATTCTCCCCCCAGCCCGTGGCTATGGGCGGCTGCAGAGGCTGGAGCCAGCCCTCGTTACCTGTGCTCACCTGTCTCTCTTTCTCCGACAGTCTCGGTCTTTGCCTCTTTCGCGGCTCCGTTTTCGTTTACTTGGACTCCTGCTGCTCTCTCTCCTATGTCTGCTGCGTTCAGTATCCTTCGAGCTTCCTCCGGACTGCCGTGAGTCCACCGAAGCTGACCGCCTCTCTTCCCTTCTGAAAGGAAGCTTACTGATTTTATGCAATAAAAAGTCTGTTGTTTTCAGTACCAGTTTTTATGATGTGCTAACGGTGTAAGACAGAGGACCTGTCTTTTATTAAGCCTCTCTGTCTCCTCAAGAAATATACCTCCCAAAAGATGCCCAATGTCCATGCACACATCTTGGCATGCTATTCAGTTATGTGTTACAAGCACTGCCCCTTGGTCTTACCCCCTCTGCTTACAAAACAGGAGACAGAAGAAGGGGTTTGTCACTGTGAATGCCACTGTTCTAACAACTGCAAAGGGCTCCCCTATTTAGCAAGTTATGAAAACCTTTTCTCTGAGGTATTTTATATTGTATCTACCATAGCATGTATTGTCACGTGGTAAGGAAGGGGAAGAATTTGTGTCCCTGTGTTTTCAAGTGTCCTTCTGTCCCCAGCTCCACCAGGGACTACCCGTTCACCTGGATCACTTGCAATTTACCTCCTTACCACTGTAAGAAAACTAAGAATTCATTTTTCCCCATCATTCATGCAGACAGAACTTCTCAAGCAAGAGCTTAACAAAATGAGCATGAAATAAGCCATGAATGTCTCAGCCAAGGTTGCTGTATGTCCTATTAGAAAGAGGCAATTGGATAACCTTACAGGCTGTCAGGCTGCTGACATCCCTGAGGAGTTTGCCAACTGTGATATACCTTCCTGAAGATTTTGACTTCCCTCCTTCATATATCTCTGCATTATCCAACCTATTCTCCTCCTGCCAGTGATTGCTGAGTTCTTCCATATGCACGCCAATCACATCTCGGATCACCTGGAGATTAAGATAGATTGGAAACAAACGAGAAAAGCAGCGTGTCATGCTAGTGGCCTGAACTACCAACTAGACAGCTGAAGGTCAACATCTCCAAAAAACTCCCAAAAAACTTCCCACCCCAAACTCCATACATCAGATGTTTGAATGGAAAGTCTTTATGCTGAAATACCTATTCCTGTAAATAATTTAAATAGCACCATTCTACAATAGTCAGCTGTATCTTGCTCCTATTTTCACACTCAAAATTTAATAGTCAGAAATGCTCCTGTTATTTGTAACTTGCTACAGCAACCCAAAACCCAAAAGAAGGTTCCTCTATAGTGTGCAACTCTAATCAGGCAGGGTACAAGAAGGTGGAAAGAGACATTTCCTTTGTCTGAAATGGCATACCATTGTTTATGCTGATAAATGATAAGCACTTCTGTGCAGAAAGCTCTTTTCTTTTCAGCTCTCACCTCAGTGTACGACTTCTTTGTTATGTGAACATTCTTAGCCCTGTACGACTGCCGCCGCCTTTTGTAGTCTCGCATTTCAGCCAGAATTTCAAGATGGGACTTGGGACCTTTCTGACTATCATCTAGCAAGAAATTGGAAGTAAAATAAATGGTCGTTAGCACCTGCAGGTATGCAAGTCTGGTGCTTTAGTAAGGAAAGTCTGAAATGTAAAATAGTGTGTTCTTCTTGAAGTTTCTCCAGTATTTAGTAACTACTATGACTTCAGCACATGCTTCCTCTCCAGCCTTCTTGTTAACTGTTTACACGAGACTAAAGAGTCACCTACCACACGCTGTTATGTCATCTTAGTTATTATTACCACATACTGCTATGTGATCTAACAACAAGCCAAATCAATATACGTGCTTGTGATTTGGTCAAATGCCTACAAAACGGGGGCCATGTTTTTCAAAGCCAGTATGAGAGTAAGACACAAAGATGGAGAAAGCCAGATTCTGTACGTTTACCTGCGGAAAGGGCAAGCACTATCTCCCATCTCCTTGGCAAAGCAGAGCCAACAGGATAACCCAGATGCTTCTGTTTTTCTTGGTATAGTTACAAACTGTAACTATAGGCTCCAGTCCAATACACCCACTTGTATATTGCTCCAGAGCTCCACTGGATGACTGCCAACCTTTCTTGTTCAGCTTTCACTCTTAAGTGATCTTTAATCTCGCCATCTCTTACAGCAAATACTGTTCCAAGCCACGCAGCAAGTTGGCAATCTTAAGCAACTTGAAGTCAGTTGCAACAAAGACAAAAGATCCATCCACTAAAATATACACAATAAGTGTGCCAAGAGCAGAGCACCGAGGCTTTCTCAGAAGGAAAACAATATAAAGGATACCAAACTAGTGTTTTCTGATGCCAGGTCTTTGTTGTGGCTTTTAAGAACAGGATGTTTTTCACAATAAAAACAGCACAAGCAATTCTGTTTGTCTTTCAGCAAAACTCATCTAACTACACAAAGTTAAAAGTTCTGGGCCATAAATTGAACAACAGAGCGTTCTTCAAACCTTGGGTGATTTTTGCTGCTAAATCCACAAAGAGATCACTGTCATTTTCCATTATTTGGGATCTAGACCTCTGTTTCTTCGTTTCCTCAACCACATAATCATAAAGAGCAAGGCGATCAGCTTGAGTCAGGTCACAGGTGAAACGCTTGTGATTTTGAGGAACTTCCACAGGCAGTAATGAGAAAGATCCTGGAGGATGAACAGAGAGCTGTTGTTAGTAAAACAGCATAATTATAAAGGAAACACTGAGAAGCTCAACAAACAAAGAATGTAGTAAATACCCATGCTGTTTTCATCCTTCCCCTGCATATCTGTAAGAAGTTTCATCCTTCTTAATTTGAAAGGACAAAAATTGCTCAAAGGAAAAAAAAACAAAAACAAAAACAAAAAAAGCCCCAATCTGTCCCCAGCCCCACATCTCTCGACTGCTTACACTGTTAGTTACAGGTTTTCAGATGCCTTGAAGGGATTGTACTGGATTAGATCAAAAGGACACTGTATTGTCCCATCTATTTCAGCTCTTGGCTTACAAGCTAGAGCAAGCAGACTGCAGCTCTAACTTGTTTTGTCTTACTCCTAACATGCTCTGTAATGTACTGGCTGCAAAATACCTGTTGATTTGCCAACAAGAATGAAAGCTTCTAGGTGACAGATAGTGGGGCACTGTGCAAATCAGTCTCTCTCACGCTGTCGCTTTCTTCACTGAGAAGTGTCACGGGCATTTATAGGTAAAAGGGCTACAAAGGCACTTTCCAAATGCTTCAGGTTAGTTCAGGTAACTAAAGTTTTGACAAGAAACACACTGTCCGCACACTCTTCTTTCCCTGAACAATCAGCCGAGTACTCACTCTTGCCATTCCCCAGTTACATCACCCAAACCAACAATAAATCCATTCTCAAGCCATTGCAACAGCAGCAAAGTGACTTCCCTAAAGACAGAAGAATCAATATTCTAGGATATTGGCTGCAGAAAAACACGTCTCTTGAGAACACTCAAATTCCCAGCAACCGCTCACCTGACCTCCAAGAATCCTGCTCTCCACAACACAACCTTCTCCCTGCAAGGCACAAGCTCACACAGACAGAGGTTTCCAGGCAGAGAGAAGAGCCAACACATAAGAAAGGGTGTATGCAGGAGCCTTCACAACAGCAAAGCTACTGCCTCTCTACATTATTCAGCACTTAACAGAAGCCAGGCAACCTTTCACATCCTGCTTTCGCTAAAGACAGCAAAGAAGAGGAAGAGGAGCCACAATAACTCTAAACCAACAAACTAAGATGCAAGATTTCCTCATTACTATCCTTGGAGCTGAAAACAGAACTTTTCTAATCCAGAAAACAAAGTTAAACATAAAATTCCAGTCTTTGTTTTTAAAATGCACTCTTGTTACAAGGTGATGGAAGCCTGTGGCAGTGTCCTAAGAGTTACATGCTTGTGGTTTTACAAGAATTTCACTGCTTGTGATTCAGGCCAGCTTCCTTGTCCTATTATATAGCTATTCTAATATTCTAAAGATGGTTAAAAGGTTCTAAAAACAAAAAAAAAGAAAATTACTTCCTTTGATACAGCTAATCAAAATGGAGCTTACAATGAAAGATGCTTTCCATTTGTTTCTGTTGCCGAAGCCTTTAAGCAAAACAATTCCAAGACGGTAAAATAGGCCAAGGTGCCACAATGAAAACCACCCCAGCTGAGTGTTAGTGTTACCTGCAGAAAAATGCAAGCTTGCAGTGAAAACTGGATAAGCCAACACTGACATCTAGTGGCTCACCGGTGTATATTTGCAATGCACTCGATAAAGCAATTACCTATTTCTTCTCTACTCGTATGTGCTTGTGTCAAATTCATGAGTTAGTTACCACTTCCCTCCAGAGGAAACACACACGACATGCTCCAAGCACACTGTCTGTCACACGAAAGCTCCTTCCCAAGCAACAGTCTGTTAAGGCTCCATCTGCTATGCCACAGAAAGAAAGACCACATCAGAAGCCATGCCCAAGCAAGGACTGCTATCGGGAAAGTAGAACAAATGCACTTATCCTTCTGCATATATACATTTACCAAACTAAAGACAGTAAACCCTGTATCTTTCAGGTGCTGCAATAATTTCCAAACCATATGCTGCAGCTCTACGGTGGTTTCTATAGGTAGCCCTACTTCTCTACTCTGTCTTGGCCTGAAGTCTCAAAGAGAAGCATAGCTCCATCTTAGCCTGGTTTCCAAACGGGACACAAAACCCACTGAAAAATTAAAGGAACTAATGAGCTGAAGGCAGTGGCAAAGCACATCATCATATCTGCAGATGTGTCAGCGTATTTCTTACACAAATTCTTAGGACAGCCTTGAAACAATCCATCATAATAACAGGCATGTTATTTACTTTGGATCTGAGGAGTAGTGGACAAGCACATACAGCTCGTGTCTAGCAATTAATCCTTAAAAAAAACCATGACATGAGGAACTAGTACAGGAATAACAAGGCTGGAGGCAGCATTAGAAGAGTTTGGGCCACAAAGAGCCAAAGGATAGTATCAGAAAATGCAGGCAGAAAGTGAAGTGTAGGTAGTGGGATGGAAAGTGAAGGACTAGTGCTTCAAGAAACTCCTGAATTTTGCCGTGTTGATTTTCCAGTACTAAAGAGAACGAGAGGTGTGTGAGCACAACAGACCCAAATTCTACCTAGTTGCCCCAAGTAGAGAAAGCAGTTATGCTCCAAAATACACAAAGGAATGAGTATTAAAACTAGATCCAAAAAATTCCTCACAGCAGTTCTCAAGTGGAAGGAAGGAAGCTGCGACAGGGGGAGACAAGAGCAGCTCTCCAACAGGAGGGCAGATGAAATGGTTTCAGTAGCTGCTTGACATTTACCTTCGCTGTAGCTTGTGCTTTCTTTTGCACTTTGAGCTCTAGCTTGCTTAACAATGTGAAACTGTAGCTCTTTATCTGCAGAGAAGACAAAAATACCACAGAGCTTTTGTACAGTTAGTCTTTATACGCCAGCCTCTATTATAAGACTTATGGTTTGTTACAGAACATTGTCGTTTTGTTTATGCATAAGGGAAGGTCTGAAATAAAAATATAATATTAATCTATTCCATGTTTGAATTGAGGGGAGAAAAAGGAAAAAAAAAAGGGATTTCTGGGTTACAGGGATAAGGGAAAAGAAATATATGTATATTGCAACTCTCTTCTGTACCATGACTATATCCCCAAATTCTAGGGCCAGATTTTCCACTTTCTAAGTATGCATTTTAATGTACTTTCTACACTTGATGCAAGGAAAACATAAGAAGAACCTGGAAAATAACCTAAGAGAAAAAAAAACCCTCCTTGGATATGAAGATGAAACAGCCAAGTGACCTACAGAGCAGAATTATACCGTGACAGAAGCATAACAAGGGTAAATTAAGGCAAAGTACAACGGTGAAAAAAAAAACAACCTAGTGATGGAAACACTCTGATTTTTCCAGAGGCCTCGGAGAGTTTATGGCTGACAAGGCAGTGGGATGTGCTACCGCGAGGACCCAGACTCTGCCCCACTGGGTCTTCCCTCAGCCCCCGCCCCGGGGGTCTCCCCACAGCCCCCCCAGCCTCTGCAGCTCCCCCGGAGGGTGCCCTCAGCCCCATGCACTGCAGCCCCCCCGGGTCTCCCCTCAGCCCCAGCTGCACAGACGCCCCTGAGGGCGGGGACGGCCCCGCCAGGCAAAGCGCCCGCTGCCTCTCACCCATGGCGACGGCGGGGACCTTCAGGTTTTCGTAGAAAAAGCTGGAGTCGTACATCTCCGCCTGCGGGACCAAGCGGCTCAGTCAAGGGCCGATGCCGGCCCCAGCGACATCGGCTCCGAGCTCGGCGCCCGAGTCGCTCCCGGCCAGCGAGGACCCCCCGCCCGCACCCCCAGGCCGCTGCCGCCCGCTCAGCCGGGCAGGTGACACCCCCCAGGGCAGAAGCGTCAGCCCCGTGCACCCCCAGCCTGGAGACTCTCCCGGAGCTGGCCCGGGCGCCCACCTCCTCCTCGGCGGAGTAGCCCATTTTGCGGAGCCGGCAGGACGCGACGTGCCCCTCCAGCGATGTCCGAGGGACGCGGTGATGGACGTCGTAGGGGCACGGCACCCGCTCCACCTGCCGCAGAGACATGGCTCAGCGCGCACCACCACACCCCCCCCACCCCGCTCCCCACGGCGAAGCCGTCACCACCGCCTTACCGGGTCCCCGAGCCACACGGCACAGCCCGCGGCCATGGCGGTGCGCGCCTGTGGACGCTGAGGCCCCGTGACCGGCGGGGGCGGGAGGGCGGGCGGAGCCAGCGCCATCTTTACTGCAGGCGCTCCTGCCACAGCGGCCACCGGAGGCGCGCCCCCACC
>WUAM01000071.1:28350771-28361529 GCA_024336885.1 Actenoides hombroni
GGGGCCAGGGCGCGCGGAGTGTAAATGCAGGTATCTGAACTGCTGATCACAAGAAAAAAATCCAAAACCTAAGGAGATTCAGGCTGTCTTTGACTGTGACCTAACATTGCCCTAATCATCAAAGGAAGAACATTTAACTTGGTTACATCACTTCTGGCATATAAATAAGTGTTCGGATTTCCAGGATTCCTGAAATGTGCAGTTGTTTTGATTTTGTAGTTTCAAAAGTGTGCAATTCATGCCCTTAATTTAGCTGTTGAAATCCAGCCATAGATTTTAAATTGGAAGACGTTGACCTCGACCTCTATTTCAGTTTCACTAACTGAAAAGCAGAGATAATAGTATTTACCTATCTTGGTGTCTTCTGATTTTTTAATTGCTGCTTCTGAAGCAGTTTGACCATGGAAATGCCATCCCTCTACACTGACTTTTTCAGAGGAAGTTAAAGTTAACAGAACTGAAACCAATGGAAGTGCATAGAATTTACCACAAAAGCGTACTCGGTGTTATCTACTGACTTACTCCTCTGACTTCTTCTGTGGCAAAGTAGTGGAAATCTCTTTTCTTAAATGGAAGAATTCCGATACAAAGAGATTCAACAGGGAGGGTAAGATATTGGAAATGGTTTAAACAACGCTCACATAGGAGGTATGGTTTCTAAAGAGGTATGTTTTACAGATAACCTGCTTTCACTTGGCATCACCTGAGATAAGTCATGTGATGGTTGTGCTGTGTGAAAATTTCATTGTGAAAATACCAAGAAACAAAGGAACCGTTGCGTGAGACGAGGATCTATTTGTTTTAATCCCTAACATTCTGTGATTCTGTGATAATGTTCTGAAAAGAGAAACAAACCCAAGCTGACCACTTGTAGCCCTCGATAGAGCTACACCATGTGATTTCTCAAACAGTCTCAGTGAGGAGCCATACCCTGATCCCCATCTGCCTGGCTATACAGCTTTGGACAAGCCATTTAAACCGTGAGTCATTTAAAGCATTTGAGGATTCCCAAAATATGACACCTGTATATTTGATGTTATTCATTGCTCTGCTGCATTTTGATAGTCTCTGATTCAATTTCAGCACCTATAAAATGAGACTGATATTCACCTTTACAAAATAAGCTGAGATGCTTTACTGAAACATGTCACGCGATGCAAGTTAAATTCTAAAGCTCTACAAATTCTCACAGGAGGATGGATAATAAAATGATATTACATATATCAATAAATTATGGCAGCAAAACTCTCGATTTTCCCTTTAATATCTTTACTTTGTGAAATCACTGCTGTTTCTGCTTTCGTATCAGTATGTCTCCATTGCTGGATTGCATTAGATAACGCTGTCCAACCCCCGGTTCGAATTAGGCAAAACTGAAATAGAAAGAGGATTAAAAACATACTATTTCAGAAATAGAAACTGGGTCATATATTAAGGCTTTCTCTGGGGTTTGCCAGAAAAAAAAAGTAGAATTAGGATGAATTCAGCACTGACTTCTTTACAGTTTAGTGGGGTGGGGCAGCAGTAAGGATAGATGGACATCTATCTGTGCCACTTCATGGCTTGAAGCCAAACGCCATCTGAACCTCTATAAAATTGTAACGTTCTTAGGTGCCAAACGTCCTAGGAGTAGAGATATACCACTGTTGTCATCCAGGAGCAAAGCTTCAGGGATGGAAAGGCTCGGAGCTCCTGCAGGAAATCTGTAGAAGAGGAGTGAACTCATCTTAAGCTTGAGAAGTGCAAGGGTAGATGTGCTACACGCTTTCTCCACAGGGAACAGCAGCAGCAGGTTTATTCATACCCGTATCAAACCAACCTGTTTTTGGTTGCATAATTTAACAATAAAGGCAGAGGAGTAATTTGAGGAAACTGTGAAGCAAATGCATGGTTTATTCCCTGCATGTGGAAAGAAATTCCTCTAGGGAGGAACAAAAGATTTTGGCGTAAAGGTAACATTACGTACTTGTTTTAGATGCCAAACTAAGTGACACGTTTTCACACACGTATGTGGGGAGTCCTCTGCTACACCAGAGCTCGTAAATGAAATAGCAATTTACAAATAAATTCTTACGTAATCCAGTCAAAAAACCCTGATGATCCAATAATTATAATATAGTAATGGAATATATATGGAATTTATTTTTTTTTCTTAATATATTTTTGTACATGTATTAATTTCTAGTATTGTGTTTGTTTGGTAAAAGATATTAAAATTCTGGAAAAGAAAATTAAACTTAGAATTTTGCTCTCCTACTCTCATTCTTTGTCAGCCTTCATCCAAGGAAAAGACAGCCATTGACATTTCAAACAATGAACGTTTCCACGTTATGATGTGCACGTGTAGCATTTTAAGAAATAATATGCAAAGTAAAAAGCAAACAAGTATTTTGAAGTGGAAATTTCTGTATTCCATTCTTCAGAGATGACAGAGCCCTGGACAAAGCTTTTATGCAAACTTCTGTCTTCCCTCGGTGTTTCAATAAAGCAACATCTGACAATAATAATAAATTATCATCAGTTTTCTCCCGAGAAATTCTCTAAGACAGAAATGAAGAGAAATATGAAAACAGGAGTTCCACGCTGGAGAATTATCTGTCTCTCCCCCCTTCACTCCTCCACTGTCAGCCTTCTACCCACCAGATCCAAAAATACCTGAACGACATATAAAAGCAAAACGATGGCATATTTGATGTGCCTGACCAATGCCACAAGAGTTGGTATTTACAGTCCTGAGGAAATGATTCAAAAAGAGTTAACTGAAGTGGCTTCCAAACTTCCTCCAGCAAAGCTGAGCACCCCCAACTGTATAGAGGTGGTAGGTGCACACCTTCCAGGTGCTTTTCACTGTCGGGGAGCTGCTCTAACTGCTCAGAACTAGCACTGTTTACCTTCAGAAATCCACCTGCAACCAACCACTGCTATCCTCAGGGAGCTCAACACTGGCAGGCCTTGCGGGTTTGGCGACAAGCTAAGCTGAGATCAGCTAGACCCAGGACTGCGCCTTGAGGAAATAACCTTTTTTCCAGAATAGGCATGCTTTAGATTTCAAGTAGAAAAAAATAAATAAATACAGGTTCATATTAAAAGGAGAACACAAATTCTTTCAGTCACAGCTAGTAAATGAAAAGAAAGGGATTAGTATAAAATTTTTATACTTAATGTCCCTTTGTTGTGTTAAGTGCAGAGAGATACCCATGGGCTGGCATTATGGATGCTTTAGACAACGTGTAATCTGCCTGAGCACCAGCTGGAAAATGCCAGCAACGCAAACATCCAGCAAGACGATTGCTAATATTTCTTATTCTCTGGCTCCACTTTCATCACTCAGCTGAAGCCTTTGGTTTCTAGGAAACATATTGCAGCTTCCACCCATAGCTCCTTAGCAGATGTTACTTCTCAGATCAAGCAGAATTTCACATCAAATCTTGGCGAGAGCTTAGGAAAACTAAGGCTTCAATCCCGCTCCTTTATAAGCTGGGTGGTCTTAGCTAGTTCTGCTGAGGTTGTTGATTTGTAAACGCTCCCCCCACTCACCAATTGGGTCAATATGAAAACAGCACCGTTTGGGCTCTTTTTTTACTGACAAGAAACGTTTCCTCAGCGCCTCAGTGATCTCTTCAACTTAATTCTTAACCTTCACCTTAAATGTTGTCTCCACACGTGCCTCGCCAAGAGTAAAGCAACAATTACAAGCAGACAAACTGAGGGAGAGAGAAATACCCTCAGAATTTCAAAGTCAACGAATAGATGTCAGGTGGGTAAAACCAAAACATAAACAGGCTTCTTGTTAATGAGAAATTTCAGATACCTAACCAATGTAACCAACCAAAACTTTATTTTCCTTTATATTTTATTTTATTAAGGAAATCAATGCTTTTGTTCTGACTAGATTTCATTTTTAAGAATACTGGCAATAACTTTCAGTGTGTTGTGCATTTTTTCCTTAGGTTAAATTATTGGATACAAGAAGGACACGTAGAGCTCACTGAATCTTCATACTAATTTTAATACTGCACAGTTATCTCATTAAATCTCAACCTCAGAATCGTTTATAAATGGAGTTAGAAACCGTAACGAGGCAAACTGAGGGGAGCCAATGCTACACTCATTCCAAAACCCAATTTCTTCAAGGGGAGTTTTGTCTGCATAGGGGCAGGTGGGATCTGCTCTGGATATTTTGATTTCCTGCCTTGTTAATTCCAAGCAATAAATTGTTATGAGATACTTCTGATGAGAGTGACTAATAATTCTGGTCTATTTGCTGTAAGATGTTTATTCCTTTGCTTTCATTGCAAAGTTTATAAATGTCATCATTTAAATTCAATGCTGTTAATTTTCAGATTAAATTTTTTTTTTTTCCTGTATTGAAATAACTGTTTTTTCCTCCAATTGGAATTAGGGGTTTTCAGAGTATGGGGTGGTTTTTGCTATTCAAAGTTACTGCTGCTTGCATCTTTAGTAACTTCTTAAAAACATTTTTTTAAAAAAAACCCAAACCAGTAAATAAAGTAAACCTTTATTACTGTAAAATTATCTTGTAAGACAGAAACAACCCAAATATATTTTATGACTCGCTTCTTGCAGATGAGCTGAATCTTCATCCCACCCACATTTTTCTACCCCTCTAGTTAGAATAAGGTTTTTTATTGTTTTTCTGCTATTCAAAGTTACTACAGCCAAAAGTTACTACTTCCTGAGCTTTTACGAGGAGTTCAGGCTGAGAACAACACGAATACTCCCTGCCAGCTGCAAGGGATGAAGGAAAAACAACATTCTTCCAAACTGCAAGTACTACTCTAAGAAATAGTATCGTGAGCACATCACTGGCCACACTAACCAAGTGGGAAACAAAAAGTTAACTGAATGAGCCCTTCGGCTTCGCGAATACAAATATTTAAGAAACTGATAGGCAGTAAGAGTAAAAAGTTAATCTTACGGAGCCGTTATGCTGCAATTAAAGCCATCTCTGCAGCATTTCATTTGGGAACAGACACATAGAGCAGTATCAGAGCGAGGGCCTTTCTTTATAGAAAGAAATAACTGGAGGCTGACACCATCAGCATGAAGATGGCTGGTAATGTATGTCAGCTGTGACCCCAGAGGAGTCTGGAGGTGAGAGAACAGTTTAATCCCCTTTCTTCCCTGTTTAGCTTCTTTGCAGAAGCAGCCAATCAAGAAGCTCTTTATTACTAATTCTGATTGCAAATATCCTTCTGCTACACACTGGGCTAACCCCACCGGTTAGAGATCAGCAAGAAGTCACTGGGCTTTGTATCACCAGTGATGTCTGGTTAGCAAGATTTTTTTCCTGAAAGACTATAAACATGTACTCTTTCAGCCCCTTTACTCCCAGATTTTATTTTCCATTCATACCCTCTTTTAATGTACAAAGTGTCTATCATACTCTGCCTCACCTCATGCAGAAAACCCGGTTCGTTTTGATCCCATCAGGCAGAGACTTGAACTCCGGACACTCACTGGGTGAAGCACATCATAGACTCGGGGCTCATTCCAAAGCTCTGTTGAAGAAACCAACCAACCAACCATTTGGTTATCCAAAGAGCTTTTCCCCGCTGTTTCCCTGGCACAGACCAGTGCTAATCCATGACATCTGAAAGGGGAAAAGGTTTCAGAAGGTCTTTGACAAAACGGGAGCTCAGTTGTTACATGCATTGTTCCTTTCAGCCTAATCTCCAAATGCCTTCCCTAAGAAGTATGCGCCTGGCATCTCCACGGCTGATAAACCGTCGGGTTTGCATTATGTGATTTTGAATGGCTTGCTTTAAAGCTCCTCTGCCAAGCACAGAAAGCCTGTAGAGTCCTTTTTCCTTACTTTCAATATTTATTCCGAAAGAACAGTTCTACACGGGGTAGCTGTATTCCTGAAGAGTTTTGCGTGCACCAAAACAACCACGGCTGCCGGGACCACGCGGTTCGTGCCGCAGGCAGCCTCTCGCTGCCCAGCACCACCGGACCCGCTCCCCCGCCTCTCCCACCCGCGGGTGGGGGGAGAAAGCCTCGCAGAGCAGCGCGCCCACCGCCCAGATGCCGCTCGTCTGAGGGGCGCGGCGGCTCAGCTCAGCTCAGCTCAGCAGGCGCGGTGGGGGAGCCTGGAGGAGCCCTCGGAAGTGGAGGTTTCCCCACCTGTGAGCCGCGGTTCGGAGCAGCCGCGGCAGCTGCCCGCTACCCCTCGCAAACCGCTTTCACACCGCGCCCCTGATGCCAGCGCGCTGAAACCTCGAGCCTCAATCTGTTCGAAGAGATGCTGAGCGGATTACGGGCCAGGAGTTGCCTACCCGCCTCCTCTCCCCCAGACCTGCCCTGCCCTGCCCTGCCTGCCGGCAGCCTCTCCGCTTCCCCTCAGCCGGAGCGGCGGCAAACGAGCCCAGAGCGGAGCCCGGGGAAACCCCAGCCGGCAGCATGTCCCGGCCCGGGGGCGGCAGGCCGCCGGGCTGCTGCGGGGCGACCCGCGGGAGGGGCCTGAAACTCGCGTGAGGGGGGGCAGAGGGATCCCCTGCCCGCCGCCGCTTCGCAGGGCGAAGAGCCGCGGCTCCCGGCGGGGCAGCGCTCGGCGAGGGCGGCCCGGCCGAGACACCGCCTGCGGGGCCGAGCGCCGCCGTGGGCGGAGGGCAGCGGCCCGGCCCCGGGGCCACCATGGTGCTGCTGTCGGGGGACGGGGAGCAGCTGGCCGGGGAGCGCGTCTGCCCCGCACCGCCGGCGGCGAAGGAGGTGCCCAGCGCCGAGGCGGAGAGCAGCCCCGAGCATGGGGCAGCGGGAGCTGCTGCCGAGGGGCTGGACGAGACGGAGGAGGAAGAGGAGGAGGAAGAGGAGGAGGAGGAGGAAGAAGAAGAGGACTACGAGGAGTACGAGGACTATTCCGAGCTGCCCGACACTTGCAGCATCGCCTCGGACGACTCCTTCTATCCGCCGAGGGGGCTGGAGGACGAGGAGGACCTCTGGTCCCTGGAGCAGGAGGAGCGCGACAGCCCCGAGGCGCTCACCCTCTTCCGAGCCTGCTGCACCAACAACACCATCGTGCTCAAGGCGCTGATCCGGCAGGGCCCCGAGGAGGAGGAGGTGCGGGAGACCGACCGCAACCGCCGGGTGAGCATCCCGCGCCGCGCCGGGCATCCCCGCGCAGGGGAGAGCGAGCGAGAAAGAGCATCTCGCCTGTCCCGCCAGCCCCGAAGCCCCACGGAGCAGAGCCGGGGGAGAGGCCGAGGCAGGCGTGCGTGGGTCGAGCGACACCGCTGTCCTTTCAAGGGGTGACCATGTCCAGTCCCGCGGGGGACGGGACCCCCAAGCAGCGGGAATGAGGAAGGGCGCAAAGCTTTGCCCTGCTGGACGTGGCTTTCTGCCTTTGGCAAAGGAAGGGTCTGGTTTACGGGAAGGTTGAGATTCCAGTTTTCCCGCCGCGAGGTTTGAGTTGGATGTTGCTTTCCTGCAGCTTGCTGGGGAGGGTGGCATCACTAGTAAGGGTTGCGTTCAGCGCGGCAAAACCTGCCTCGCCGCTGGTCGCTCCGTCCCTGGCTTTTTCAGCGCTTTACACTTTTCACCTGGTGAACAACTGTTCAAAGTTTGCGTTTTCCATTTTTCTTGTAGTTGTTTGGTTGTTTGTGGGTTGTTTTTTTTTCTTTATCTCCCCCCAAAATGTAAGCTCACTCCCAGTTCCTAGAAAGCCAAGTTGGGCTCGGGGTATTCCAGTGCTAAAATCAGACTTTTCGCAGCTCGCTTGGTATTTATTTTGTTGCTGGTGGGGTTCTTGGTGGGTTTGTTGTCAGTACAAGGTTTGTGGTTCGGTTTTTGCCTGCAGGGACAGAAGGGTACTTCACTCATCAGAAGGTGAAAACTTAGGAAAGCTTTCCTGGCTAACGTGTAACTGGGACCTTTGAGCAACAGTGTTGAAGATGACAACTGCAGCTCCTCTACTATAATTATGATTTCTATTAAAACTAATCATTTTTACTTGCAGTTTGCATAAACAATCTCAAAAAAAAAATATCTATGACTAGTCTGTGATAGGAATGTTTTGAAAGAAGTCCTGAGTGATTTTAGTTTGGTAACTGACTTGAACATTCTGGCAAAATAAGTGATAAGAAAAAAAAAAAAGCAATAGTTTTGGTTTGGGGCGGTTTGGAGAGGGACTTTTTTTGTGTCTTAGACGTATGTACTTGTAGGACTTTTCCTACAACATAGCTGTACTTCCCCACCACCACCACCCCCCCGTCCCTCCAAGAATAGCTTTTTATACAGATTTTCAGTGACCTGATTTACAGTAAACTTCTGCAAAAGATGCAAACACAAGAGGTTGTATTAACACATCTGAGGGGGCAGCAACCTATGGGTCGCAAGTGGGAGAAAAGAGCAGAGGGTAGAACTGTTTTAAATCAACTTTTCTGCTCAAGCCATGTGCAGTTATGCTCTTAGTTACATGTGATATCCAAAGGTACATGACAGAAGATTTTGAAGATCCTGCAGATACACCTATCTTGTATGTGAGGTCTGGCCTGAGCAGGAGCCCAAACCCAGCCCCAGTGGTGCATGGACACTTGCCCCCACTGAGGCCCATTGATTCAGCAGGCCTTGAGTGTCTGACGGTGGGGGAGGCTTGGCCCCGTTGTACACGTGGTGTAAAAGACCAAGTGCCCCATGGCTGTCCTTTCTGAAAGGGTGGCCCTCCCACCCAGCAGAGGGTATGCAGCTGGCTGTGAAGCTGGAGGCATCCTCCTTCCCAGGGCTGGGGTCCCGCAAAGCTGAGCTGGGGATATGAGCAAGTCTGGTGTAGGCATCAGCCCTCACCCAACAGCAGCTCTTTTGCAGAGGTGATCAGAGCAGGGTTGTGTAAACAGTGACTTTACACGGACAGCACTCCCTTTCATCATCCTGCTTCCCAAAAAGCAAGATATTCCTCTTTATCTCACCAGATTCCCACAAAAGAAACAAAATTCTAGTTTGAATCCGAACTGAAATTTCCTCTTATTTGTTCACACTGTTAAATGAAAAAGCTTTTCTCTACCTAAGCAAATATTAAATCTGACCTGAAATCAAACTTTGACATCAAATTCGTGATGCATTTTTGATGCAAAACAAAAGTTCCATAACTCAGTGACTTCTGGGAGCCTCGTTAATCCCGTCCAGTTTCTCTCTCCACATCGTTTGTGAGGGGATAATAAACCCTCACAAAGTGCCCTCATCACAGCGGTACAGAGCAGGGCAGTCTAACCTTTCCAGATAGATGTGAACGGGATGGGAACAACCTTTCTGCTGGGAAGCTGAAATGTCACTGCAGTCCCAGCGTCCCCACACCAACATCAAGGCCAACTCACATTGTTTTGTAAAGGAAAACCACCTTTCTTCAGAGACTTTGCCTGACGAAAGGGAAGTTTTGCTCGGGTCTTTTGTAGCTCCATGTGGAAAATGTCCATGGACAGTACCCATAAACAAAACTTCATTTTGCTGCCAAAAAGTGACTGAACTAATTATATACACTGCTTGTGCTAATGAAATTTTTAAGTCGCCGAAAACTGTACTCTTGGCTTTCAGCATCTTCTTTCACTGGGACAATGTTTGTTTGCAATGCTACATTTCTGTTGTCACTGTGAGGCAGGAGGGGGAAGGAAGAATAACTTGCTTTTTGAGAACTGGGACGCTGAAGGGAGAGCTGTCCAGCTGAGTGTATGAACTATTTTCATAATCCTGATCTGATGACCTCTCTTAAGTACGTACAGTACAGTTGCATTGCCACAATTTAAACATTGGGGTTCTTTTCAAAATAGATAAAGTGTGTTACAAACCTGTTACAAACCCGTTACAAAGCATGTAACAGGTTATGGTAGTAAGTCAATACCATATTTTGATTCTGAAAGTAATAGTAATTCAACTCATAAAACACAACGTGAAGAAGAAAATTCCTAATGGTTAAATTCTTTAAATGAATTTGGGTGCAAACAGCTGGAGTTTTGCCACTGCTTTGTTTTTCAATTTTTACCTTGTGTCTATAGTGTAAATGTATACATTTAAGATTCAGAAGGAATTCTTTCTGGAAATGCTAAGTTCTTTACTTGTTTTTTCTCCATCCTTTTTATCAAAATACATGGATTCTCTCCTTTGAGCCAGTCTGCCAAAACTGGACAGCGGCGTGGCGTGAGGCTTCTGCAGGAACTTGTTTTCCCCATGCTTTGCTCGTGAGCTGCAGAACCTCCCGCCAGGCAGAGCTTTTCATTACATTCACCTTCCTGCAGTAAACCAGACCCCACAATATCCAATTTATTAGTCACCACATGCAGCCTGAAGATCGGTACCTCCCTGCCTCATTTTCATCACCGTTGAGACAACAGCAGTTAATGTATCAGTGCCCGCAAAGGATCCCCAAAGGGTTGATCCCCCTATCTCCTGTTGCATTGCTGTCTGTATATGGAGTCCCAAAAGCCTGGCTTGGTACTGCTAGTTTCCTCTCCTTGCAAGTCAAAGACTGAAATGTTTGGGAACCAACTATGACAGCATATATTATGCTAATTGTGGATGATGCTGGGCGGCCTCTCATTCGCTAATGTCGATCTATTTACCCACTTCACGCTGGCAGTAAAGAGGGATTTGCAAATATAGATGAGAAAATAAAACTGTGGCTCCAGTGAAATCTTCTGATCTAGCTGAGACTAGAGTGTGAGCTGGAAAACAACGCTGCTTTTCTCCGTGTGCTGGGAGGACTGGTTTTGCATCCTTAGTAGCCACACGTCCGGATTTTCAGATATTTGC
>WUAM01000071.1:28373694-28401652 GCA_024336885.1 Actenoides hombroni
TTCTGCACCCCCCAATGTGGTACCCAAGATCCAGCAGTGGCCTTGGTCTGCACACCAACCCTTGGTAGTAACTCTAAAGATGAGGTGTTCTCACTGCTGGAAGCAGACACTGTCTGTGAGAACAGGCTGCTAACTTCAGACACTGCAGTTAGTTAGAAGAAACTGAGCTGAAAAGTAAAATTACAGACCAGAATTAGTTCTGTTCTCACTCAAACCAGGACAGAAGGTCTTTCCTAATGTAACTTTAGGAGCTCACTGACACAAGAGGGTGCTTGCAAATTCATTACAGGCACTGTCTCTTCAGAGATCTCCACAGTGAAAATGTGCTGGGGCCTTTAAAATGTTTACAGAAGAGAGAGATGAGACACTATGGTAGGTTTCGACAGAGTAGAAGGCTGTGCTTTTCTTTCAGCTGGTGTCAAATTGGAATGTATTGCTTACAAACGTTTTGTGAGTCATTACTTCTGGAGAGGTCTCCTGGAAAAGCCTGTGCATTCAAACACTGTGTTTAGCCTCTTGCAGCAGATCTGAGCTATGCTCAGTCTCTGTCTGACAGAACATAACAGGGAGGAAAATATCTGTTAAACAGAGAGAGAGAGGAGTTGAATCATAAGTGTTAAGGCCAAAGGGAAGTACTTTTTCACAGTTGCGTCAGTGCACGAAATGCATTTTCAGATGGCTTCTGAACGCACTACAAAATAGGTTTGAAAAATGCCACCAACTATCCTTTTGATCTTAAATATGTGTGAACATAGGTATAGATTTAGAGACCAGGAGAGAAATTAATGGCAATGTCTGTCCAGGCCCAGGTCTTGGAGTTCAGATATAAACTGCTTTCTGAATGTTCCTGAGGGTCTTTTTTCCTTTGAAGTGGTTCCCAAAGGTGTTGCAGGTTTGTGCAGCAATTGCCTGGAGCATCACGTGCTCCCAGCCTCATGTGTTCACGGGACAAAGCAGTCAGCACTTGGCTGGTTTAGATCTCTTGCTAGCTGGAAACACCCGTTCCAAGCAAAGCTTGGTAATGTGTTGCTCTTTTAAGGATCTGGAAATACATTATCCTGTTCACAGGGTGGCTTACAACCCTTGGAAGCCTTGCTGAACATTGCATAGAAAGCTCGTGAAAGCTAATAGAGGAAATTAAAATCCTCTCATTGTTTGCTGCAGCAGGGTGCTGACGTTGGTGGGAATCTGTCGTGTTGCCTCCCCCAGCCCTCTGCTGTTTACAGTTTGGGTTGCTAGCAATTTGTGTAGAGCAATTCAAAGTGCAGACGTGGGATTTGTGGTAGAAAGGCCTTAAGGGTTTACATCAAGACCCCCTCCCTCCCCCCATTTAAAGTTCAGTGTAACATTTACATTGTTTTCTGAAGTCACATCTCTCACTTCTTACAAATACCTCTTCCCTTACTTCGAAGCCAGAGAAGAGTGCCCTGCATCTAGGGTAGAGATCAAAAAGCAGGCATAGCAGAAGGATGTATAAATTTGGCTGCCGTGGATCATGTGTCGTTACTGCCAACGCTATCAAAACTTAGCGCTAACATTTGACAGTACTGGTTATTAGGTGCTATACAAACAGGAAAGCTAGGATTAGTAAGGCTGCATTATTTGTCAGGGATCGGCACTATTTAGTAGTGGTACCTAACACGGCAGTCTAAATAAACTGAAAATGTGAAATGTAACCTGGTAAAAATAGTGTTCTTTCCCCTACCGTCTTCCCACAGTATTTTCTGGCCTTTACAGCCAGGTGCCCCCAGAACCCTTTTCTGAAAGTGGAATCCTGAGTCATTTGCCAGATAACTTCTTTGTAACACATTAAACAGAATCTCCTTAGGTGACCTGTCCATTAATTTTAAGTATGTATTATTTTTATGAAACTGTACCTCCTTAAAGTTTCCATACATATTCTTTTCTGAAACGATGCCTTTGTTGCTTCTGCTGTGATCAGAGATATCACGTACATTGCAGTGCTTAATTTTGGACTGATTAGACTCCATCCAATGTCACTTCTGTTTTCAGTTGCAGGAAAACTGTTCCAGTTTCCTCTATTTCTGTACAAACATCTTCAATTCTGTATATTGCTTTGTTGCACAACAGTCTGCTGTCACTAGCAAGGGCACTTCTTCTACCTGATGAGACTTCAGACTGGCAAGTGCATTCCTTATATAGTCTTAACAGCTGTCACTGCAAAATAATACATTACTTTAACGAAGCTGAACTTGACTGTGAATGTGTATACCTGCTAACATCCTGAACAAAGATTTTTTTTCCAATGTAATAGCATTAAATTTCCTAACTCAAGCATCTCTCTCAGTATTGTCGTATGATAAAAAAAAAATTGTTTCCTACATATCTCACTGACTGGACTGTCTCTGGCTCCACAGCCTGTGTTTATTTGCCTTCTGTGTCCCTTATGGCCCTGGCAGGAGCTTCCCAAGGTTTCTGCCAGCTACTTGTATCACTAGTGATGCTGAAACCTGTTTTTTGACATATTAGTAAATAGGGAAAGTCACAGTAATTTTATTACCTTTCCTTGCTGTCCAATTTATTGCACAAGCAGCACCGGTTTTCTTTGTTGTGTAATGCAAGCTTTTGCAGTCATAGTAAAATGAACTTTCCTGGGGCTATTTTTAGAGGTCATGGCAGAGATTTGGATTAGAACAGATTAGCTAAGTACCTATGCAGAGATGATACATACACTAAGCTATACCTTTACTTAAAGACATGTGGCCTGACTATGAGGGGCGTTTCTGAAATACGTGAAGCTGAGCATATGGAAACGGAGGGAAAAATGATGGGTTGTCCTTTGTGTCCATGGACTGGCCCATGTTTTTAGCTAGCAGAGCACAATTCACACTGGGAAACGAATCTGTGAGCACTCATAATGCTGTGAAGCAGAGGTGGTGGTTTTGTGCTTTCATATTCAGGCAGTGGAAGTAGCGGTGCCATTTAAGATTGCGTTTGAACACAAGATGATGCTTCAGGCTACCGTGTTCCTCTGCAGATGAGGGAGAGAGTTTTGCACGCCAGTGCTCTGTCCCTGCTTGAATACTCTTTTGCACTTGTCTGATCACTTTCCCTGGCAAAATTGGCGTCTCCTCCCTTGCACCCCTCCAGGCACATCGGGTTTCGTCCAACCAACAGTCGGACACAATTCATTTACATTCCCAGCATTTTTTTGTTGCTTTCCCAATATAAATTTGTGTATGACTAAGCTGTTGCAGCCCTTTATTCTAAAAGGTCAGCCTAAATTGTTTTGTGCAGATGATATTAAGGCTTACACGCTTGATGGATTTCTGTGGCACATAAACACCCCTTCTCATGGGCCTGATGACCTGAATAATTACCTCATCTCAATCGCCATTCATCTAATCACTTAAACCAATTATAATATAAGCTCATGTATGAAAGTTTCTCAGATTGCTTTATGCAGACTGGAAGGTTTTGTGTATTAGAGGCAAATTAGTACATAGCTAGTAGTGATGCTCAGCATGAAATTTTCCTCTTTTTAAGTACAATGTAAATTTAGCATCTCTGTTAACCCCGTTTCACAGAGTGGCAGAGTTTTAAGTAGAGAACAAAATTTCCCTGAAAAAATGTTGTGAGATGTATTCTGAGATAGTTTTGTATTTGAGTTATGTTATAGTGAGCCATAGTTATATACAGTTCTGATTTAATAGTTATGCATATCACAATATATTAAATATATGAATTATTACTTTAACAAATCGAAAAGAAAAAGTTTAAACACAACTTTGTATTATGTTTTATTATTCTTCCACTTCTATTACTCATAGTGTTGTTTGTATAACATACTTCTACTGGGACATCATTTTGATAGTTGCCCCTGCGTACGATTAAGGATTTGAATGATCATTATATCATTTATTTCAATTCCATGCCATTTTCATCACTGCTGTCAAAACAACCTTGCAGAATTGCCAATAATATTTACAGATGCATGCAAAGCAAACTGGATGGTTGTTTACCACAATGGCCATCAAAAACAACGAGTAATGTCAATTTAGTCTTTTGCCAGACTCGTTTTCGTCTGGGATGATAGGCGAAAAAATATAATAAGCTGTTTTCTTTCTCAGCATCTTGGTGGAAGATGAGTAGCCTGAAGAGATTCTTTTTTAAAAGCTAAAATAATTGCACGCTCTACGTGATTTGTGCTGCTGTTCAGCTTGACTTCATTATCGATCCTCTAGTATCTCTTGTGATCCCCATTATCTAGTGCACTAGTGTACAAGTAGCCTTACATCTGTAATTTTGTCATCCATCTGATTTGTCAGATTGTCTCCTGAGCTATCCATCAGAGACATTGTTGTGTCATTAGCCAGCAGCTGAGCAAAGCGTTGATCTTTCCAGCGGCAGCACGATGACGTGAAATCAAAGGCACATGAAGAAATACCAGTTCAAAAGGAATCAAGAGTTTCCCGAGATTATTTTACTCTGTTTTAAACATACAACTTCCAAGTTGATGTTTTTCTATGAAATTTTAATACCATACTTTCAGTCCGATTACAGAAGAGGGTTATGAAACGGTGTAACATCTTATCAGTTGTTGCAGTTCAATCATAGATTGATTTATAACCTACCACTTGTCCCTGTTGGAATGAATCTCACATTGGTGAAGAAACTCCTACGACATGAAGACCTGAAGTGGTTGCTAAGACTGGAAAAAGAACTCTAATTACTGTCCACCATGATGTGGAGGAAATACATTGAGTGCTGGAAAGAGTCAAAAGAGATGGAGGACATGAATGGCAGTTCCTAAACACTGCTTGAGGGAGGTGTTGCAACATCGGATTCACTCCAGGTAGCCCTATGTCTGAAACGTTCACTGATGAACTCTGGGATGACTTCATAAAGAAAATTCATTATACTTTATTTAGAATATATTGAAAATAAGTAATGTACCCTAAACTGACTGTTTCGTCGTATATTCTAAATAAAGCATTGTTAAATTTCCTCTCTCGCTTCAAAACAAAGAAGGATCTTTCAAAACTGTGCTACTTACATAAAGCAGACAACCAAAACAAAACAACAAAAAAACCCCAACAAAACAACAACAACAATATGTGTCATATGCTATAGAAAAACTGTGGGACAGCTCTGTGAAATGCCAAATACCCCACAGAGGAAAGACAGAGACCTCAACACCTGGCAGTATTATGATTTCTACTCAAAAAAAACCCCTGTTGCTGAGCTGAACTTTAGCCCCCCATAGATGGGAAAACAGAGAGTAAATGTTAATGTGCTTGATGTGATGGATGAGTTGTGCTTTCTTGTTTGTCACGCACAGTCTCTATGAGAAGTCTGAAAAATGAAATCGGATCGGTTGCCACCTCAGAATAGCCAGCAGCCCTAGTCTCCTGTAATGAAGAAATCTCTTTTCCTATAGCCCAAACACATCAATGTCATACCCTGTTTAAGGTCTCTTCCTCACAGAGGATCAAAGCAGAGTTTTTTCCCAATTCTGTTTCACTGGTCTGGGAGAACGACGGGCAGCAAGCCTGGCCGCTGTTCGGGAGAGAGCAAGTCCTAGCTGACACAGCAGTCCTTGAAAAGCAGGGACAATGTGTTTGCATACTATGACATATGTACAGTTGCTCTTTCTAATAGTTCTTTATTCTTATATATTAATGAGGATAGTTGTGAGTTTTTGTTATGATTTAAAATAAGTGATTGGCATATGAAAGGGAAGAGAGGGAAGAGGATGCTGTTGAAGGAGAAAGGTTGAAGTCTTAGGAGAAGATGTGCATATAAGAATCATCAGTCTTACTTTTCCTAAAGCTTTCACATATAGTGAATATGTCTGAGAATTGAACTTAATCACAAAATAAGAGTAAGAGTAATTTCTTTTTTTTCACACATACAATCACCACTTCATCACCACCATGACCCTTTATATGAGGAGCAGAATAATTAATCACACAGCTCTATTTTCCTGCAGACTGCTGTGATACAGGCTACTGCTTTACTGATTGCTTCAATAGGCAGTTTGCTGAATGCACTTTTGTATCAGTTATATTTATTAATTGAGATTGTTGAGGCTTTAATATATTATGGCTGAGTATAATAGTACTTACCAGTATATGAAGTGAAAGATTCCAGGCTAGTAACTTAGGTTATGATGGAATGATGTGCATCCTGGCTGATCTGCTTGTACTAACTTTCAGCAAGCAGAATACAGACTGGACCAGGAAAGGATGTAAAGAGGAAAAACTAAAAAAAAAAAAAAGAAAAAAAAAGAAAAAAAGAAAAGCAACCTGAAACCACAAATTCTCATGGTAGCATTGAATCAGGATTTGGGAAGTAGCTGTCAAATACAGGAGTATATTGTAGTTTTCATTCTAAAGCTGTAGCCTCCTGCACCTCATTGCAATATCCGACATACTGGGGAGAGTTACGCAAAGGAAAGCAGTCTGTCAGCAAGCAGTTTGGCTTACCCACCTCCCTATGAAACACGCAGACAGTGAGGGTAACCAGAGAGCTTCTGCATCAGCCTTACAGCCCTTGATGGTGCTGGGAAACATACAGTGGTGAAATAGCTTGGTTTTATGTCCTTGTGCGATTGCTCATTTTGTTTCTTAACCAGGGAGTGCTGGGCATGCTCTGTCAAACACCAGGTTCTCACACTCTTATCTGGCCCACTTCAGATCTGTACAACAGCCCTTCAGAAATCATTTTCCATGCTACTGCATCGTGTAATCCCTCAGAAAGCTCCTGCTCTCTGTTGCCTTTCCTTATCTGTAGGCAAGAAGCTCTTTGATAGCATCTTTGGAAAATAAACTTCAGAAAATGTTGATATCCAAGTAATCCTTCTCGTTTGTAAACTCAGACTGGTGAAAGAAGTTGGCTGATGTTGAGATGACTCGCGTCTCACATCTGCTGAAATCAGAATGCCAGTGTCTGCGTTAGATCCTATCTGATGGAGGCACCCACTAAAAGTAGGACAAAAGGCCCTAAATACTGTAATGCAAAAGCCTCTTGCAAAATAAAGAGCTAATGTTCGTTGTTCATTATTGTTTGTTTTAGTGTTTTTCAGTTTGTTTTTCTTTTCAAGAGAGCAAAAAGTGAACTCTTTTTCTTTCTAAGCATCTGGAAAATATTTTTAGAACACAAAAATGTCCTCTGAAAATATTCTTCAGGTACTGAGAAAAACCTTTTTTTGTTTTCATTAGCAATGATAACTATTTTAAGTTATTCTTACGGCTTTTTGAAAATACCACTTTCTTCAAAAATGCCATTTTTGTCAGTGAATCGGATCCTCCTTCTTATTGTCAAGAATTTTAAGTCTCCAAACTGTTGTACGCTGGGGTTTCTGCTATCACTAGTAACTGGCATTTCACTGAATGACTAGGTGATACTTTAAATCTGCAGAATTTTTGGAGTTCTGAAGACCTATATCCTGAACATCAGGTGAGAAATGAAATTATCAAAGTTCCAAAATAATCCTCAAGTCCTTACCCAGTGGACACTGACACAATTTTTTTCAAGCTAAGAGTGATTACATTGTAGTAAAACTTGGATTAATCTGAACAATCCCACCAGGAGAGTACACGTATTTTACCGAGTATCATTTCTGATTTTATATATATATGTATATGGCTTTAAGCAGAATCCCCTGTACAATTTCAATAGAATACTTTGAAGTATTACAGGTTCTTCATAAGAAAATGGAGAAGCTCTTTGTAAAGCAGTGGTGGGCGTTGCTTCATACTGAGGCCAAGAGCGAATTGAGACTAGAAGGAATCAGAGTAGAAGTGTTATTGAAAGATGTGATTGAGAAATATTGTACCTAGCCCGTGAGCATCCCAAAGGGTTGGCATTGCCTCCGCACGTTAATGAAGCTGTTTGCCACCTAAGCCAAAAGAACTATCCAGAATGTATAATGACAATCAATCAGAAGTGGCAGTTGTCATTTGGCAAATGTCTCTTTCTCAATAGCATCCGTGGGGAAAGGAAATAAAGAGCATGTTTGGAAAAAGCCTTTGAAAAGTGATGGAGGAGTCAGGGCGGACCGTTCTGTTTTCATAATCAGCTTCTCCTTCTTGCCTTAGGAACTTGCAGCGTATCTGGGTGAGTGCATCTTAGGCAGGTAGGGTTACCAGAGAGGTTGAGATTTGTGTCTCTGCTCTTATCTTTCCAATAGTCACATGCTAAGAAAACGGAGCCCTTGTGTTGGCACCGAAGAGGGAGCGCAGGGAGCACTGATTTATCTGCACCTGCCTTCCTCTACATCCGTCTGCCCCGTGCAGGTAAACACCAGGCTGCCTGAGTAACCCTGAAGACTGGAGATAATGGCTTTAATCCTAGTGGTCAAGTGAGCAGACAGGATTAAGTACTGTAGTTCCATTTAGTTAATGACAAGTGGATTTTGCTGTATTTTAGGGAAGCTGCCAGTTTGCTGCTGTGGAGTGAAATGGTATCTTGAGTACCAAGTGGAGTTAGAAGGTTTACCTCCTGGCTTGGCTTCCTCCTCGGAAGTTTTACAGCTTCCAGCTGTCATAAAGCACATTAAACAGGAACTCTAAAAGCAATTTTGTTTTATTCGTGATTATAAAAAAAGGTCTAAAGTTAATGGGAAACCTGAAGTATTTAAAGATAGCAACAGGCAGTATGAACACAACTGCTGCCTGCCACTTCCCCTTTGGCGAACTAGTAGTTGTTTCTCAGAGAATTAATATTCAGAGCAAGTCCAGTTCATCTTACCTGCTGAGTTCATTTTATTATATAATAAAATCTGATTTATTCTCATTTGGATATAGAGTATAGAGCCATATAAGCATAAGCCATTTATACACAGTTACTTTCCAAGTAGCATAATATAATGTCTAATCTCTTAGGTATTTCTGAGGAATACCAAATGTTACTTGCCAAAGGGCAGAGATGAAAAGCAGTGTTTTGGATCTGAACATTGTGCCTGGAGCTAATCCCTAGTTATGCTGACACCTTTTCAGTTCTTCAGTCTGAAACAAAAACCAAAATAAAAAAGCAGGCTCATATGCTTCCTCAGCAAACTTTTCCTAGTCTGGGAAATTTAACTCTCTCTTGATATTTTACTTACAGAATGGTCTTATCGTTGCCTGTTACCAAGGTTATGTGGATATTGTAATAGCCTTAGCACAATGCCCTCACCTTGATGTGAACTGGCAGGACAACGAAGGGAACACGGCTCTAATTACAGCTGCACAGGCAGGTAAGGTGCTTTGTTTCACCTCTTACATAGGGGGGCTTAGGAGGAGTGTGTTTCATGGCTAGTATTCTGAGAATTCTTTCAAAGTTCTGAAAGAAAATAGTCTGCATAAAATGATCTTGATCAAGCCCACTCCCAAGTAAGTTTGTAGCTATCTTTTTTTAACTACTATATTACTCTACAGTAATATTTACTCACTAAATTAAGACAGAAAAACCTATACATTTCTAGCAGATGTCATTAACTATTTTAGTTTAAAATTAAATAAAATCTTCCCCCATGTGTGCAGGACTATACTGCTCAGTTCCTTTAGGAACAAAGTTTTAGTTCCTTATTTATAGAAAATAATTTCCTATGTTTTCTCTGGCAAGCAACCAGTCAACATTGTGGTCATGTAATGTGCTGTACTAGTGCTAAGAGCATCTCTTTTCTCATGCTTGTTGCACCTCCCTCAGTGAGTCTGTAGTAATTGCTGACTGTAGGAAAATGTACCAACGTTAAGAATTATCTTAGCTGCTAAGACATTCTTCAACCACTTCATAGTTAAAAGGAAAAAAAATCCTATTTATCTAGTCTCAGCAGGATTCAGTGTTGGCCAAGGCTGCTTTTATAACAAACTGATTATATTGACATCAACCATGTTACTCCTGATGAATGCCGAGTGAGAGCTGAGTTTATCCCCAGGTTTTCTTTTATCCCACCCAGCATGGTAATATTTAGTGAGCAAGTGTAACAGATCACTTAAGTGTAAGAGATGCTCCCAAAAGTGTTACTAGTTTCAAGTGTCCAGATAAAAAGCCATCAGTCAATTATTAAAACTGTTAAACCTGAAACACTGTGCTTTAACCTTTAAGGGAAGGTGTAGTTTTCCTTTACAAGTGTTAACAAAGTGCTAAAGCATTTCATCAGGAAAAATTTGACCAAGGAGGCCTTCACTCTGTAGTCTGTAAGTAGTCCAGAGGCCGCCTGGCTCTGCATCCATGGTTTCCTTTGCATTCCTCAAACATGCTCCTCAAAGACAGTGACTTTGCAAGGAAATGTCTACCTGGTCTTTATCATTTCTCACTGATGAAGAGTATGGGATGTTTGTGGGAGTTCATGGGACATAGTATTCCCACTGAGGCTCTGGCTGGCTGGAGGAAACAGAGTTTCCACCAGGAAATATCAATAGGCATCACAAGCCATGTCTAAAGATTGGAACAGTTTGGCTTTGATGTTAATTTAGTAATATTGCCACTAGACGTATCCAGGTAGTACCAAACTTTGCTTTCTTTCACTCCAAAAAGTGAAGTCTGCTAAAGAAGTCACTGTGAGATAGGTTCTGAATATTGGAAGAAAGAATTGTGTCCACAGTAGTTGTGTTCATAGCAAAGTCATGAATATGAGAGCTTTCCAAAGAAAGTGGTGAAGTCTCCAAACCTCTAATTTACTTTTATTTATCTGCCCTAGTATAAATTTGGACTATAAAAGGTTTAACACTGATTCCTTCCTGACCTTTATAACTCATGATAATGAGCTCAGAATTAATCCAGAGGGCTGACATTGACTTGACACTCTCTGCCAGCATTTGCTATTGATCCCCAAAGCGACTGGAAATGATTGTAGTCAACAGAAGCTTATACAAACTCCTACCAACTTGTTTTCCTCTGCCTATGATAATCCTGAGCTGACACCAGTTATTTAATTCATTATCACAAGACACTGTGGTAGTGCTAATAGAGATTACTGTGAGGTTAACATTGCAACCAGAGGAGCTACAGTGCTTAATTATTGCTGAATGTTAAGTAGTAACTCCGAGCAGTGTATTATAAAGAACTGAAAGCAAAGCTTATGTGAACTTTCCTTTAGTCAAGGATTTATTAGTGGTTTTGGTTTTTGGTTTGTTTGTTTTTTGTGGTAGTTTTGTTGTTATTGGTTTTATTGTTGTTGTTTGGTTTGTTGGTTTTTTTAACTAGTCCATGAAAATAATATTTTTGCCAAATGAATTACTCTGAGAGATCACTGTTATTTATACAAAAAAGTATGTTTTCTCGTGGAAAGTCTAAGAGCAAAGCCACATTACTTCAATTAATTGTCAGGTGATAGCAGAAGGTTTCAGAAAGTGCTGCCATTTCTGTTATGACCCACTGACCAGGTGGGTCATCACATACAGCCAACACCAAAGAGGAGCTGCATTGGGAAAGAGGCTGAGGTCCTGAGAGATCGCTGCTGGTGTTTCAGAGGCTGTATCTGTGACATGAGGTACAGATACTACAGGAGAGGACAGGGAAACCTTTTTCCTTTTGCTGGAGAAGTTTAAAACCCACACGTGCCTATGCCATTTCATGACTGCCCAGACATGATGCCCGGATCTGAAATATCTTAAAGACCAGCTAGAGCCTCAGAAGATAAGTTAGTTCAGCTCCTCATACTGCTTCTGATTATTTAAGATTCTCATCCTTCAAAGAAAGTATCTAATGCTGAAGTTTTTTTGCATGATCTGACCTGAGAAAAAATAGGCTGGAGGGATCAGTGAAAAGCAGTACTTTCTTAACAAGCTTCTTAGTATAGGAGAATAGCCAGAGTGCTCTGGTTAGTGGGTAAATGTCAGGTTTGCAAATCAGGTCTGTTCACTTGCTCTCTCAGTATCTGTTACAGATGGGGGATCCTTTCTCAAAGACACCTTGCCTTCCAAAACTGTACATTTGTTGCCGCCTGTACCAGATTGTGCCCAGAAATGAGTGACAGTGTTGTTAAAGAAGAAGCAAAGTCATTAAGCACCAGAAAAAGGAAAATGCAGAAAAAGGGGGGGATTAAGGAAAACAAGATGAATAGAGCAGGGGGGAAGGAAGGGGGGAAGGAAGGAAGGGAGGAAGGGAGGAAGGGAGGGAGGGAGGGGTTTTCAAGAAGGGAAAAGGGAGGAAAATTAAATGTTTTGGGTTTTTTTTTTTCTCAGTTCTGCTGCTGCTGAGGACATAACTGCATCAGTGGCAGTGTATGGTAATTGGCATACACTGGTGTTTAAAGTGAGCAATATTTGCTCACAAAGTATAGATGTTTTACATTACAGGGATCAGTTTGGGGCAAGGCTGTAGAGCTGGAGCATAAAATAAGGAGTTAGCCTAGTTTCTTTTCATTAAGAGTGACATGAGAACACAAACACCTAAAGCATCCAGAGGATAAAAGGTTCTGGGTGTCTTTGGTTCCATCCATCTGTCGGAAAGGATTCACCATCCATAGACCAAACGCAGGCTTTTTGCAGGTACAGCTTGAAATTGTGATCTTGTATGACAGAGCATCTTCATTACCGTGTTATATTCATGATTATATCCTTCTGCCTGTATTCCATAGATTATTAGGTAATATTGTCATCATTACAAGCATTTCCTCTGTGGCAGCAATTAAGCGAATTAAGCTATTGCTGACATCTGTGCTGCTCTCTAAATATGGCTCACAGGGTGAAGAATTGTACCCTTAGCATGCCAGTTCTGGTAGAAGATAGATCTGGCTTACAAACAACAAGAACCTGATAGGAATTCAGTATCGCTGAACTGGCTGAGGCCAGGCTGATATATTTTGGAGCTGCATACAGCTGTTGTGGCAGGCTTTAAATCATGGAAGACTCACCTGGTTCGTGGTTTAGATACACACTTCTAGTTCGCCCTGATGGAGGAGAGCTGAAGCAAACATTTTGGCCTTAAATCAGAAGCCTATGACAGGATTTGAACAACATCTTGGCAGCTCCGAGCTTTGCTTTGGTTTTGAGATCTGTTTGAACTAGAAATTTGAGGCAAACCTCAAAGGAAAGAAGCTCCTGCAGATTAAAACTGAAGTGGTTTTCAGGAATCCCTGAGACACTAAGCTTCTGAGAATCACAAACCTCTTCATTTCCTTTGTTATTTTATTGCTGGTATTTTTTCTGTCTCATATGAGGCCATCTGAAGTCCCCTGGAGAGTTTTGGCTGAGCAAGGTCTGTCAGGATTGACTCTTAGGATCATCCCAGATTTGCAAAACGTCTCTTACTGCAGCTATACTTTTGGCAAAGAGAAGAACATCTTTAGCAACCTAATAACTGCCGGAAGATCTTCCATCTTCTTATTTCTCCTTGTTTCAGTTCTCGTCTCTGGTTTCTATGGTCAAAAAGCAGTATTTCACCTGTTCCAAAACCTTTGTGAAGATGCGTGCTGTACAGCAGTGAAACAGAGCATGTCCTGCAGAACAAGTCAAAGATTCTCCCACTAGTAACTGACACCCCGCTAGGATTTGATTTTATGTCATAAAGTCAGCGAAGCTGAAGCCTCTGCATTGAGTCAGCAGGACCGGGTCACTTGATCCTGCCCTGAACACAGATCACTTGTGCTTTGCTCAGCTTTTGGGGTTTGTCATATCTTTGTATTTCACTTGCATCAGTCTGTGCAAGGTACGGGGAACTCTGTATTTGGTTTTCTCTGACTCCAGCATTGCTGAGCTGATCTGCTCTATCTCTCGGGTTTCAGGAGAGTTTCCAGTTATGCAGCGAGGGAGAAGAGTCCAGAAAATTCTAGGAGATAAAGAGTAACACCTAGAAAACAAATTAATTGGTAAAGAGTTTCTTAACTTCTTTTTTCTTCCAAAGTGAATGCAGGGCTGTGTTGATACAAAGCAACTGCTGATGAAATCCACACCAGATGTGTCACTATAGACTTAAAACTATCCTGTATGAATTGTAATCTGATTCAGTAACATTTCTAGATGAATTTAAATGACATGCATCACAGGACATTCAGCTGGACTGCAGAGTGAGATGAGAGAATATTTTTACAGCTCTCAGTAATTAAATTGTGATTGTTGCAGCTGCCTGACAGACTGCATTATTTTATAAAGCGTCAAAGCATCATAAAATAAATGACAAGTGAAGGGAAAACTGTTTTGAATGAGTCATAATGGCACTGGATATTTGTCTTGTTCTGATAGTCCAATTATAAAGACTTGATGTTTTAATTGGTCTTCCAACCATTTAGCCAGAGATGTCTTCAGCTACTCAGTACACCCTTGCTGTCACCAGTTATCCCGGCGTACAAGGCACGGGAATGACAACAACAGTTGCTTTTAGAAACAGAACTTAAGTAAGTCCTTTATTTTCCTACCAAAACTGAACATCAGCCCCATTTTCCTGTTGCTGGTGAGTAGACAAGTGGCTTTACGCTGTCAGATGGAAAAAAAACCTAAGTGGAATTCTACACAACATAGTCCTTTGTCTCATATTAGGCCTGGCATGGTTCATTAGTTATATTGGCTGGAACTACCACATGTAATCACTTTTTAATGAAGCATCATGATTGTAAGGCTCAAATTTACCAGAGGAGGGAAAGAGCTAAACCTTTGCAGTCAGTTCCCCCTGGTGATGGGCCTTCCTTCCATAAGCTGAAGGAATTCCCTTTGTAGTGCTGGTCACTGAGTCAAGAAACCGAGGCCCCTTGCAACCTCACTCAGAGTGACTGTCTCTGGTCTTCAGTTGTTCCCTTACCTTAAACTGACTTTTCAGAGAGGAAAGCAAGTTGAGAGAAGGTGGGAACCCAGGTTTCCAGGCTCCTATCCCAACACTATGGTCACAAGTCAGTACCATTTAACCCTAAGGCTGATGACAGTGATGAGTAGAAGAGGAAACAAGAGATCTTACGGAGTAGCTGCATTTTGCCAGTTAACAAACCTGCAGGAGTCATTTTTGGTTGAACCTTGAGACAGCGCCTTAATTCTGTGGCATATTTTCTCCGCTTTTTCCTTTCTTTAAAGGGCACATAACCATTACCAACTATTTGTTGAACTATTTTCCTGGGCTCGATATTGAGAAGAGGAATGTGTTTGGATTCACAGCGCTGATGAAATCTGCGATGCAGGGCCGAACTGAGTGTGTGAAAGCCTTGATGTTGGCAGGTATGGAAAGTGCTTTGCTGCTTTGTTTTTTTGTCATTGTCTAACTGTAAATACCAGGCAGTCGCACGCAAACACCAAGCAGGAGATTGGCTGCTGGGGTGTTCACTCTCAGAGATGTGGTGCAGCCTTCCCTGGGAATGGGCGTAGCTTTTATATAAGCCATAGACAAAGCAGTGAAGACACGTGCTGCAGGTACTGGAGCGCTGTTTCCCTGTAGAAACTCATCCAGGAGCTCTCCAGGAGCTCTCAGGGTGAGATTTATTATCTCCAGGACAGTTCAGGAAGAGTGATCAGCAAGATTTGTAGACATGGAGTTAGTGACCAACTGTGGCAGGTGCTGAGGCAGGGGTTAGAGAGCTCTGGGGGCTCTGGCTCCTGTCGGGAGAGTTGGGTGTAGGATTCATATCCCACAGGGGACGTTGGTGGGAAAATTGGCGACACAGGGAATAACCTCTTTTTCTTAACCCCTCTACTGATCTGACTTTGGTCTCCAGGTTTATGGGCAACAGGGTACCAGCAGGTCTGTATCTGCTGCAAGGAGGGAGTCATGGCACCAGGAGTGAGCAGATCCGTGTCTGCCCACCCACCTCTCTTCACATCTGAGAATAGGAAATACATTTCTTTCTGTTGGTTCTTGACTGCGATGGAGCTTCCAGCTGTATGCATTGAGAGGCAAAGTGGTCCTTGGGCAGAAACTCAGCAGGGCAAGAGACATTGAGGCCTCTGCGAGAGCCGTTGCGTCATACAGCACCTTTTAGCCACAGTGCTGTACGTTTTTATTACATTAAGTAACTGGTATATAAATTTTTAGCAAATAATTAAATAACTAGCATATATTAATATATATTCTTATATTACAGTTGCAGATATTTTACAGAATTTAAATATGATGGAAATGATAACAGATTTCATGTGGATATTGTTACTGTCTAGCCCAAGAAGTCTAGAGGTACATTTCATCGAGAGAGCTCTTGAATAAGTAGTTTATTTCAGTTATTCTGCTGTCACAGAAATCCAATCCCACATAATCTGAATATTTTAAGTCAGAGGTATTTATCAAGCATAGTCATATTACTTTCATTCTCTTTCATAATATCCAGTTTCTAGATGTTGATATGACACAGAAAATGTTTGGATGATGTGGTAACCAGCATGTTATTTTCTGAAAGGTTTTGTTGCCTCTTATACTAGAATCAAGGGTTTGGAACAGAATAACTCATTTCAGAGTTATTTTTTTTATAACACAAAACTATAAAATGACTGACAGAGCTGGAGTGCTGCTAGATTCAGATGCACTTTCTGGACTAATACACTTTGAGCAGATGCTATTTCAGAATTTTCCAGTGCCTGTTATAAATTATCACTTAAAAGGAAACTTCAATCCCAAGATCTTATGAGTTGTCAAATTGACCGTACGGTGTCATGGCTTTCTATTGTTGGAGATCTGATGGAAGATTGTTCTTTCCGTTTTAGTCAGAAGAAGCTATTCCACAACACCTCCATCTTTGTAGATAACTCATTCCTTGTTATTCTGCTTCTTATGAAAAAAGTATTGATATCAAAGTTCACTATGTGGTTGCTGCCTCTAGCATTTGAATAGCCACCTTCTCATTTCCACAATTCCTAAGAAAACAGAATATTGGGAAGAACAAATTTTTAGGTAGCCAGAAAATGGCTTTGTTAGCTTCCATATTGAGTTTACCTACAGGAAGTTGTATTGGCCTGTTTGTGCATCAGAGATAGTGAGGATATCAAAGATCATCCATTGGCTAAAGAGTTAATATACACTGAGTTTCTAAGTTGCAGATTATATACATGTTTTGGTGAGTATTTTGCAGGTCCTCACATTTTCAGGTCAAAATAGAGGCCACGAAGGAAGCGGGGTAAATTCCCTGCACCCATTTTAATATCTGATTATTTTATAGCACTGTGACATTTGGGGAAATGTAGGGAGAGAGGGAACTGCTCATCCAGAATGGATGTAGAAGTCATTCAGGGTTTAAGGGATACTGCGTGGCTGCTGAGAATAAAGTACTAGGTGAAAGGAATTGTTATTACAAGACTTGGTGAAACAATCAATGTCACAAATAAACCATCAAAATTCTGTGTTAAAACATAAGAATTCATGGAAGTAGAGGGGGAGACACCTATAATCAGCTGCGGATCTACTTGCATAGCTACAAAGCAGGTATTTGTCTTTAGAAAGGAGTTACAGGCAGGAGGCTTTTGAAACCCAGTATGTGTAGTGTCTGGGTAAGACCTCTATTGACAGGCACCTACCTAGAGCAATGCAGGAGATCAGTAAGGGAAAATAACACACCTTCCTAGCCGTCTAAGCGTGGATTTACCAGTCAGATGGGGAAGAGGTAACAGCAACGTGGGACAGATGGTCGGGGCTGGATTGTCCAAACGACTGCTCTTTCCGAAATCTGAGTTCCTGGAGGGTGGCCACGGTCAAGCACAACAAGATTATGGGGCTCAGAGACACTTGGCCGTAATGCTGCTCTTTCAGAGCAAGCCTTTGGAATATGTGAATTTGCTCTTTGCCAGCGCCCAGCGAGTAAGGGTAACTCTGAGTTAAGAGTAAGTAACTCTGCTCCTCGGCAGCTTGGCACAGGCTGCTGCGCTGCCGGGACGGCGCTGCTGCCAGCACTCTGCAGGCAAGGCAGCCCCAGCTCAGGAATGTCGCTCCATGTGTCAAGCCCTGGCTGTAAATCTCCAGCGTAAACTCAGTGCTGCTCTTGTAAAGTTGTCGAGTGGCTGCGTGTCCGGAGCCAGGGCTGTCAATACTGCATATAAACCAGGGTGGGAGCAGATGCCTGGGCTCTTTCACTCCCTGTCTTTAAACTCAGCGTGTTAGTTTTGCGTCTAAATGGACATTAAAGCTTCTTAACAAAATAGGATATTGATAACCCAAAGGGGCACGTGTATGCAAACTAGTTGTGCTGAAAATTATCTTCAGGGCAACTTCCTTAGGCAAAAGTGGCAAAGGCAGTTTTCCTGAAGGAAAACTTGTAGACTATGCTTACGCTGAAATGACAATTATTTCAGTAAGACTGATATCACATCTGAAAAGGGACATGACTATTCATGTCTCTCCCAGATGAGGCTTTCTGCTGAATGACAAGTTTGTTCAGAAATGTCTCCTGATTTGTAAAGCAAATCAATACCAGTGTAGTAAATCAGGCCTTAGAAGCAATTTTGTGATACGAGGTACAAAGTCAGCATCAATTCCTGTTGAAAGATTGGGATTTCAATACTCTGTAGTATTGTTTTCTGAGAGAAAGTTTCCAAAACACTTGGGGATGCATCTGTCAGGGAGCAGCAGGAGTGGGCTTCTCCTCAAAGAGATGTGAGCCAAGGGTAACAGCCAGGCACAGAGAGGCATTAGACTCATCAACAAAGGCACTCCTTGAAGAAACAGAGCAAGGCTGGTGACAGTGACCAGGATCAGCCAGTACTGCCATGATTGCCAGTCCAGTCTGCGGTGACGAGGCAAGTCCATAGAGACAAGGTAGCTCTGAGGTCAAAACGAGAAATTAAGTCTGTGAGTGAAGGTCCAACCGTGGCCAGGCGCAGGCCAACAGAGCTCAGGCAAGGACCAGAGCTGAGTGACTGAGCTTCAGTGCAGCCCCCAGGCAAAGGTGGGGAACCCCCAGTGAGTGTTTTCTCGCACAGCTCTCATCCCAGGTCTCACAACTGCACCATATCAGCACTGCCACGTCCTTTTCTTGAAAAGAATGGCAAGCAGCTGTCTATACATCTTGCTTGCTTACAAGCAGAGCATACTGTTCATTACAATTTATATTGTAAGGAGACCATTCCTTTAGCTGCTGTTCTTGTGGCAAATCCGCTGCCTGTTAGATCTGCAGCAAGGAAATAACTTCCATGCGATCTGCCGTGTGCACACTCAGCTCTAGCGGGAAGGAGTGCAGGCCCAGGCAAGAGCTGAGGACGGGACAGGACAAGAGGCTAGCCTGAGATGGGAGAGATTCAGGGGAAGGAAGCCTGAGTAGAATGGTTCAAAAGCTGGCTAGCAGAGCAGGAGGACAAGTCTTTGTACGTCTTTGTTCCTCCCCGCACTGGTTTATCTGTAGCTTCTGCAGCCATGAACTTCATCAAATTCTGCTGTCTTGGAGATCTCTCAATTCTTTCTTCGGTCTGCTCTTTGATTTGATTAACTCTTCCTCCTCTTTGCCTCCTCTCTTGCCTTCCAGTTTGGGCCCCATGCTTGACTCCCTCTAGTGCCCCTGTGCTTTCTCCCTGAGCAGTCCATTCTGCAAATTTCACTTAAATTGCACTTAAAACGAGGTAACTCTTTTGCTTAGGATGTCTCCATCCACATCACTCTGTGTCTCTAGCATCGTCTTTCTCAGAGACTTAGGAATCAACTGCTACTCTGTTAAAACCAAGCTTTTGATCACCTTCCCCATGCTCTCCTTTTCCCTCTGTCCTTCTGTAATGACAAAACTTGCTTTGTGGGAAGGTTATAGACGATCCTTTGTAAACTGGATCCTGGTTACCATTCCTTAAATCTAGCCCCCCTTATGCTCATTTTGAATGCTTTCACCAAGACAATCCACCCTGAAAAAAATAATTTATCATGATGTTTCTCTGGCCTTTTCCTCAGGCCTTGGTCTGTGAACATCTCCCTCTTCCAAAGCAATGGGATGGCCTGTCTTTTCTTTTGTGACAAGATCTGTGTAGGTTACTTTTGTGTTGGCTGTTTGAAAGTTGTGCTTCAGCTGATAGGGAAGCCCCTCAAGAAGTCAAAGCCTACGATATATCCCATTCATATCCCAGCTTGAAATTCTTTCAAGAAACCCAGAAATTACCTACAGGGTCAGTGATATGTGTAAACCACAACTGAACGTTGAAGAGCTCAGTTATGTTGACAGCAGCTGGGAAAAGTGCCTGTGCCTGTTGCAGGAAATGTCCTGCAGAGCTGCTAAAGATTGCCTACATTCTGGAGTGTGTAAAGGTTCCTCTGAGATCAGGTGAAGTTTGAAGGCAGAACATAAACCAAAGGATTTGCAGTTTAAGAACGTGACTGCCTGAAGGCAGAGAGCATTCTTTCATTCTCCTGTTGATTCCATTCCTTCACCCACATACCCATACACTCTAAAATATCAAGATGTGTGTGCCCAGCTGGTATGTCCAGGATGACTTGGGTGCAATGCAGAGGATATGATGCTGGCTGTCAAGTCCTTGACAAGTCTCTGAGATTCTTTTTGAGTGGCAACACCAAGCTAGTTTTCGGACAGATCTTGTGTACCCTATAGCATTCACCAGCTACAATGTGTTGGATGTTTGCAACAACATCGTGCTGACTTCAGATGACAAAAAGACTTTGTTGTTGCTCATTGTTCTGCAGAAATTCTTTCAAAGGTGCACTCTGTAGGGAGCTTCCTTGTCCTTTACAGAGCTCTTCCATGTGAGCAGAACTAGCACATGTCATCCTCTTTGGCAAATGCCCACACTCCTTACCCAATAGCAGAACTGAGCGGACCTCCCTTTAACTTTCTGGTTTCTAGGGAATGTGGCAGCACTGGGTATAGCACTCCAGAAGTTGTAAAGGATACAGTAGAGCAGACTGGGATGCTTGCTCCTCCTGTTACTCTTGTATCCTCTCTTCAGGCAACCAGGTGCCCTGGAGGAGAAGAGTGTAACCCCACTTGAAAGCAAAAGAGTGAAGAAAAAGGGCATGTTTTTGCTAACTCTTGCTTCTTTTTCTCAGGGTTGGTAATCTGAGGGAGATTAGAACAGCTGTTCTGGTCTCAGACTGAAGGTCCATCTCACTCATGTATCTGACATGTACGGAAACTTTCCTTATATTTGAGCACCTTTGTCACCATCCTCTCAGCTTTCCCAGATTCTACATTGTCCTTTCAGAGAAAAGAGAACCTGAATTGTACACCTGGTGTTTTCTCTACTTTTTATGGAACTTGTGATCATTAGCCCAAGATCTGTCTTCTGAGTGGCAGCAATCATTTCTAAGCCCATTATTCTGTACGGGAAGGATTTTTTTGTACAGAAATGTTTCTTTTCGTATATCTTTTTTTGTGAACTTGAGCAAATGGATTTTAAAATGGCAGGCAACATTCAGTGCTGTTGAAATTCATTAAGTCAATCTTTGCAATGTTTCAAGAGTATTTCGTATATACAGCCTTAATTTCTTTTTTGACTTGTTAAAATACATCAGGAGTTCAGAAAGTCAGGAACCTGATCTCTCCTTATTGCACGTTTTGCATGCTTTGCAATAGGGTGATAATTTTGACACAGTTGTTATTGTGTGGTTTATGTGACATTTTCCTGCAGTGTTCTGCCTGATTCAGCTCTGATCATATCAACAAAACTGCGGGCAGTTTCATGAATTAACATTAACTGGTTTTCTTTTTATTTGAGGGGCAAATGTTCACGCGACTGACCCGAGCCGTGGACTGACTTCATGGGAATGGGCTTGTTACACAGGAAGATCGGAATCTGCCTTCATCATGCAAAAGCTGATGGACAGGCCATGCCCGGAACAGTTTTGTGATCAATATAAACCTGAATGGCCAAAGATGAAGGAGCTTCTTGCCAAGGCTGCGGAGCCCAAAAGCTGTTTGCAGAGGATTTCTGAGTGCATGAGGGCGGCCGTCTCATTCCGGTCGTTCTACGGCCCAGAAGAAGACGGGGTCCTGGACCACATGGTGAAGGTGACGACAAGCTTGGGCAGTCCTTTCATCGCTCTGTCATGCCGGACCGTGTGCCCGGGCAGCCCGCCTGCTGTGGGGAAACGCAGACTGGCTGTGCAAGAAATCCTCAGGAAGCAGAGAGCTGAGGAGATTCGATCTCAGGACAAAGATCATGTTAGCAGCTACGAGAAGCTATTTCAGAACTCCAAAGTCACCTTGATCCCCAAGAAGAAGGACCGGCGAGCCAGCCTGCAGCCCATCAGCCTTGCAGTCCCTCAAGTGAACACCATAGCCACCAGGAAAGCAAGCCTCTTGCCACTCCACTTGCTTCGACGGAGCAGCGTCAGGCCGGGATTTGTCATCCCCAAAGTCAGGATCAGCAAGGCTCCTCCACCCACCTTCCAGCCAGAAAAGGCGAGGAGGAGGAGCAGTGCCAAGGATGACCCCTATTTGCAGATTCCCAAATGGAAATACAAGGAGCTAAAAGAGGAGCGGAAGAAGGCAGAGGAACAGGAGAAGAAAAAAGCAGAGGCTCAAAACCAGAGGCAGGTGTCTCCTGCCAGATGCAGGACCTGATTTAAAGGCGGTTTCTTAGAAGGTTTTAGAGCCGTTAGTCTTGTTATCTGAGCAAGATAACAGACTGAATGCCTTTGTTCGTGCCCACTGCTCACGGAGCTGGAATACTGAATAATGGCCTTTAAGGTGCAGCAACAGGGCAGGGGCTCTGCTACAGGGTGTCTGACTTGGGAAGCAGAAAGGTATTTCAGGTGGAAGACTCACTAACTTTACCTGTCCATTGTTGATAGGAATATTGAAATGGTGCAGTCCTTTTGTGGTCTCCGTTTTTTCCAGTTCCAGGTGAATGACTGAGAAACAGCTCAAAAAACAGTGTGTGTGAAAGGATCCTATTTTGTGTCTGTTCATTTTGTAATGGACAAAATTAAGGAGTTGTGCTTTTGACCGTAGACATTCCTCCCTCCACCTGCTTAGGCAGACGTAGTGCAAGGTTTTGCAGTAATAATGTAAAGTTTAAAACATACCACAGTGTTGGTGGGCAGTGCAAATTCAGGCCTACAATTGTTTGGAATATACTAAGCACTTTATTTTAATTCCAATAATCAAAGTCTAAGACTGGATAGACATTAAACTGTACAGCTTTATACAGTCTGTACGGATGCAGTTGCTAAGGCTGTTGTTTGTTCTGTTGAATATAAAAAGGGCCGCATAGGAAATATTTCTGTAGTTGAGGTATTCACATCCTCTGCAGGTATAAATCAGGGGCAAGGAGTGGTTTCTTTGGAGCAACAGAGAAGCTGAGCTGATTTTTTAATGCCACCATCACCTGTGATCTGCCTCCCGCATTGTTCCCCTGTGTCCACTATCTGTTTTCTCCTCTTTAGTCTCAGGGAATTGTCATTGCATTCAACTGTAAAATAAGGGAGATGGTGAGCCATGTGTGGGGTTTGGTTTAGGCTGATATTTAAATTCCTGTGAAAAAACCCACACCAGGTCTATTGTGAGCCTTTCCAGATTATAACCAGGACAGGAAAATTAGGCAGCTTCCAGAAGTTTGAAGAGTTTTCCCAGGTATCAAGTGCAGCCATATGCTGTGAACATCCAGGCAGAGATGCGGCATCCATCAGGCAGCTCGGCCACTACTGTTTGGAAGCCATGGCGAGATGCCATTGTGAGCTTTGGTAGTACACCTCTGGGTGCCCGGAGAGCACAGTACCTCACCCCCCCCTGTTGCAACACTGGGAGAAAACCTTCCCTAATACATGAGCACATCTCAAAGTGGCAGTTCCCATAGGTTGCTGTAGGTTCTCGTGGTCCATGTTGAGGCTTCATTTGGTTTTAACAACAATCAGTCTGAACGGCATGCCAAACCCTGGCAAATTCTGCTAAGGAAGGGCTATAAACCTGTTGCTTGCTGAAGAAAGCCCACATTCATGAAAGCAGAGGTCAAACACGAACAGCAAGTCATACAGCACATGCTTGGGCTATGTTTTTGCTCAGGCTTTGCTCCTGTTTGAAATGAAATGCACTGTGGGATGGTCCTGCTGATGGTGATGCTCTGCTGGAGCCCAGGCAGACCCCAGCTGCTGCTGTCACAATGCTAGACTGCATTGCCACGTAGCCTCCCAGGTCAGAGTTGGAGGAATATGCACCCTGCTAATAAACCTCCCCAGCCCTATGAATATAAAGAGGATTTTAGTCTGCGAGTACATCAGCGCTGTGCAATTCGTAGGCACCGATTTCGTTACGGATCTGGTGTGACCAGAATATAAGATGAACTAATTTCTTTGGAGATTAGGAAGACAATCTTTTAGCTGTCTAGGGCAAAGATCTCCAGGATGGATTTTGAATTGAAGGTTTAACTGTTAATTTTTGTTTACTGCCAACCCCACGTACTGAAGATTTAGCATTCAGATGCAGCATCTGAAAAGCAACCTGTGCTGCAGGTGAATTTGCACTCCCAGTATCACTTGCAGGAGACGTACAATTGACAGGTGCTCTCAGGGATTAGCCTATAGTATGTTAGAATTAGGGGCTGAAAATGAAGCCTGTTTTCTAACCCTTTGTACTTTACTGTGTGTATGTGTATAAATATGTGGTATTTCCATTAAAAGAGGCAAAGCTGTTACTTACTTGGCAACCTTTTTCTTCAGAGTGGTTTGAGGATCCTGCCCTTTACTTTCCAGTAGATCAAAAAGCCCACTCACCTTCACCAATGGACTAATTTTCACCATGTGAAAATAGTTTGGTTTCCGTGGAAGGAGCTATTGTGGGTTAACTTCTACTCCTTGTGATTTTTTACCTATGAGTAAAAGAAAGCCTGACAGTGGGTCTTTGGCTGGCCACCTCAGTGGAGAGAGTAGCCATGGCTTTGATGACCTGCAGCCCCATGGCTCTGCTTCAAGCAGCCATCTCCCCAGCATCCTTACGGACAGCGTGGCTCCATTTTGTGCATCTGTGTAAAGCTTTGCACTTGCTAAGCTGGGAGGTGCAGTTACACGTCTCTGTCTCCTCATTGCCTTCCTCCCCTGCTGCCTCACTTTCCCCTGGCCGTTTTACTCCTCTTCATCACCGTCCTCACCCAAAGTACTGCGCCCCTCACTTGCTTTTTTTATTGTCTGTCTGAAGGGTCTAAAGGTTGCAGTGGGCAACGCTCGGGCAGAACATGCTTCTAGAAGCCTGTGGCAAATGGACCATAGCAGGTGAGGAGGCATGCCTGCCTCTCCTCCATCTGTCTGTCCCCCTTGTCACCAAGGAGGATTTGATTTCCATTGGATTTCAGAACAGAGTGATTTGGTTTGTGTTTTGTTGTTTGTTTTTCAAGAGGCCCATAGCTATGAAAGGGCAAGTGATAGTGGCTGTACTTCAGATGGCTGCTGGTTGCCCAGGAAAGGTGGCTTACCTCCTAAAAAAAGCACACGCTTCCTCGGCAGCACCTCGAGCCCCTGAAAGAAGGCAGAAGTGCTGCTGCAGGAGGATGCTTTCCGAGAGGGGAGGGGGACACTGATTCTGAGGGCAGGGGAAGGTTTTCTACCTGCCGTCGAAGCCAGCCTGCAGTCTGGCACGTTAGTGGGTATGATGCTCCGGAGTGTTGCGAGTGAAACCGGAGCACCCGCTGCGTCTGCCTTTGAGGCCATCGCGTGTCTCGGCGGGCTGCGAGCTTTGGCACCATGGCCAACCTCTCACCAGCTGATGCTCACTCTCTGGGAAGCACCCAGCCTGGTGGGCTGACTTGACTTCTGCTGTAAGCAACAAGGGCTTAACGTCGTGACAGTGGAAAGCAAAATCCCCAGCGCTTCCTGGTGTTCTCTAGAATGACACTGTGCTCTCTTTTCTGGGAAGCAGTGGTGTCACAAGGAAGAGACCGTCAACTCTGTGGAATGTTTTTCAGGCAGGAACGCGGAGTTACATGTAATTGGCTCCTCGTGTCACTGTGTGTTATTCACTTGGGTGGTTTTTTGCCAGTGAAAACCGTTCCTTAAGCCTTGAGAAAAATTCTCAGTGGGCGTCTTTATCGAATGTCTTTTTCTGAGTAGTCCTGAATGCTTATGCTGTCCTGCTCAGGGACAGATATTAGAGCAGACAGTAAAAAAACCCACCTTGAACAGAAGAATGGCACACAGATGTGCAACATTCTTTGACAGCATTTCTTCTTTAAACATATACATTTCATCAAGAAACTTCCAAAAGCTGTGACTGAAATTAGGACCCAGTATGCAGGACATGGCAGTTTGCATATGGTCTGAACTGAAGCCTTCTCTTTTTTTTTTTCTGTAATTCATGCAGCCTGGCTTTTCTAGATCTGCTCATTGTGCCACATGACTTAATACTCCACAGTTTGGTTAGGTAACTGGAGGCAACAGGTGGCAAACAAGCTGGAAAAGGCAGTCATGTTCCTCTCTCCTGTCCATGCATTCCTGCTTGTCCCCAGCAAACGTAATTTTGCTGGATTAGTATTCCACAAATTTAATGAGCTAGACAAAATTGCTGGAGCCAGTGCAGAGTAGTAGGGAAGGCAAGGAGCTAAATGGTGTCGTTCAGAGCCAGTGAGCTGCCAGGTGGCTCAGCCCGTGCTGAGCAGTGAGGAAGAGCTCCCTGGATCAGGTTAGACAGCTCCAAAAAACATTAGCTGTGTGACACGCAGGGGTGACATCCTCTTACAGGTATTTTTATCTCTTCTGAACCCCAAGGAAAGGGGTTTGGACTGGTTTGCAGATGGTCAGGAAAATTACCTTCCCTCCCACACCTCTGAGGGCACCTTTGAGCCCTCTTTGGAACGATTAAACAAGCACCGGCAACAGAGCCGCTCGGCAACTCCAGCCATGAAGTATGGCACAAAGATTTCTAAGAAATAAGAATTATCCTCACATTTTTCTTCCTTTCAAATGATCACATGTAGAACTACAAACCCATACGGTCATTTGGTTGAAGAGCTTCTTCATTACTTAATTAATTACTGACCCAGAGAGCGCATTCAGCAGAGAGAGCAGCTGGGCAGCCAGCCTGCCATCTTCCCGAGGCATGGAGAAACTGGCCTGACAGTTCAGCACACTCTTCAGACAATAAATTTTGCAACTAAATCACTGAATTCCTTGTAACTGAAAAGTGCTAACCCAGCATTGTCAAAGTGGGCAGAGAGAATCCCTGGAAGAGTGAACAAGAGGTTATGAAGGCAGTGAGGAGGAAAGAAAACACATCAGTGTCTATGGTGTGTCTCTGATTTAAAACAGGATTGGTTTTTTTGACTCAATTTTTTCTGACTGTTGTGTGGACAAGAGTTAAAAGCAGCCACAAAGGCTTGCTCTGGTTTATTTAAAAAGAAAGTGATTAACTATAAGCTGCCTTCAATGTCTCCTCCATTTCTGGCAAGTTACCTTGTGTTCAGGAAGGTGTGCAAAGGTGTTGAAACCAGCTGCTGAAAACAATTAGGAAAGCCAGTTTCTCAGCATTCATTTTTGAAGCTTTCTACTCAGCAATGACTTTGGACAGAGCTGTAAGAGACTTGATCTGAGGTTGGGACAAATGCCTCCAACGGTGTCTTGAAAATAAGGTCAACTAAACCTGTCACCCTGACAGCTGGCCACCAGGGACCCTCTCTAGACTGCAGAGCAACCTGTCTACCAACGCGTCATGAGTTAAGGTGAATACAAAATGAAAGTAATAACCAATATCAAGGAATATCATTTAGGTCCTTTTCCTGTGTACCTTGCTAAATATGCTCAAGGCATCCAAGCCTGCCCTTTGGAGAACTCATGCTGGCTGGTGGAGCTGAAGATCAGTCAGTCTGCAGAGTGGTGGCAGGCTGGTGTAGGATGCATGCAGATCACACTATGAAAACCTGAAACCGGCTTGTTTAGAACAGGAGATAGCAAGCAATTGATTTCAGTAGGGACATACTCCTTAAAAGGGTCTAAGATTGTTCTCTTTGTTAAGGCCAAGATGTTATTTCTAGGGTGGCAAACACAAACCAGGGCTTCAAATACGCCATGAGGCAAAGGCTTCCTCAGAAATAAACTCCTCAGCTATCTAACTCACACAGGGGTAGTCCTGTATCAATACAGTTTGACTGGATCCCCCCCCAACAGCTGTAAACATTGTCTGTCTGATGATCCTGGAGACACTCTATAGGATCTCTCAGTAACACAAATGAAAAGAGGAGAGGGGAGGGGAGGG
>WUAM01000071.1:28401752-28431238 GCA_024336885.1 Actenoides hombroni
AGAGGCGGGGGGGGGGGAGGGGGGGAGGGGGGGGGAGGGGGGGAGAGGGGAGGGGAGGAGGGGAGAGGAGAGGAGAGGAGAGGAGAGGAGAGGGAAACCCAGGTACCATGTCTCTCACACCACCTTTGCTGCTTGCACAAGGTCAAGGGGAGATTGTTTCCAGGGAAAGCCAGTTTGGAAGGTCCACCAAGGAACAAGACAGGGAAACTGTACTCAGAGACATAGTGTTTGAAGTGTTTCTGACCACAACTCTCAAGTCATCCAAGTAAGCAAAAAGATAGCATATTCACAGATACCTCCAGAGGTATTACAGGCTGTCACAGTATCACAGAGGCTGCCCAGAGAAGGCCATATGGTGACTGAGAAGGACCAACTTGTCTGCCTTTGAAGAACAGGAATTTTTTTCTGCCTGAAGACTTCCTATGTACAGCTACATGTAGCACAGAAGGGAAAACCTCATAAACTCTGGATCCTTTTTCTTTGGTCGTTGAGCTGCTGACCATTGAGAAGCATAAGTGACATCAGGCAGTGACATTCTTAGACCAAGATATGTGTTATAATGCTAAATACGCTGCAAAAGGGGATCTCAGACTTGGCAAACTGGATGTCCCAAATCAATTTCCTACCTTTAAAATATCTATATAATGAAGTTATAGTAATTATACATGATATTAAATTAAACCATGCCCTAAAAACTACCTATTGGTAACACAGTTGTACACATATGACATTCATTTATAAAGTAATAGGTGCTATAATTGTCAAGGTTTAGGGTCAGGGTTGTCCACTAGACCTACAACAAACACTCTCTGTTGACCCCCCTCCCTCCCCAGAGGGGAAGAGAAAGGGAATAAGGGAGAGAGACTTGGCGATTAGAAAAGGAAACTACAACAGCTTCAATGAAAATGAAATTAATAATAACAATGGAATAGATATAAAACCAGTACCAAGTGCAATCCACCCTGATGGCAATTACATCACTGTCACTACTGATGTTGTGGAGCAGGCACTGGAGACATCCCAGGCTGGACTCAGTATCAGACAGGAACCAGTTTCAGGAGCTGGATTTTGGAACTGGATTCAGGAACACACAGATTAGGATCGAAGGCAGAATGGACAGAGTCCTCCTTGGATCCTGGCCATTGAAGAAGAGAGCTTGACCCTTGTGATCCCTCAGCTTTACACCAAATATGGCCTATATGGGCTGGAATCCCTCGCTGGTCAGTTTGGGGTCACCTGTCCTGTCTGCTCCTCCCTTGCAGGTGCAGCCTTTTACTTTCTGCACCCCCAACATGGGTCACAAGATCCAGCAGTGACCTTGGTCTGCACACCAATCCTTGGTGGTAACTCTAAACATGAGGTGTTATCACTGCTAAAAGCAGACACTGAAAACACGCTGCTAACTTCAGACAGTGCAAGTTAGTTAGAAGACACTGAGCTGAAAAGTAAAGTCAGTGAACAGAATCAGTTCTGTTCTCACTCAAACCAGGCCATATATGTAACCTCTGTATATATTCATAGAAGTTTATAAATTTATAAAATAAATGCAAATAAAAAGACTCTCACCTCCCAGTGATAATGTGAAGCACTCCAGTATGTTAATGATGACCATCTCTGAGGAAGCCAGTGTTAAGTAATTGTTCTGTAACAGGAGCAAATCGTTCAGGGTATAATACAGAGTCTACAAAGAGAAAGCAGACCAGCTGCTTTTTCACTGAACACTATGGAGTATTTGCATGGGAAGAGGCAGGGGACTCTGTGAAAAATCGCACTTCATCGGGTAATTGAAGTTATTATGCATCTTAATTTTGCCTAGTCAGGTTTAAATTTGGCACTCCTCTCGGCACATTTGAATTCCCAACGTTGGGAGCATTCTTTCATGGCTATGAAACCGTGCAGAGGTTTATGGGCTAAACGCTGCTGTTTCAGTCCACTCCTGCGAAAACAGAAGAGTGGGCAAATGGGTTCAGGTGGTTCCTATTCCCCTTCCCATCGAGCAGCTTCCCACATGAATGATGGTTTGCTACTTTGCGCCAGCCCTTCCTCCCAAACAAATGAAAAACAAACAGGAACCCTCAAGAGGCAGATGTGCAAAATCCATGCCGGCAGGCACGCATCCATCCCGGATGCATGCAGTGATTTTTTCACAAGGCTCTGCTTGAACAGTGAGCTCTTGGAAACGTGGAGCAAGAAAGGGGCACAGGAACCGCTTGACCATCTCTGCTCCCTGTGTGTGCAGGCCCATGTACGTGCCCGTGGTATTGCTTTTGGTGCCACAGTAACTGAAAACTGGTCAGGGCAGCATTAACCACCAAAGGGGCTTTTGCAGTCTCTGTGTAGAGCCTTCTGCTGCCAGAGGTGATATTTGCTTTCCAACTGCATTCAGCAGCTGGAGTGAAGGTTTCCTGGTGCTTGCCACTGTCCGACCAAAGCCCCCTTCTTGCAGCAGCCAGTGGCGTGAAGCTGCTCTGCGTTGGCGCGTGACGGTGTTCGTGTGACACCAATCGGTAAGTGATGCCATTAAGTAATGGCCCCACTCAAGTTTCCATCCCAAAACAGAGTGAAACGGCATTGCAAATAAAAAAATAAAATATGCAAACGTAGATGTATTGAAGGCAGACATACCGGGTTATCAGCTGGGCTGCTTTCCCAGGGAAGTGTGGTGGAACAGTTGTCACTCTGAATTTGTCCCGTTTCCCTGCAGGTGACACGTGGCCTTCGACCACCTGGCATCCTTTTCCAAAAGCTGCAGTTGCAGCCTCCTGAATTGTAAGTGAAGGAAACCCAACATTTGCTTGGTGAGCAATCAAAAATGAACAGACCAAGCGTATTCTGCGTTGTCTTGCTCTCAGAAATCTGTTCAGCAAACTCAACTTCAACTGCCGTGCTCAGGTATCAAAACAGGTTGTGGATGTCTCACACGATCACTCTTTCACTTCTGGTTTGTGAAAACTCTGGAGTTTATTCTTCACATGACTGACTCCATTAGCCTTTTTTTAACATTCACAGGCACAATGAGCAGTGTTTGCCTGTGGTTTCCCAGCCACTGCAAGGCAGCCTTCTGCAAGAGCCTTTTTAGGCTTACGTAGGGTTTTCTGCACCAGCACTCCTGAGAGTCAGCACCTGCTCTGTGCTGGGAGAAACTGCCAGCTCCTGGGCAGCCAAACCAGGAGATCCAGGCTTTGCTGTGTGACAGCAGTCACCTCAGTCACAGTGCCCAGTGGGCACAAGGTTTGGTTACACACTCAAACCAGCTCCTCCACATTCTTGAGTAATCACTTGCCCAACAAGGTGCCCGTTTATGAACCTTCGATACCCTGAACTGGCCTATGGTTTCCATGACTGACTAAGCTTTTGTGCTCAGAGAAGCTAAGGATAAAGTGCTGGACCGAAAGTGCGTGTCAGCTCTCTAAAGAAGAAACATCCAGGTAGCATGGCAAGGTCTCGTCTCTTTAAAAACCAAACAGTTGAACTGGTTTAACTGAAAAATTAAACTGAACAAATGTGCACAGATTTTCTTGGGTTGGTTTTCATCTAATCAGTATTTATTTGACTTCATCAGAAGAAGCTTGAGATTGCAGTGATATAAATCATTCATCCTAAAAGGAGAGCTTCCACCCAGAGAGCTGTGGCAGCTTAACTGACTTGTTCCCAGTGGAGAGTGCTGCCCTGCCACTAGGCAGAGGGCCATGTCCTTGGCCTGGAGGAAGGTTCTGCATGAGCAACCTGCCCACCCATTGTGGTTTCCTCGCAGCTTCCAACAGGACAGTAAGGTACTTGTTTCTCTGCTATAGCTCGCTGTTGATGAGCTTGCTCACACGCAGCAAAGTCAACGGCACCTCCTGGAGCTGTTCAGTGCCTCTCGCTCACCTTTGGCTCATTCCCAGTGTCGCTCGCAACTGCCAGAGACCCTTCCCCTCGCACGGTCCCCAGCACCACACTGCACCTTTGCTCTACTGTTTGGGTTTGGGAAACTTTAAAGCCCTGCATGCAGTGCTGGGTAAGAATCATATTGTCACAGAGACTGTCACAGAGACGTCCCAGAGAATCGGATTGTACCGAGAACTGCTCTCTTTCCATCAAGTAAAACACTGGCTTAATTTTTAATTCAAGGCTGCCTTCTGAGGATCACAGCCCCAGCTCGGGAACAAAGTGAGTCTGACAACAGGCAGAGGTAGAAGATGAAATATTAATCCATGCTTTTGTGACATCCAGGCTGGATTAAGTAATTCCCTGTCTGCAGGTCTTCCCAAGGCCACCTCCTACAAACCACGACTTGTACAGAAGCCAGCCAAGGGATTTAACCAGGTGCTGCAGACAAACAGCCAGACAGTAAGCTTGGGCATTGCTTGGACATCTCTATTCCTCCTTTATCTCCAGGTATGCTCTTCAATTTCCAGGTGTACCACACATCCATAACTGTAGCTATTTTTAGTAACTACCTGTACAAAAAACTAAAAAACCATCAAAAATCTATAAACATGGTAGTCAAAATCCACAAACGCTGTAGGCAAGCTCTGGTTCTTTCCCTCCTAAGCCCATCATCATAGGACACATAACACAAGACAAGCTACATTGGTCACCCTTCTTTTAGGAGATTGAGTGGCATTTCCTCAGGGCAAGGATTAGGTAAATTGAAAAAGCAACAAAATTAGGCCATTGTGAAGAGCTGAGTGTCGTACACCAGGCAGCTACAGTATGAGCAAAGTAAAGAGCTGTGTGGTTGAATGAGAGAAAGGAAACCACCACCGCAGGGGAATATGGCTAAAGAAAACACTGAGGGAAGACAACAGATTAAAGTCAACAGGTATTTCCAGAAGCATCCAGTTGTTACTGTGCTAGCACATGCTGGAGCGAGTGCAGGGCTTATTCCAGCCATATTTGGTTATCTCCTCTGTGCCTTAGTTTCCCCATCAGTTAAACAGAATATTTCCCTAAATCCAAAGTGAAGTCATAAGGTCAGCTCTTACTATCAGGTAATGAGGGAAAAGGATGGGTGAGAAACCCCACAGAAACAAAACCACCTATGTCCAGCAGGCAAACAGAGCACATGTCATCTCTTGGCTTTGGAAAATCCCGTGAAGTTCTCTGCAGATGCAGAGGCAGTTTGGACAGCAGGGGTCAGAGCAGAGCCCAGGGCGATCCTGATGGTAGTCTGCAGATGTCAAGTGACAGCGAGGATGGACACATTCAGAACATAGATCATCTGCTGCTCGTGGCTGGAGGGTGGCTGAACCCATAGAGCTTCTGAAGAAGCATTCCCCACAGTATAGCTAGGTAACATGAAAGGTACCATCCTTCAAAACGCATGGAAAAAAAAAAAGAAAAAAGAAAAAAAAAAGTACTTCCCTCAAAGTAACAGGAAGCTGATAGTGCCTTTGGCCTGTTTTTCCCACCAAGTGCTTTCCTTAGGTAAAGGAGTGTTTTCTGCATAGCAGAAAGTACACTGAAAGCTTTGCCTAGAAATGCAAGACTAAAAAAAATTTGGCATCATATAGTACCTTCATGCCCTTCTTTTCTGAAGAGTTCCAGCTTTTGGAGATTCCAGTGGGCTGTTTAACAGATATATGAAGTTATGAAAGCAAAAGGCAGGTCTGTGCAGCCTAAATGCCATTAAATCTCCATGTTGCCATTTCCCATTAACTGGGCTCTTCTGAAAGCCTCGTGCTAGACAAGAAAACACATCAGGGAATGGTGCTTATAAGGAATTTAAATGAACCTGGGGCAGGAGATGAGAGGAGGGAAAGGCAGTAGCAGCAACCCAGCAGCAGCAAGTCAAACAAAGCCAAGTTCTAATTCAACAGTGATAATCCCCCACCAGAGTTATCTAAAAATCACATTAAGGTATGGACATGAATCTTCTTATACAGTTGTGGGTTTGCACCAACCCAAAATAGTCTTTGGGTTTCTAGGCCCAGTGAAGAGCAGAGGAAAGCAGCATTTCCTTCTCTAGTGGTCTGCAGACCTCTCCCCCGTGCCAGAGCAGGCACGTCAGCCATGTCACAGTTATCACACCCAACCCACCACGTGATAATGAAGCTTATGAAACAAGTGTGAGATGCTCTGAGCATGCATTGATAAATGCTTCAGGAGAACAGCAGATATTGCACTTCTAGTCTGGTCAAGACCAGGTTTTAAACAGGCTGTGCAGTATTTGAGCAGCAGCTTGTCTCAGTTCCTTTGAACTCATCCAGAAATGTAGCTGAGGCAGGTGATGTTTGGATGGGATTGTAACAACTTCCTAGGCACTGAGAGAGAGTCACGAGTGAGCGTGAAGCAGAAGGTGGTAAAGTACTGGAGGGATGCAGCCAGCTGAGCCCAAACCCTGCCACAGGCAGCACTTTTTAAACTGATTTATACAAAGTTACTGAACTAAATATAACAATAAATACTATGGTCAGTAGAGTGGTCAGACATCTTACTTGATATGAACTTGAATGTGCTTGACCCTGCTTTCAGATTCCATTTTAATGATGCTGCCAGTTGCCAACTTTGGGTTTCAGAGCCAGCAATCCCACTAAGACACACACATTATTTTTTTCTTAAGAGTTTCAGGCAGGATGCAAACCTATATATCAATGCACTGGTTACACTGGTCTGATTTTCAAGATAGCATCAAGAAAACAGTAGTGGTGGAAAGGAGTGGGAGTGGGAATTCTTGAGCTCTGTGCTGCACCCCGATCTCAGCAGCAATGTCTGCATGTGCAGCAAGGTCTACACCTGCAAAATATTTTGGGAGCTGCTCGTACCTTCCCTAGGGTTCCCTGCAACACGTTTCTGCTAATTTCAATGATATTGGTGTCTTTCCTTTGAGAAAATACCTCCTGAGTTAGGCAGTGAATGCTGGGATGCTGGCAGGGCGTGAAGCTAGTTAAAGGCTTTTTCACATCTGCTTTCGCAGGCAAACCCTACTAAATTGTAACAATGACCACACGCATTTTACTGGTAAACAATTAATTTCCATGAAATGTAACAAAAGCATCCACCAAAATGGGCTAAAAATCCAGATCCCTTAAAATCTGAGTCCAAATTCCAAACACCACACTCCAGGCATTGCCGTAAACACTGCTCAATGAGGGACTCGTCTGTGCTTTTATTAGGTTACTTGTGAGCATCACCAGCAGATGCAGTCACGTGTGGTGTGTAACCCCACATGCTTTATGTCTGGTGCAAACTCAAAACATAGCCCATGGTCTAGAACAAGCCACTCTTGCTCACTCCCCTCCCATCAGCTGCTCACCAGCAACAACCTTCACAGACTTTCCTAAAGGGTAGTGCCTGATGGCTGGATGCTCCTGGTCACCAGAAACACCCCACATGCTGGGGTTCTCCATGCTGCCTGAGCCCCGAATCTCCTGAGAAGTGTACCTGGCAGTAGCCCTCCAAACTCCTACATCAACCACGTTTGGGTGCAAACCTCAGAGACCATCACCAAGGAAAGCTACAGAGATCATATTCTGGTCTTTCATGCTGGTCTCTGGCTAAGACCAAAGGCTGTCCACTGCATCATCCATATTACTAACCGAGACAGAATGACACAGGGAGACTCCCCTCCAACACAAAAGGCTGTCGAGAACATTCAAAAGCACTTTCTGATACTTCACAACCTCTTTTAGGCTTTGTTGATGTTCAAAGGCAGTCTTGAAAAGCCTTCTCTTAAAGTAACTATTTGTTTTTACCCCTCATGTACAGATCCCCGTAGATTACTAGCTCCCCATCCCACTAACCCTGGTGTGTCACCCACAGCTTGTCACAGACAAGCCTGCTATTATTATCCCCCTCCCCCTTCACATCCAGTTTAAAACCATGTCAATCAGCCCCACAATCTCTTCAAGACCCTCTTCCCCCCGTGAGAAAGGTGTCTCCCATTTGACGCCAGCAGGCCTGGTGCTGTACAGGCCATCCCATTGTCAAAAAGCCCAACACTGTTGTGGTGACACCAGTCACGGAGCCATGTATTAATAGGCTGTGTCCCTCTGCTCCTTCCAGTGTCGCTGCCTGCGACTGGGAGATAACCTGTGCCCCAGATTCTCTCAGCACCTGTCCCAAGGCCCTTAAGTCTCTTTTGATTGCTCTTGGACTACTCATCACAGCTTCCTCTCCACCTACACGGATGATCAGGTAATCATCTGAGGACCGTACCAAGCTAGGAAGTTTCCTAATGACATCATTAACCCGGGCTGCAGGGAGACAGCAGACTTCCCTAGGAGGAGGGTCTACCAGGCACACTGGACCCTCTGTTCTCCTCAGAAGGGAGTAACCTACAACTATAACCCTTCTTTTCTTCCTTGTGAATGTGGCTGTAATATGGGTGATAAGCCTTTCTGACTGTGGACATACCTCTGGTGGGGGCTGCCCATCGACTGCATTCTCATCTGGCTGGTCTTTCTCAACAAGAGAAACAAGGCTTTTTATTTGCTTACTCCCAGCGCGTTAGACAAAGGAGCCCTGCCTAATGCTATGAGCTGTATTGGCCTCACCGAGTTGCACCTTCCTTAAGAGCTCTCCTTTCTGCTCCTCCCAGACGCAACTTCAACAGGTCCAAGAAAGCTCTCTAAATACGAAAGTCACATCAGCCCGGCTTCTGCCATGATCTTTAATACCAATCCCCCCCAAGTTGTTCGCCTGCCCAACCACCCCTCTAAGGAAATGCCCGACCTTCAGCATTCAGAGGCCGTTTTAGGGAGTTCACTCAAGATGCACGTTGAGCTTGAGGTGTCTGCCCTGGATGCTCTCCCAGCCCCTGCTTTCGGACACCTCCCGCTGCCTGGACAAGCTCTCAGCCCTATCTCAGAAGCCTAGCCCCCCTCAAAACAGCACCAGTCACTATACAAACCTAATCTCTACGTTTGCAAGGCAGATGCAGGAGCCAGGCCGTGGCAGGCTGGCTTTAAGGACAGCCTGTCCTTAAAGAGTGACAACACTGGGAGGGGAGATGCCAGCAGATGGGATGGCCCTACGTGTTATACACTGCTGCCTCTTGAGTGACTCCAGGTCCTGCAGGTTTTGCTTGCAAGTCCCTCCTCCTCCAGCTTAGTTGATGTGTTTGCAGAATCATTCCCTGTCTCTTTTTCTGTTCTCCCTTGTTGCTGATGGGAAAGGCTGTGAAGCCAGGAAAAGTATGGCCCCGATGTACACTGATCACACTGAAGGGATGCCCCAGCCAACTCCAGGAGATGCTGTCAGCAAGCTGCACTGGGATTGAAGGTTTTCTCTTAAGAAGCATTTCTGTTAAGTTTGCAGAGTAAAAACAAGTCTCTCTCCTTTGTCACTCAAAGAGTTTTTGCTGCACAGCTGACGGAAGGAAAAAAAAATCTTTGGCTGTATTGTTATTAATGCCACCAAATATGGCTGAAAACTCACAGAGTTTATAGTCATTGCTTCTAGCCTATAGTACCCATTAGAACTATAATGCTATCAAAGTAATATTCTCCATTTACATCAGCTCTAGCATTTTACCTTAAGTACATATTATAAGCTATCACAATACAGTGGCCCACAATGAACACAAAAGGTGCCATCTTGATTTAGAAACCTTTCAGAGCTAGGCCACAAATGCTATTTGGAATTGCTTCTCAGGGTAATTGGTACATCTCTTCCTCCTGAAGTGCTGTGCTTTAATCTTTTCACTCTATAATCTCAACACCTTACAAACAGTCATAGAAATATTTGTATTTTCAGAACGTAAAGGACAACAAATCGAGTGAAGTTCCTGCTTGAATCTGACTATTAAAAGCATTTCAATAGCATCTCCGGGCTAAGCAGGTATCTTGCCAATTGCTTTGCAATCTTGCTTGATTATAGGCAAGGCAACGTGTAAGTAAAGGAGAAACTGCAGAGCAGTCACCCTGGGACCGCTGTTGTAAATCAGCTTGGGAGTTTACCTCATTCCTCAAATGGCTGTGGCAGGGCTGGTGTTTGTTTCTGCTGAAACATACTCTACACTCATTTATTAGGAATTGCAAAATTACAATATTTTTCCCTAGTTATTAAAATCAGGTGATACCAAATTATACAACATGTGTAGGTAAAGATGTGCATATACACCTGGGCTTATAATAGTGACTTCCCCCCCCCCAATAAGCTAATTTATTCTGAAGCATTTTATGCAATGATTTGAGAATAACTCGGGCTTCCACTTACATGATCTTTTCTTCTAAATTTGTTATTCCAGCAAGGAGCACTGCACAGGCATCTGCTCCTTCTTCCAAAGAGCCCTGTTGATATGCCTTACGGTGTTTCAGAAGAGAGATATTTGGAGGTCCTTACCTCATGTAAAATATCTAGTTTGACACTCCAGCCCTGCAAAATAAACCTGAAGTTACCTTAATTCCTTGGAGAGTATCACTGAAGTTATCAGGACTCTGTAAACACAAAGCAGAAAGCCTCTGAAATATTGGTACCCTTCATGGGATGGGAAATAACCTGCCTTGAAGGAACCTACATCTGTAGGACTCCTAAATCTCCCAGGAGAGATCTGTTAGAAGCCACAGGTAACATTTTCTATACCTTTTAAGGCATAGATTCTGCTTTTTACCTGCTCTACTAAACAAAGCCTGCCTATCAGAGAGTGACACGCCACACACAATACCAGCCAGGGAAAAACCCCTCTGTTCATAAACAAACTAACCCTATGAACCCAGGAGAGAAGAATATCGTGAGTCAGATCGTGCTCTATACGTTCTGTAAATATTTATCTTAGCAACAATTGGCTAACCCTGAACCAGCTGTTAGCATGCAAAGTAGCTCTTGTGCACTGCGACGTATAGATTTCCAGTGTTTGTGTTGTAGGTGCTGTTTGGCACGGTGAAAAGTGAGGCTGTGAGTTTAACAAATGCCCTCCTAATAAGCTCAGTTGCAAGGCTTATTTAAAGCTTCAGCCTTTCATTCCAGACCCCTCCAGCTGTCAGAACTGTCACATCAGCAGCAAGCTCATGTTTAGTCTGTTCTGGGTGATAAATCAGGCCCTAAAAGAGAACTCTTGCATTTGCTATTCATTATCTTTCATCCCGAGAGTAGAAATTAGGTAAGGAATCAGCTTCTATTGTAGGCTTTTTATTAGCAGCTCAGATTTAACACAGTGAAAAGCTACCTGCAAAAAGGATGTTAAAGCTGTTCACCCAAACTGTGTGTTACAAGGAATCTGATCTCAGGTTGCTTAATGCCTCTGGGATAAATAAAGTATTACACCTTAGTTTCTAAAATTGACTGCTCTCTCCCTTTGTAGGTACACACACACTAGAATATTAATTAGGTCTCATTTCAACTAGAATATATCTCAGTTCCACCTCCTACATACAGCCACTTCTGGCTTGCACAGCAAAGAGAGGTAATATATATTTCTTTATGCTAGATGTTATAGGTTAAAAGAACCAGAAGTTTGTGAAAATGTTTGCATTTGCAGATTTTCCTCATCCAAAGGTCTCTTCCATGCAAAAAAAAATTCAAAGACGTGTAGATTTACAAATCAATGAACTGTACTTTCATATAATATATATAATTAGGCAGTGGAAATTGAGGTCACTGAGCAGCGTAAGAAAGAGTCAGTATTCAGTTCTGAAATGATAGCTCAGTTTCTATTCTCTCATCATCTTCTAACAACAGTTTTACAGAGCACAAAGTACTTCTGTGCTGATCCACTTACAATTCTAGTTTGAATACTTGAGGGTTTACTGCTTTAGTCACAGCTCCTGCTCACTGCAGATTTAGATACATCAAAAAGAAAAAAAAAAATGAAGTGTGCAACATTCACCAACATGTGCCCCAGTCTGTTGTCTTCAAGAGACAAAGCTACAAGACTTTTAGCTTCCTCAAAGTTCCCCACTACCTTGTCAGAAACCTAGATGACTCACCCTGCTGCAGGGGACAGACCTGCTTGGAGCAGTGGCTTGGAGCTGAGAACCCGAGCTCCACGCAGCCCGTGCTTCTATACTTTGGTAACAATGCCTGGACAAGAGATGGAGGTGTAAAAGACCGGGTCCATATGTTCTTCTGAGGTCCTGCTGAGTTCTTCTGTCTCAGGACTACCATCCCTACCACAGTGTCCAACCTTCTGGGCCTTCCCTGGCAGCTGAAGGCTTACCTCCCTCCTTTGTAAACCACTTCTGGGGGGTCTCCCTTTACTCTCTGACCTCAGTCAGCATTAGGAGTTTCTCAGCAGGAACCCACTGTCCATGGCTTGTGTTTGTGAAGATGTGCTCTGAATTCACAGAAACAATCATGGATTAGAACAGCTTTTTAAGGAAATGAACCATGAGGTGAGCAGAACTCAAGTCAAAGTTTGACCCCCACTACAGAGAGATACATCACTTGAAAAATGGAATGAAGCCTAAGATGAGGTGTGCATGGCTTGAGAAATAAGGCTTTTTTAAAAAAAACAAGGAAAATTTCAGGTGAATACAGAGGGTTCACAAGCAAGTGTAAAACAAGCAGCAAAATGATGCCCCTTTTTCTTCAGGCCCAAACATTGGCACGCTGCTGCAATTTTAATCAGAAATGCATTGAACATAGTTGTGGTTTCAGTCCTATCTGAAACATGACCAGACACTAGTTATTTCAGCTGCTGGCAGCATACAGAGGTTAGTAACTAACCTTTACCTTTCATTTTAACTAAATCTGTTGTTCTATACTTCAAGAGACACTTGGTTTTTAAGAGGGATGTCAGGTTAGTTGCTGTGCTCTCCAGTGCACTTGCTCCTCCATATCTAAGAAAGCGATGTCGTTATCCTCCTTAACATGGGACCAGACATACAGACACCTGAGAGACTCTCCCAAAAATGGCTTGTAAGAATTTTTTGTGCACACCTCCAGAACCTGCCGCTTGTTTATCAGCCAGAAAGGCTAAAAATCATTGTTTTTACTGAGCCAGCTTTAGTCACAACTCGAGAACATACGACAGGTAATGCACGTGCCCTTACTGTTGGCTGCAGAGAGCTCACAGCTTGCTAACTGCTAAACAATATTTATAATCCTTAAAATCACTGTGGATTACAAATGCTTTTCTTTTTCTAGTGCTGCAAGGGACCTAGAGAACACCTCTTCTAAGAAATCTCTCCAACACAAGCTGGGCAGCAGAGATTACATTACGGGGCTTCTCTCAAGGTCACTTGCAAGATCTCTGCTTGCAGTGGCTTTAGCACCTGTGTTTGAGTTTTGTTCCTGGCAGCACTGGGAGTGTGTTTTGCACAACATCATCAGCATCCATGCACGCCTGTCCGCTCCAAGCAATAACAAATGGCATTCTGAGGAAAAGGTACTGCATTCTTTTTCTCACCTCTGATCAGCATGCTGAAGGGAGGAGCACCAGTCTTTGCAGCAGAACTGACTTCTTTGTTCATTAAGTGCTTTGTCAAATACAACCCATTCCGCCTGTCCTCTCAGGCTTCCTATCTAAATACTAGTGCTAGTAGTAATGACTGAAAACAATAGCGTACACTACCTGCAGTCCCTTCGGTGATGGAGGATGAAGAAAACCAATAAATACACATTCTTGAAGGAGACCCAAGAACACACGAGCAAAATACAAACCGACCCCTCCCTAAGAAAAAAAATGTGCACAGCAGGGGTGTGATAGAGAAATGTTGAGGAAAAGAATTCTTTAGAAAAGCAAATCATGCAGGTAGCAATTCTCTGTACTAATTTTTCAAAATACAGTCATGTGCAGCACTTACCAAAGGCTACGGCTAGAATGCAGATTCATTTTACCCATCTGTTGAAGAAAGCTGAAGATTTACCACTGTAGACTTGACTCAGTTTCTTCTCATCGAGGCTCCTCCAGCCACTATTATCTGCTTTCCTTTTTTGACTGACAAGCAGATAATGTCAGCGACAATCAGTAATATTAAAGTACCTTTATCTTGTGGGGGAGGAGGTTCCTGTGCAAAGGAATTCAACCACAACAGAGATTTGCCTTCCTAATTCTTTGCAGTGTCTGACCAGCATCATCTCTTCCTGCTGTAAAGGTAACTGTGCCCTCAATGACATCACCATGTTTTCTAAAATGCAATTAACTTATCTTAACCCTATAGCTAAAGGCATTGGCCTAGACTACACTGCCATTTCATATATACCCCTATCTGAAAGGGGCCACGAGAAGTGGTTTAAAAAACCCACACCTCCATCCCCCCTGAAGACGGTGAGTATTCAGACCAAAGTGATTCCAAAGGGACAAAAACGTACCTTCAATTTATCCCCTTCACTTTGGTATGGAACAGAATGCTTGGATTATTTTCACCGAACAGCACGTGCCATGATGGTACTACCGCAGATAAAAGTACAAGACTTGGGTTCCAAAACATCCGATGACAAAAGGGTAAACCATACTGTTGAAACCAGAAGTGAACAATTTCTAATTACTAATAACACTTCCAATGCTGCTGACAGCAGGCCCACAGAACTTGGAATAATGATGGACACCAACCATCATGCACATGTATTTTCCCCATGTTTTAATGAAAGAAGATGTTTTGTGAATAATGCAGCACATCATCCTATGAGTGTGGAGTGTAAGAACGTAACATGGCAACAGCTTAAGGACAGTAAATATCTCTTACCTGAGCTGTATGATATCTATTTGTTGTATTATGTACACACTACACAGACACTAAACACAGGATGCCCGAGGCATCTGAAAGCTTCCAGAAACCTGTGGCCTTTCTCCAAACTCTTTTATGAATCACATCTGTTATGGCATGCACTATGTCACGTTCACTGTAGTCTTAGGAGAAGCTCGCCACCTCTTCTGATTATGATACTTTATGTTTCTGAAAGATTAGAACTTGAAAAGCAATGGAAAATGTTAAATTTAATTTCCCTTATCATACTGATTTATTACCAGATTTAGCTTCGATAGCTTCACAAAGACCGAGTGAAGATCTCCAGTTTCACAGTGGAGAACAGCAATTCCCATTCTAGCTAGTAGCCTTTATTTTAAATGAGACTGGACTACCCAAAGCAGCCCATCCACTGTGTCATAAACCTTCCTAATAAATTTTAGTATCTATAAAACGTTGATTAGTTTTGCAGCACTCTGTAACAAAAACCCATCAACCCCAATAAACTGCACCCTGTTGATTTACATAGTACTTACAGAAAAAAAAAGAGCCCAATCTACCACTTCATGCTTTATTGTTGCATTATTGCCACGTTGACAGTTACAGGAAAATTATTTTGCAATCATTTGAAGGTAACAGCTGAACATCTCCTGCGCCCATATGTTATTGTAACATACTTTAAATGTATCAATAACCATCAGTAGGCAATCCAGATCACCAGTTATCATTATTTTGCACAAGGTAATGCTTTGGTAAGGACAGCTGCGTATGAACATGGATACCTCCCACCAGTACGTAATATGCTTCCACACAGTGACATTTTCTAACCATACAGAAATTCCTGCATTTGAAATGCCACTAAAGCTAAAGTCATCTTGAGAGTGTCATACTCCATTGTCCAAAATGACATATCCATCTTTAGTAATCAAAGATGCAATTCAGGTACTGTCTATATATGTTGTGTATATTGTACTAACAACCAAGCAGTAGTTCATAGCTCAAAAGCATCCATGTTCCTAACTTATAGTATTACAATGGCAATGTGGCATTGCTTTCAGAAGCATTTCTACCAGCTATTACTTACTAGACACAGAGTAGAGGTACCCAGCCCCACTTAATCGTGTGCTTCTACACCGAGGTAACTTTAGTTTTCCACTGAAGTCAATGGAATCGAGAGTGAACCAGCTCATCTTGAAAGACACTTCCATTGGGTAAAAGACACCCTATCTAAACTCTACCGTCTGTCTTCACTACATCACCATTGCCTACAGCTGGAACCTAGACACTACTTGAAATGCAGGCACAAATCTAGGAGAGTTGAAGCCATCCAGCTCTCTTGCAAGCCAGCAGCTACCAGTACCAAGCAGCTGCGATGATCTGCTTCAGTGCTGGCACAGCTGCTGGCCACCCCATCGGTGAGATGCCGCCACGTTCTGCCTTGAAGCTGCAAACATCCCTGGCAGCAAATTACCTCGGGCAGATATTCCACCAGGCTCAACAATGCTACCCTTATGAATGAGTTACTCATGTGTGAATCACTTGTATGCTCACGAGTGGCTATGAGCAAGGTCCCAGATGTACCCATTTCAGAAACAGAAAGCATATGTTTAAAATGATGCGTATTCTAATACAGAATAATTCTTATAAACAATTCTTATTCCTTAAGGCAAGTACGAGTATCTAATTACATTGAAAATAAGGACTGCATATACAGACCGTACGTCCCTCCTTGGGTGTAGAATAAATATATCCATATCCTCTGCAAAGCATCACTCCCTTTTCAAGGCTATGAAGAGATGGAAATGCCAAGTCCCTCTCACCCACATGAAACGAGTTATTTCACTTGGAAAATGGGCCATATTTCAAACTGATTTTGTTGTTGTTGTTTTAAATCAGCTACTCGGGGAATAATTATTTAATCTGCAGAAATTTTTAAAAATAGTATTTTTAAGACTCTCACCACTAGTTTTCTATACTATTTGATTTTAAACGTAAACAAACTAGTAAGTAAGCCTCACGTGACCCCAAACTTCCACTGACTTGCCAGGTGAATGTTTGCAGCACTAGCTCCCGTATTCACATTTCTGATGTTACCAGAAGTTTTATAAACCTAGAGGGTACTAAAGGCTGTTCTACGTTTATAGTCAGTTAAAAACAGAAGTACACTTTAAGTGTAGGTAGAATGTTTAAAAAAATATTTTCCTGGGTTTTTCAGGTATGTGCTGCAGAAGACAAATGACAGAGCTAAGCGACTTTGAACTGTTCAATCAGAAGATTTAATTATGTGGCCAAAACGAATCCGATTGCTCTATTTGAAGAGTAACCCTTGTATCATGACTGTCCTTATTCACAACAAGGCAACTAGGAAAAACTATGATGTGCAACAGAGGCTGGGTCACAAAGTTAAACACATTTCCTAATGGTATCTCTTAACTTCAAACAGGGATCTCGAACTCAAAGTTAAAAAAAAGTAAAAAAGATTTTTCACCAGTTTAAGTTCAATTCTGGATGGTCCTGAGTTCTTTCATCATGCTATTGGAATTATCAAATCATCACCTCATAAAAAAACCAGTCCCTAATGAGATCCATGAGATCACAAATCAGCTGCCTACTGCAGCAGCATTCTCTCTGTAACTTGTAAATGGAAGAACCTCAGCAAGACCGTGTGAGTGCAAAGAGGTGTAAGGAAGATTCAGCTGGATTTCTGGCCATTTGAGACTGTTTTGAGACCTTTATCTCATCTCACTAGTTGAGATCAGAAGGCACAGTCACTGGGGTGCAACACTGTAGGATACTGAAGTCTGCAAGGGTTCTATGTAATCGAGACAACCGCTGATTTCTGTCGCAACACACAAATTCCCTCCAGATAGTAAAGGTACCAGTACAAAAGGGCTATTCTTCCATGTCAGCTTAGCATAACAGCTACATTAACTATCTGCTATTACGATACCACAACTACAAGTACAAGTTTTAAGCTCATTAATCATATTATTCATACTAAAATTTTATCTCGGCAATAAGAAAATCTTATAAAAACCCCAACCCTGATCAGCAAATACTTAATAGAGAATTTCCCATCTGGGATAAAAACTGAACAATCTCTTCATTCTTATTAACCCTTGACGATTAAAGTAAGAGCATATTATTGTAGAGATCAATTTGATTTGACAGTGTGAAACGCAAAGGGTTTTTGTTTTCCCTCGCAAACTTATTCGCCGATGGCAGTTCCACAGAGATTTTGATGGCAAGCTCACTTGCGAGGCTGGTGGATCTGCTGTTTGACATGCTGGGGGTGAGGAAGCTTTTCCACAGAAGGATGTGGTTTCTGGTGAGCCACCTGAGCCGCAGCCGGAGGGAAGTCCTTATCGCCCTGTTCAAAGAACACACCAGGAAAATAATGAAGACATCTTAAAAGCATACTTTCCAGCTCAAGTGGATGTGAAGTTTTTTTCAAATGTGAGAAGCAGATGGGAAACAGTGGCCTGTGCTACTCAAGTCCCCCTCTACATATCACATCTTGCCATTCTTTTAGCCAACGTCAAAATTTCTCTTACGCAAGTTTCACTTGTTCCAAGAATCCAAGAAGACAGTATCTTAAAGTGACACACGGGGAAAAAATAACCAACCCAGCCTATTCCCATCTTCTGTACTGAACAGCTCATGCTCAGTCACTTTTGCTGGCTCTGTATGGTCAGATCTCCTTGACCTGTTTGGTTTCCCCATCAGGGCAGGCTCAGTTCAGGTGCAACCCTTATGCCACCTATTTACATCTGTCATTTCTAGGGTCAGTCCCATGAGATTTTCAACAAGCAATGGAAAACAACTACTACCAGTGCTCACTGGCAGAGGGAGGAGAACAGCACCACAACTTCCCTCTTTAGAAACTGGGACAAACATACCATAAGCCAGAAACTCCCTGCATTCCACTGGCTTACACTGACAAATCTTACACAAAGGTATTTTGTACAAAGCCAACATCTCAGCCTCTTTCACATCTGACTCTGTTTCAACCTACTGCAAATTCTTCCTTTCTGTTCCTTTTTTTTTTTCCATCTTGATCAGTAGGTGAACTTTTTCCACTTTTCCACTTTTTTCTTTACTCCTAGTTGCTTCCAATTTTCAAAGATCTCCTCTTCTCAGACTTGCCATTTTCTCCTCTCTTTGGCTCTGATGCTGCTGTTTGCTCTCTCCATACCTCTCTGACCCCTCACACCCTGTTGTCTCAAACAGGTGATGTGAATGCACCTCTTCTCTGACTTGTGGGTACTGTAACAGTTGAGCAGATGACAGTCAGTCTGTAAATGTTTGCAGGAAATGCCTACCTTACAATCAAAGTATCACAGAATAATTCAGGTTGGAAGGGACCAGGATGTCTCTAGCTCAAATCTCCTGCTCGTAGCAGAGCTAGCTGTGAGATCAGACCAACTTATTCAAGGTTTTATCCAGTCTGGTCTTGAAAACCTCTATGGACAGAGCCTGAATAGCCTCTCCAGGTAAACTGCTCCACTGCCTGAATATCCTCACATTGAAAAAGTTCATTTTTTTTTGTCTAGTGAGGCCTTTCCACTTCAATTTGTGTCTGTTGTCTCTTGTTTGCCTGTCATGCCCCACTCCAAAGAGCCTGGCCTCATATTCCTTATAATTTCCTTGTAGATGAGGGAAGGCTGCTGTTAGGTCCTCCCAAAACCATCACTTCTCCAGTCTAAACAAGGCCTGTCCCCTCAACCTCTCCTTCCAAGGCATGTGTTCCACTCCTCTGACCACCTTGGTAGTCCTCTAATGAACTCGCTCTGGTTTGTCAATGCCCATCATACACTGGGGTGCTTAAAACTGAATGAGTTATTCCATCCCTGCCCATGGCAGGGGGTTGGAACCAGATGATCTTTCAGGTCCCTTCCAGTACAAACTATGATTCTATGATACGAGGTGTAAAGCATGCTGAGCAGAGGGGGATAATCCCTTCCATCTGCCAGCTGCTTTCCTGGTAACACGGCCCAGGATGCCGTTGGCTTTCTTGCCGTCTCGCACGTGGCTGGCTCGTGCCCAGCTGCTGCCTGCCATTCTTCCAGCCTGTTCAGCTTCCCCCGAGTAGCAGCCCTGCCCTCAAATATGTTAACTGCTCCTCTCCTTTTGGTGCTGGCCACAAACCTGTGAGGGGACCCTCTGTCTGATAAAGACATTAAACAGGACAGCTCACAGTATATAAACCTCCACTTGACAGGCATGGGAACTATCATATACCAGGAAACTTGAAAATATAGTTGAAAAATAACTCTGGGTTCAAAAAAACCACAGCTAGGTTTTGGTTATTACATAGAGAAGAAATTGTGATACAAGTTCTGGAGCTATAAAGTCTGAGAAAAATCACAGACCAATTTGGGTTTTCATAGGTTAATAAATAAACTTATGGCTGACAGCTTACTGAGGGTAAGTACAGTACCCTATTAAGTAACTGATTAGCTAAAGAGCCAAGTTACACAATTAAGAAAATAGTTTCTTTCCATTTTGCATGCCTACTAAACTGGGGGCCTGCTTTTTTCTGTATTTGAGATTGCCTAAGTCACTCATAAAAATATCATTAACCTACAACAAAACTACTAAACATGAATGCAGTAATTATTTAGAAGTAATCAAGCATCTAAATGTCTAGATAGGTATCCACTTCGGTGCAGATGGAGGTCCAGGAAAGGCAGCAGTGCCTGTCTACTACCGGTACGGGCTGGGGAAGATGGCATCTACTCACTCTTTCCACCTCTGTGATCTGACACAGCCACAGCATGGTACAGTAAAGCCACATGAGAGGCCCCAGTGCTGTACAGCCATCGTGACAAAGGCACTCCTCACGTGCAGCCATGCCATAAACCCTGTCACAACAGGGCACAGGCCGTGCCATTAACGGCAACCTAATACTAATGATTCAGCTTAGGGATTTCCAGTTCCTGCTTGCTGCTGAAATCCAGGGAGTAAGTAACACCGTGAAGTACCTCAAAGCACATATGGCAGCTAAAGCAGTATCTTCAAACACATCCTTACGGGCAGGAGTGTCGCTCCTCAGCCCAGCTCAAGCTATAGCAGCAGGCTTAACGTGCAGCTGCTTTCAAAGGAAATGAATGAATGTAGTAGTATCTAGCTTGGATATGAAAAGGAGATCAAATAAACATAAAAGTGCTAAAATTCAAAGTAAAATGGTGGAAATAATTTCAAGAAATAATTTCGATTTCACATAAAACAAACAAAAATGCTCAAAGGGACTTGCACAAATACACAAAAGATAAAGCATCTTCTCAGAAATGAACAAGGGGAATGAAAAAGCTGAATTTTGCTCTGATTAGTGATAATTCTGAAAAGCCTATGATAATTTTTCTATGATTGAAAGAAATTTAATGATAATCTTACCCTAGCAATGACACCGGAGATGAACACCGTTGGTTTGGGTGGGCTGAAAAAAACAAAAGGGATTATTTGTATAAATTAGTTAGAAGGTAAAAAAAACAAAACACAATCATATATGCAACGCAAAAACAAAACAAAACAAAAGTGGCATTTTTGGCAATTAATGAATGTTTCAAATAGTCAAGACAAATTTCCTCTTCAAATGATTATTGTCTTACTAGTAGTTACTGCAGCCAAGAACAGACCTGCAGGCTTTGGCTGCTATTACTTCACATTAGTTGTGCCAGCAAGTAAAAGGCTACTCCAACACCACTCTGTGCCTTACTTAAAGCTGAGCGGCTTAGTTTGTTTGCATTGGTGTCTTAATCCTCACGTTTTATATATAAGCTGTCAGCAGTGCTTTAGGCTTAGTATGTTTGTACTGCAACAATGAAAACTGAGTTGGACTAAACTTACTGCTGGGATAGAGAATAATAGAAAATCCAAGTTTTTTATCTGTCAATCAAATGGATTAAGATTCCGAGTCTCAGAAAAAAACAACATCCAGTACTTTAACTCATAGACTTTCAAGTAGATATTTATCTGTTCTTTTAAGTAGGAGAATCATGTCTGAAATAAATATTAAAAAAACATAAAGCAAAGCCTGTCCTGCTTTTCCATTTGCAGCCTTCCACCCATGCCAACAGGAACAGGCTCTCCACAGGTAGAATTTGAATCTGAAGCTTGGTCAGCACAAGCAATCAGTTTCCTTGGGCCACTGACCTACCGAACTGACCACCTTTACGTGGAGGCCAAAGCACAGGCGCACCTAACAGCTCAGCCCTGCTGCCACCTGGCATTGCCACTGTCTAAATTATAAAGTCAGCAATTCAGTGGTCTCCTGGGCACATGAAACCATAAATCTGCACAGAGTCTCCAGAAGGGTCAAGACCAGGAGCTCCAGAAAAGCTCCAAAATACAGGTAATCCTTCCGTAAGAAAACCACGTAACCTGAGGCTTTGAAAAGGAGAGTGCAGATGTAAAATTGGGCCTCCCTCTGAACATGTCCAAAACCAAGGACTCGGAGCAGGTGGTTCATTAACTTGGACCATGAGAAGGTCCCTATCCTGTGATGTTACAGCTGATGAGGTTGGAACAACACAAAGCGAACAGAAATCAAACGATTTGTTAGTGGAAAGATCCTGATTATTATGATGCACTTTACAACTACACAGCTTGTAAAGATTTATTCATATGATGTTATATGAAGTTAAAGTGACAAGCAGCACAGTATTAGACCTTGATATACTGGTCTAATAAATACTGCCCGAGCCCCTTTTAGGTCACGGTATTGCTACACAGTCTCTGAACACCCTCATTATTTAACAAGACTCATCAATCCTGGAAATTTTTAAAAACAGTCAGACAGAGAAAGACAGGATTAGAAAAAGGGAGAAAGTTAGTGCATTCTGCACTAAAATACCTCCATTTAAGAGTACCAGTGATATTTCCTGCAATAAGGAGGAGTACTTTGGTAGCTGTATTAGAACCTCTTCAATCTAATTTTCTGTCAGTATAAACTAGTAACAAGCAAAGATCAATAGCAAAACACTTTCATTTTATCCTGATTGTACTAAGCCAATTTACTATGTTACAGTCTGCATGAAATTTCCTGGATGCTGAGTAACAAACTCAAAGAAATAACTCTGAGAAAACACAGATGTGCTGCAATGGTACCATTCCTAAACGAACACCAGGACGTTATATAAGGAAATGAAGAGCAAATGGAAAAATAAAAATGTGTGGCAAGTTATTCTTCAACTATACACGCAATCTGGCTTTAGTCACGCTCCAAGAAACAGTTATTTGTTTAACACTGCATTATTAACAATATTGGGTAGTGAGAAATTCAAATCAGATGGATTTTTTTTCTTATATTCTTACCATGACCTTTCAGTGTTCGCTGTGCTTGGATGATGCATGAAATTCAAACCAACATTGCTCAAAAAGAGGCTGTATTTGCTGAACGTGCTACAGCTTGTCTGACGACTACCACACTGTATTTTCTGCTGTGTTTCGTACTTCTTGCTCTAAAGACAAGTGACACACTCCATGGTTTTGGCCAAAAGGGACCTCTGGCAAAACGGTTGCTTGAAACACAGCTTTTCACATCACAAATAGCAAAAACCTTCTCAGAAACCTTGGTCTCCATTCAAAATGTCACGCTATTAATAGTCAAAGGATCCAAGCTTGCAAGTGCTAAGTTCACTGGGTACACAATACAGCTGGATAGGGTGAGAATATCTAGTATATTTCTGTACTTGTTTTTACTCAGTTGTATGTTCTTTTGTCTAACAAACTAGGTTCCTATAAGGATCATTTTCATGTTCAGTTAACCTAAAACACGGTTTATGTTTTAGGTAGGACCGCAGAAGTAGCTACCATATCTTTATAAAGACGACAAAAATCAGCAATACCATTTTCCTGGTCAAAATTATACCCTTCAGATACAAAGCACTTATCTTGAACTCTAGGATGAAATATATTTAGCCTTATTTGTATCTGCCTGGTTCTGTGACTGTCTTTAGTTGTCCTGCCTTAGGAAAAGGACACTAATTAGGACTATGCCATGGGTGCAGTGCAGGCACCAAAACACCTGACACTACCTCACCTAGGCTTCACCAGGAACATTTTAGGATAGCACAGGGCAATTCACTGGCACATCAGGAACAACCTAAAGGGAAATCAGCGTTGCAAAAAATGCATCTACACCCAGATGCTGCTGGAACACATTTGTCCTTGACTCTCACCCTTGGTTTGTCCTCTCCGTAGATTTTTGACTGGACTCTTCTTGCTTTAAGCTAGATTGCCAATTTTTAAATGGAAAACCTAATGGGAACACTGACCTGGCTTCCAGCTCAAGCGCCTCTACCCTTCATCCACAAAAATCCTGGCATTCACTTCTGGCTGACCTGAGCTGCTACACTCAGCTGTGAGCACACGCTGGGATGAGGCTTCACCTTTCTACTTAACCAATTACAAAGGCAAAATGCTTTGCTCCCATGGAATACACACCAGCCTATTAGGAAGCTCTTTTTCGTGCAGTAATTATTCCCTAGCAGGGAAAAAGACAAAAAGCTGGCCAGAAACACAAGTGATTGAGTATGACTGTATTTATGTTCTGTGTTAAAGACACTGGCATTCCCCCCATTTTCACCAGATTATACTGTCCCGGAAAAGATCTATAAAAATTTAATATTAACAGTTGTCTTTGATGATCTGTAGAACCAGAATCAGGCCAGAGCATATATAACCACACATCTATACTAATGAAGAATTCAATGATCAGAGAAAAGCCTGGATAATCAGTCATCGATTCACATTTTAGCTTCATTCTTAATGAGAAAAATCTTTCTCCAGATGAACTTTTTTTGCAATAAATTCAATCTCTTCTGCCAGACTCTCAAGCCACTGACTTCTGTGGACCCAGATTAGCTGCCAGGACCATAGCTCCATAACTGCACTCTGGGACATCTACTGGCATTCCAGCAGTGCGACATCACTTATCCTTCCCAAGAACCTACTGAAAATAGAAACAGAAATGGAGAATATGCACAGGCTATCATCACTACATTTATAAGACACAATTTTGAAGTGCTTTACATTCTATTGGTGTTTTATGCAAAGCATAACCTACATTTCCAGTATTTTGTAAGCTGTGATAGTTGCTTTGAGGATATACTTAATCTGATGAAAATCGGTCTGACAGATGTTGTTTTGAAGATGCAGCATTCCTTTGTCTAGGCGTCAGTAAACAAGAAAGAAAAAAAATGATAGCACTTTCTGACAAAACCTGACTTTGTTTATACATATATGTGCTTTACAGCTATTTAATGCACATATTTATTTATAGTTAAATAATAGCCGCAGATGATCTTCTGTAAGGAATACAATAGCATGTTTGCCAAGACTGCCTTAGTGTGTGTCAATACTTTCAGAGCAAATCCGTATTTTATTGTAACATATGGAGAAAAAGAACACATCTGTTAAGATCTGAGTGTTCAAAGAACTTACCCTGATTTTACGTGTGCGATGCTGCTAAGAACTGCACCTGTTTAACATCAGACTCTCTACTGGATTCATTTATCCTGATTCTACTCACATAAAATAAAGATTTCTATTATTTCATAACACTTAGCTTAAATAAGATCTTAATCTGACATTGCAAGTAAATCACAAAGAAGATGGAATACTTGAAAAGATCGTTACCTAGATGAAATGAGGCATTAATAATACTAAAATCTTGCACTTCCTCCTTAGAGAAATGGGTTGAAAAGTCTGACAGATATACTGTAAAGACCAACACAGTGACACTGGAATTACTGTGAAACCTCCCGCGGGCCATAGAACATACATTGGGTAGGTAAATATTTATCCAACTGTATTTAAAATGGAGAAGCTGAATAAATTAGTTCTCTTAACAGGGAATTTTGTAGTTGTTAACTCTACCTATCCAGACAGTGTATGCGCACAGATGTGCAGAAGCTATTGCATGTACACGTTCATAGGTTACACAGTTTCACAGCTGTCTAAGAGTGATCCCAAAAGCAGGAAAGAGCAGGGCAGGCTCCCACAGCCACGCAGGGGCTGACTGCCTGCACTCTCCTGTTTGCAGCATCCCAACTGCCTGCTGCACTGACTCCTGGTGCGATGGATCTGCATCCCAGGCTGGCTTCCAGTCACAAGTGGAATGGCAGATCCAGTGCGGAGGAAGGACTGTGAGCATCACTCACAGTCTGATCCCAAACAAAAGCCTAGGTTCAGAGTTGACAAACCAGGAAATAGAACCACGCAATGCATCGCTCCTTTCCACATGAACTATAAAAGCTCCTGAAATGGGTCTTACTGTTGCGGAACGACTTGCCCAAACAAATAAAGAATGAGAGTAAGCAACGGTAATACCTTGTTTAAAATACTGTATTCCGTCCAGGAACACTATAACTAAAGAAATAAAGCTGGAAAAAATAGCTGAGAGAGCACGGAGAACCTTCTATATGAGGAAAGAGCTAAGAACTATTCTCAAACAGCATACAAAAGAGTGGAGAATATTGTTCCCATTCACCTTTTTTAAAGTAAAAGTAGAAAGCGACACTTGAAAGAAAGCAGAAGATACACATTTACAACTAATAACAGCAGATACGTTTTAAATATCCTACAATTAAATGCAGAATGCCCTGAAAATAAGGCAACACCAAGAGATGACTCAAACCCAGAATCACACATTTATACGGTGCAAACGCAATCACGTTGGTTAGGATAGAAATGTGTAAAAACTCCAAGAATGCTGATGCTCCACAGCTCAAGTGATCCTTAAACTGATCAGGGCTACAAAGAAATCTCTTCTGTGCAGAGGTTAAACTTTGGTATTTCATTACCCTTTCTGCCTTCAGTTAAGTATCATAAGAGATTATCTTCCTGATACAGCTGGTTCATCCAAAATTCATCTCTGTACTGTAAAACAGGGTACAAGTACAGCCTCAAGATTCCCGTTTTGCCAACGTTTAAAACAGGTTAGTTTACTTTTAAAAGGACAGAACTACACAGATGCCTTTTCTATATTCTAGTCTTTTGTTAGGCTAGAATATTTTTTGTCGAAATAAGTTAAAAAAACAGTCAAAACTACATTAATCTAAATGGGAATGATTCGTATTTGTCTTTTCATACTCACAGGAATGAATGACAAGTTGTTAACCCTGACAGTTACTTTTTGCTGTTTAAGTCGGCCTAGCAAACAGACATACAAAATACGTAAATAATAGCATGGCTTGTTTTTCAAAGACTTAGGAACAAGTCTTTGCAAGTCATAATTTTTAACTACCAAAGAGTAATGGTGGAGTTAGTAATTCAGTGTTTCCTTCCCTTAATCAAATCACCCAGTGGCACGTACCGTGACTCAGTCGCTCTCTGGCTTTGGACAGCAAAGGAGAAATTCCTGTGCCAGGCTGAGAACCAAAAAGGCGCTGACGCAGAACCCGGAGCTGCCCCCAGCTCCCTGAAGCATCAGGCAAAGGCGGGACGCAGAGAGCACGCAGAAAGCGCGCAGAGAGCGCGCAGCTCGCCCCTCCAGCACCCCAAAACAGCTGGCACTTGAAAAATGAGCAGAACCCCTTTAATCCCTTGCTCATTTCCAAATAAACATCATTCACTTTTGTTAACACATTGCTTAACCAAGCAAAATGAAAACAATATCTGAAGAAGTATAGTCTGCAGTTACCCATTGAACCCCCAACTGTTTCCTAATTAGAGCAGATTTTGCTGTTTTCTACCTTGTCCTGGCGTGATACTCAATGCACAGAAAGTTCTCCAAATACGCTGAGCACAGTTTCATCTTCAGTCAACAAAACTTCAGACTTTAATCCTGTCCTTATCTTTCTGAAATTAAACGCATTTTTGGCCAGTTGTTCAAACCATCCAAGCTTCCTCTTCAAGGTTGCTTGGGAATTCACATTTTCTGGTTATGAAATATGACAAACATGAAAGCTAACTAGTCTTAGTTTCAGTCTAATGCCTCTTTAAATACGTCCAGATACCTCTTTATAGGGGTGCTTATTTCAATTTACACAGTTGCCTTTGATTCTGGCTTTGTCTGTGAAAATAAATTCCAAGATGATTAAAAACACACCGAGATGATTAAAACCACATTTCTCAGCAACAGAGTAAACCTAATGAGCACGCTGCTCCTAAGCTCCCCTGAAATACTTTCCTGTTGGTTAGAACACATTTAGATTTTTAATTTTCTGGACAGAGAAGTAATAATTAGTCCAACTGCCTACCAGAGGGAAATATTGGAGCTGATTGCACAGAGGCAGCATCTGATATCCTATGCTAATGTCTCCAGTTGAGGTCATTGATTGATTACCCACAGGATGGCACTGTTGAACCTCCCAGTGCCACTGCGGGAACTGGGGAACAACCTCAGACACAGCCAGGTGCTGCAGATAAAATGCAGCACTTCCCCCTGATGCCAAATCCGGACGACATGCAGTACATTTAAACACACACCAATTCGTACACGTACTTCCAGACACTGCTTTTGGAAAGCAGTTTACTCGTCCCTGTGTATTAGTCTGTGCCCCAATAAACACCGTGAGACGGCTTCCGCTAAATCCCGCTGCTAAATCGTTCCTCTGACTGTGAAGGAAAAATGAATGCCAGTTTGAAGGAAGAACTTCGTGCCCTATAAGGAACTTGTAATGACTGTTTGTTTTGCTCTTGACATACAAGCAAACTGGGTGTCCTGACCTTTCATTGAGGTGGTCAATCACTGGCCATTATATTTAATGCCAACTGACTGACGTTCATTGTTCTGTCAATGTATCGCAGCGTATGGTGTGATTAATCTCACCAGCCTCTCATTCATCTTTGGTTTTAGTGCAAAGTGCTAGCCATAAGAAGATATTTCAGAAGGATACCCACCATCTCTTATCTGTATTGTACATGACATTGCGATCAGAGCGTAAAGTTCTCTTTCACGCCTTCTTCTGATTACAAAATGAAGATTTAAGTATTTCACCTTCTCTATAGACTCAGAAGATTCAGAAATAGTCTGTAATTCTCCAACTGCTGGTTCATTTATTAGGGTTCAACTCTGTTGTTGCAGCATCGACATCAGCTCTTAGTGACTCTCAGGGATCAACTTCTCACAGGCAGCGACTGCGGCGTGAGGCCACTCAGTGTCTGTAGCCACTTGCCTGTGGAAAAATGGGAGCTACGAAAACTGGCATAAGGCAAGCAGCACTTACATGGTGACACAACTTGAAGGAAACTCTAAAACAAGGAATGAAGTAGAGTACTTTTTAAGTGGGACTTAAAGGCTTTATTTTCAAAATGGCCAACAAAGACCGCAGCGCAAAGGGGTGAGGGGAACAAGTCTTCCCCATAGTAGCCAAGTGCTGAAGTAGAATGCAGAGCATGTTCCCGCGACAGTAACGCGCTTCCATGGTGAGAACATGGCGACCGCGGGCCTGCACTGCAGTGCCTCAGCCAGCTGCAGCACTGCTGTCGCTCCTCCACCTCCCAGATGAAAGGTGGAGGGCAACTGGAAACAAGGCCTGACACTACACTAGGAACGCACAATGCCAGAGCAGTGAAGGAGACACAGAAGGTAGGAGCTAGTGAGAAGGTGAAAATCTTCTCGCTCCTGCCCAGGCGACTGTCTCAGAGACGTGCAGCAGTGGCTCAGAACTTCCCAGCCTTTCCCGTTAAGAGTTCGTACCTGAATCCTGCTTCCCCATATCCCAAGCCATTAATCATTCACTAGGTGTGCAACTTTCACTCTCCTGCTGCTTTGAACAATTGCAATATCGCTTCTTATGACTTACTGTGTCCAGTTCTGGGCACCCCAGTTCAAGAAGGACAGAGAGCTACTGGAGAGGGTCCAGCACAGGGCCACCAGGATGATGAAGGGAGCGGAGCATCTCCCTGCTGAGGAGAGGCTGAGAGAGCTGGGGCTCTTTAGCCTGGAGAAGAGGAGACTGAGGGGGGACCTCATTAATGTCTATA
>WUAM01000071.1:28431338-28478366 GCA_024336885.1 Actenoides hombroni
ATATATATCTTGATTGAAAGGATCCCACTGTCATATGTCAATGATATCATTAGGTTCCAGATAAATTGATGGCAATTCTGTAACAAGAACTATATCACAGTGGGATTCTTTTCTCAGAGGAACACATGAAGAGCTTTTTGTTAAGGTAAATGAATGGATAGTTTCAAAAAGCTGCATTTTTTTCCTCTTGTAGTTGTGTTAGAGATCATTGTGTTAGAGACCTAGTGGAAGGTATCCCTGCCCGTGGCAGGGGGTTGAAACTAGAAGATCTTTAAGATCCCTTCCAACCCAAACTATTCTATGATTCTATGATTGCACGTTTCTTTGTTGTGAGAATGAAAAGAGTGTGCAACATATGAAATTCAAAGGTGTGTAAGTCGGTAAAGTGGGAGAGGAAAGGTGTATTGGCAGATTGTTTTGTTACTAGGCTTATCTATTTCTCCAGCCTTATTTCACAACATCATGGAATTGTTTAAGTTGCAAAAGACCTTTAAGGTCATTGGTTACAACTGCAAATATTTTCAATATTTCAATGCTTAAGAGAGAACCCAGATCACAGAATCATAGGGGTTGGAAGGGACCTCTAGAGATCATCTAGTCCAACCCCCTTGCTAAAGCAGGTTCACCTAAAGCAGCTTGCACAAGATTGTGTCCAGGTGGATCTCCAGAGAAGAAGACTCCACAGACTCTCTGGGCAGCCTGTTCCAGTGCTCTGTCAACCTTACAGTAAACAAATTTTTCCTTATGTTCAGAAGGAACTTCCTGTGTTCTAGTTTGTGCCCATTGCCCCTTGTCCTTTTGCTGGGCACCACTGAAAAGGGACTGGCCCCATCCTCTTGACAATAACCCCTTACATATTTATAAGCATTAATAAGATCCCCTTTTAGTCTTTTTCAGGATAAACAGACTCAGGTCACTCAGTCTTTTGTTGTAAGAGAGATTCTTCAGCCTCCTCATCATCTTTGTATCCCTCCACTGGACTCTCTTCAGTAGTCGTCTGACTCTCTTGAACTGGAAGCCCAGAACTGGACACAGTTGTAACAAGATGTAACCTTTGGCTCAAAAAGTCCATATGCCGACTGATGTGGAAAGGATTTATATTCTGAAGATGTTTGTTTACTCTTTCTCTTAATGTCCACCACTGGCTATTCTCAGAAGATACTTGCCAAACTGACAATTTGTTTAGCCAAGTACAGCTGTTCTGCTACTGCTTTCTCAAAAGTATGTGAGGATACACATCTGCAGACTTCATCTAAGTAATAAGGTATAACATCTCCTAGGAGGAGCATCTTCAGTGGCTGCAGAATGTCAGCTGGGCCATGAGCTGGGGTCCTAATGGATCTCAAACATCAGGATTATGTTTTGGGATTGGAGCTTGCAGGATGGGAATGTAAAAGTAGTTCTACAGAGTCCAAACCCAAGACTTGGACAACTTTTGAGGAACAATGGGGTTAAATACTAGCAAAACACTAAGAAGAGCTGAAGAGATGCATGTGACATCTTCCAAGCTATATAAAGTGCTTTGTGAACTGTTTTTTTAAATCTAAAATTACAGGCCAACTTGGTGGTTTCTCCAGAGAGGACTTTTAATACAAGAGTTTTAAGGCAGTACAATAGACTGTGGCAATGGGTGTAGGAAGCTACACCTGAGAGAGAGCACATTTGTGCAAGAGTAATTAGTTTGACAAGCTCTGACTCATGCTGAAACCACTGGGAATACTTGTAGAAGTAACAGGTTGCTAACATGAGCAAAGGCTTTGAAATTTGCATGCATATACTACCCCATAACTTGGTATTTATCTGGGATTATTTTTATGAGTCATTGGTGATTTTACCACTCATGAATAATGTGACCTTCCCAAACTCATGGTGAGAAATTTGTGCCACTTGATTGTTCTGTCAATAATTTGTAATTCAGATATAACATACTTAACATGTATTTGATCTAATTTAACTCATGCTTAGGATATCCATTTAAAATAAATGAATATGGAGGCATCCTGGCCTATACAAAATAAGCTAGCAGTTTTGTTAATTTTCCATGTATTCCATGATTTTAATGCTTTTTGAAAATCTGTCCAGGATTTCTGATCCATATCAATTGAAAAGCATGTTATCAAAGTAGGTCCAAAAGCCCTGCTTAAATTTTGTCAAGGCAAAACACATAACTTGTCTTCAGTGCTGGAAGACTTCACAATGTGTTTTTAATCAGATTCTGAAGAATGTGGGTTTTTTTCAGCTGAACCACAGAGGTGTCAGAGATGCTACATGCCTGACATGGAAGTCAGACACCAGACACCTAACAACACCAGTTCTCCGAATCTCCAGCCCAACTATCTCACTGATGTTTCACTTCATCAGTAGTTTGGAATAAAACTGGCTTTCAAAATCTGGCTCTGGTATGAAAATGATCCTATCTGATTCTTGGTGTTGAAAGAATATAATTAAGCCTGCCAATTTATACTACAGTGAAAAAATAGAGATTATTTAGAGTTCAAAACAGTGGAGATAAAGCTATGGTTTGTATGTTGATGTTTCCATGACTTTTGACCTGAACACCCGGTGACACCTTGTAAGAAATGCCAGGAGAAAATTATAGCCCTAATTAGATGCTGATGTTTCAGGGAAATCTTTTAAAATTATTTTTTTTTATTATTATTTTACAAATTCTAAAAACTCAGAGAAGACAGAGGAGGTTGCTAGAGGCAGGTTATGATTTTAACCATATAGGGCACACATACCTTTGTACAAAACTATGACCAAGTGACCTATTTAACATGAAGTATGTTATAGGATACTCTAGTTACTAGAGATGCTACAACAACATTACAGTGCTGTTTCCTTGGCAAGTGTCTGAAATGGAGGTACATTGTTGTGCAGAGACATTTCATAACCAGCTCTTCAAAGCTATAGAGACACCTAGCTCCCGTTAAAATAATCCATGGCTTCAGAGGGCATTAAACCAACTGAATACCTCTGAGAATTCTGACTCAAGTGATGTATCCAAAGTCACAAATGAAAGTAGAGGGAAAGGAAGGGCCTGAAAATTCACTGGTTTGTGCCTTAAGTAGCATTCACCCTCTTATTCAATAACAAGACCATCTCTACTCTTAGGAGTTCAGTCCTAAAATCATGAAGCATTCAACAAGTAAGTTGTTTGATGTACAAACAAACAATTCCAAAAAAGACCAGAAATAAGCAAAAGAGCAGTGCATAAGGGTAAATGTAAATCAAATCGCGAGGCCAGGAATCTTAGCCATAAATCATGGACCATTACAATTTATCCATCTACTTAATTTTGAACCTGTTAACTTCTGCTGTTATCACACAGAAGGATATGCTGGAGAGAGAGAAAAAAAAATCACCATTTTTGCTAGTTATCATTTTTTCACCCCTACTTTTCCTGTTGAAAAAGAAAGAATGATAGAAGTAAGGTGTGTCTTATAGGTACAATCTGCCTGGTTTTAGTTTGCAGGCACTTGTTCTCATTCTGCCTTTCTCTGATTAAGAGCTCTCTCTATCTGGCACCATCTTCTCATGCATGTGCTTACACACTAATCAAATTATCTCTTGGTCTTCTTTTTGAGAAGGTAAACAGATTAAGACTCTTACTGCATGTCACTTTCTCCAGCCATTGAATAATTTTTATAGCTTGTTTCTATTCCAGGGATTGCTTTCCTGAGAACCACCCTTCACCTCCTTACTTCTAAATGCTGTCCCATCTTTCTCCTCCCCTTCCTTCCAGGTATTCTAGCTGCACCTCTGGTCACAGGATCACAAAGACAGTTTCTGCAGCAGTGCTTACACATTTTGACTTTGAAGTTCCCAATCTTGTTACTGTCCCAATTCTGACAGTCCAGCCTGAAATCATTGTTGCTGCATGTATACTTTTGTTCTTGACTGTATTACAGTATGTTAAAAAATAAGCCACATGGATCCTCCCGACAGTTCTGCCTGAATCATTTTCTGCCCTTTGTCCCACCACTATCACCTACAAGTTTTGCCAGCAGTAGTTCTGTATTAAATCTTAGGTCATTGTCAAAATATTGAGGAACATTTTGCCTGCCATCCACCCCAGTAGAAACCTTCAGTCAATGATCAACATACATATCCATTCACAACTTCTTGAGATTTTCTCTCCACTAATCCTTTGTCTATCTATCATCATTTTGTTCATATTATCATAGAATAATTTAGCTTGGAAGAGATCTCTGGAGCTCATCTGATCTAGCCTCACTCAAAACAAGGCCAGCTTTAAAGTTAGAGCCAGCTATTGTGTAGTGCTGCTCTTTAATGAGCATCCTGTGCTAAGTCAAACACATTATGTTCTATCCTATGCACTGAATTACCTTCACCAACCAATGCTTCAGTGAGGACATGAACTACAAAGTTCCTTCCACACCTATTTTTCTGTGTTTCTAATGACTTGAGAGCTGTTTGACAAAACCTATTTTCCATCACCTAGCAAACTGACATTTACTGTCAACAAGAAACTATTTAGTGGGAAAATTTGCACTTATTTAGAAACAAGGGAGATTTTGCTTCTTATCACAATTCCTCTTTTTCTCTCCTTTTTCCTGAATACCCTTATTTTTCTCTTCTCATCATTTCCTTCCCCTGGTAACTCTTCATTTTCTTGCCCTTTGTATTCCATCTGTGCTCTCTTTGGAGACATCAGGAGTGAGGTGACATGAGCTGACTTCTGCTTACAATACATAGATTGTATTATGCATTAGTTCTACAGCTGTGGGTGTTTTACATACATCCATACTGCTGTATAATTCAGTTCCTGGTTTTGAGAAGTGACATTTAGCCCATGCACAATCATCTTCATGATCAGAGTCCAAAGAAAGTCATGAAGTGATAATGAAAAGGTTTGCTGCATACAGCTGGATGTATTAATTTTGCGCTCCATCACATAAACACTGTTTCCAGACTTCAAGTTTTTCTTAATATGTGTAAATGGAATTTGTGTTTAATAGATCAGGAGACAATGACTATTACGACTCACAGTGAGAAACAGTCCAGAAGGCCATAAATATGTGGGGTGCCTACAGAGTTATACCTGTGTAACAACTAAAAATGCTGTCCTTCCCATAGAAGGTTCTGGAAATGTCACCTGGTAGCCCTCCTTTCAATCCTGCATCAATTAGTGACAGATCTGTGATCCAGATGAGGTGTAAACTTCTGTGGCCATCTGGCTCTTCAGAAATCTTCTCTCAGGAGAATGTCCTTTATGTAATGTATATAAAGGACACATTATTACCCATGAATGTATTAAGCAGATTAAATTATACAAGTGCACATAGAACACATCCTATACAAGGTACATTTTGCCCTTTCCATTTCTGTTTCTAGTTTACAATAAAGCACACGCACACAAGAAAACAAAACTGAGTGATTTTCTCATGCACTTTTCTAAAAGAACTCTTCCTTCTACTGTCCTCCCTGTCTTTCTTCATTCCAGATGATCAGTAAGAAAAAAACAAAAAAAACCCGCAAAAGATAATTGCCTAACTGACAAGCTAAGCAACTGTAAATATCATTCTCTTCAGTAATATTCTTCAAGTACGTTGAAAGACCTCAAAGAGAAGGATGGAGGTAGATGAGTTTGGAGCAGAGAGGTCAAGAAGATAGCAAGCTGTTGTTCTTTGATGAAAGATGTTGATGATCATTGCAGTTCCAGCTTTCATTCCAGTCATGGCTGCGATTTTTTTTCTCTTTTTTTTTTTTTTTTTCTTTTTTTTTTTTTTTTTAATGTGCTAGGTCTGTATTGTTCTATTTGTTTGATTCAGAGAATATGGAAAAGGTTGAGTAGATTCCCATCAACCACCTCTTTTGACATTAAGGCAACTTGGTTAACATCCCATAGCTTTCCAGCAGTGTTGGTACAGTGTATTCTGGCTCCAGCTTTTGTCTTTAACTTTGCAACAGGGTCCAAGATGTTCTTACAGCCTTTTGAATATTTGTGCTCAGGACAAAAGCTTGTCATCATGGTACACCATGAAAGTAGCTGGTAGATTCTGTACCTGGTAACAGTCAGAAAAAAGAATGATTAGGGCAGCTAAAGAAGTTGTTGCTCAGAAGTGGTAGACTTTCTCCTTGTGGTTGTAGAGCAGAATTCCTATTAGTGCAGCAGGGTGCATTTATTACCTCCAAAAGCAAGAGCAGGCAAGTTTAGACTTGAATATCTTTCATTTTACATAAGCTAGAGGCACAATATTACTGGAAGCTTTTTTAATGTTAGGTGTGTCACAAGGATGGGAGGCATGAGAAAGGGTGTGTTTTGGAAGACTGTAGCTGAGTTGGGTAAGGGCCACTGGCCAGCTTCCTTTTCACACCAAAAGTGCAGCTGGCTTGTCATACAGAGCTGTAGCCAGCTCTGGATTCAAGCTGCTAATCATACGTAATTTTTCTCCTTCAGGCCCCTTTACAGCTTTAATTAAATTGTACTTACACTCACAAAGTTTTGCTTCCTGGCATGTGCAGTTTTGTCTGTTCAAATTCTTTCCCGTAAGTAGAAAAATTACGGTCCTGCCTTACTACGCTTGTTAAGGCATGGGCCCGAAGCTCATCTCAGGAAAATTCTGAGAGTTAGTGTAACCAGAAAAATCTTCAACCAACAGGGAGGAAGAGTGGTAAAAGGGGACTAAGATGACAATAGTTTCTCTATCAGCACTGGGTCACAAGAGAAAGGAGTAACGGACCATAAGAGGAAGGATTAATGGACTCTCTACTACAATACCATTCAGTTTCATGCAGTCACATTCTATCTTACAGAGCTTCTGAAAGCTTAATTTCTGTCAAAATACTTCTATCACGTGCAGAAGCGATGCTGAGTTTCCATTTACATGATCATTCAAGCCTTGGTCACACTGATAAAGTCTATAAGAATTAATTGGAGCAAAGTGAGGTGACCAAGTCATTTACCTTTGGATGTACACAAAGCATTATTAGATTGTAATGCATTTCAGGAACTGGCAACCAGAGTGTATTTGAAGTGAGTGACCTAGAAACAAACTCAGTATCTCATTACTTTGAGACATCCTGTATGATTTACTTAGTGGGACAATTTGTGGCCCACCATGCTTTCGGAAACTGACAGAATCTAATATTTTCTGGCACTGACCTATGAAGTGTTTAACTGATACCCTAAATGAGGAACATGATAAAAATAGCAGAGAAAGCTTTTTAATTACATTGGATTATTCTTAAAATGTACTAAATTTTCCATAACCTCAGACTTAGGACTCAGCATTTCTGATTTCAGTAATTTGCAGTCAGATAATACTATGTCTGTGGGCAGGAGGGATAAATTTAGATCTGAAATGAATGACATACATTGTAATGAGGTGCAAGCAAGGTAAGGGATCATCAGCAATGAGTTATTTAGGTGGAGATGAACTGATGGGCAATACAGGAAAGATGAGGCAAAACACTGTATTTGAAGATAGGTATTCCAGTCACTTCAGGGAATGACAAATGGGTGTTCTATTCCAGATAATGTGAAAAATGGTTGCTAAGCCATTTTCAAAAGATGGCTGTGCAAGTGGCAAGGAAAAGGCAGAATTAAACATGAGCGATTAAGGAATCTGGTAGCTCCATGTTAAAGGAAGACAGTGGCAAAGCAAGATATTTACTTTGCAGATCTGCAAGAACAGTTTAATAGAAGGACTATACAAATATGCTTCCAGATAGGATGAATTATTTAAAAGATTTGTTAAGTTTTATCTGGGCCCAGTAACAAAAAATACTATTATTAATCCAATGGCTGGCATTCCTAAGAAAGGACCAAGTCAGTTTGGTTCATGAAATACTTGTGATGTTCTTGAGTATTGGAGAAAGCAAGCAATTTATTGCAGGAGCCAGTAAAGAAGAAATCTTAGGTTTTAGTAATTTTTAGAAATAGATTTCGAATTACCTGATTTTTCCCACCTGTGTCTGGTGTAGTATTGTTGTCTCAATACTCATAAATTTTTGTTCTTTTAGCTTGGTATAAGGGGCAGATTGCATGTATCATATTGGGTGACATTTCTAATCTGGTCAAGAATCTACATTGTACACTACCAGGTGAATTTTCAAGTAGTATGGAGGAAATGATTATTAATAAAACTGAGCTAAAAGGTCAAGTAAAAAAGTGTTATTCTTCAGAGAAGTAATAATTTGACAACTTCTGAATCTGTAATGACTCAGTTGAGTAACAAACCTGAAAACTGAGCAGCCACCCCTCCTCTTCCTTCTATGCCACTTAGTGTCATTATCTGAATTTCAGTATTGACACAGAAAGTGAAGAATCACCTATCAATTATCAAAAGGTTTCCCCTCTGAGCACTCATGGAAGACGCATTCCAGGTTTTTAGATGATTCACCAGTTGTCACTACCTGAGTCATGCATCCCACTGAGTGGGTGAGACTATGAACTTCTTTGTCTTCTGATATGCTGATTTGCAATGACAAAAAATCACCTTGTGGCATCCAGAGTTTTCACGAGTCTCTGTAAGGAAAGCAAGTGGCAGAAGATCTGAAAAACAAAGTCCATCAGGAATGGTCAGCTGTTTAGAGACAGAGACCTGGAGGTGAATTTGAACTTTGTTAGGGTTGACTTGCCATTTGCCTGCAAGGCTCAGTGCCTCTGTCATGCATAAGTGCGGTGTTGGCAGTAAGGAGCCTGGTACAGGAAACGAGTCTGAGAACACTTGCTGTAGAGCATCTTACAACTTCACACAACAAAGCAGATGTTGCACTGCCTCTGCTTATTTTGGATGTGTGGGGCTTTTCAGGATAGAAAGTGTGGGCCGCAGCAGGACTTCAGAGATGTAAAAGTGATATAGGGTCAGCAGGCATTAGCCTAATGGCAGAGGCAGAGAAGTAGTTATGATCAAAACCAGCCTACGCTGCTCAGGTTCTTGCCCTGTGATGTTAGATATATGTCAGAGTGAAGGAAAAGCTTGCTGAATAGCCAAGAGATACACAGAATGTTGCAACAATCAGGGACATGAGGCTGACATGTTAAGTCAGTGTTAGAAATACTGAAAGAATACCAAGCTTCACTGTGTAGGCTGTCCCTCTGCTCACTTTTGGGCTAACCCTACAACAACTGTGACCTGTCAACTGTCAAAAAGTACATTGAAATACTCTTCCTTTATTTATATTTGTTAGCAAGAGCAACATTGTTCCACAGATGAACAACATCTGAAGAGGATCCAGACCTGGAAATTTTTGCGTAACAGCAATTTACACTGTATTCACTGACTAAAAGTGGGCAAAACCCCAAAACTGCAGGGAATATCATGAGCAGTGGGTGAAGATGCATCCTTCATCTGCACTGGCTGGATGGATGGTGAAGCAAGATTTCCCATGAAGATGTGGACAGTTTCTTTTTTTGTTGGGTTTTTGTTGCTGGTTTTGGTGGGGTTTCTTTGTTGTTGTGGTTTTGGTTTGGGTTGTTACATTTTTTTTTTTATGGGGGGGGAGGAGAGTTGGGGGCAGGGGTGGTGGTAGTGGTGTTGTAGTTCTGTTTGCCTGTTTTGCTAAAACAAACGTTCATAATTTATCTCATTCTTAGCAGCCATAGTTTGTGTCTCCACAGAGATTCCCACAGCCACAGGATATGGCATCTTTCAACTAAACTAAGCCTTCTACCACTGATGTTCCAGCTCTTTCTCTAAACTTAGAGAAAGCAACAAGATATGTAGTTTTGTTTCTGTCTTTTTGTAACTATTTTGATGGTTTCTAAGTCGTAATAATTTGAAATATTACATCTTTTCTCCATATAATTTGCCTGTAATATAACAGCTAAATATATGCTTTCTCACTAATGTACAGGGAAGGCTGCTGCTGCAAAAGATGTCAGCCCATGGAAGACTTCTGGGATGATTTTCCTGCTTCACAGAGCATTTTTCATGCAGCCTATGTTTTATCATTTTTATGAGAGGCCAGGTGCAAAGGGAGAGGTAATAGCTTGTACCAACTGATTGATGTGCTAGGGAAAAGGACACATTTCTAGGCGTACACATATTTGACTTTCAATGTGACTAATGAGTACTAGATGCAGTACCAGAAGAAATGAGTAACCAAACATTGAAAGTTGGAAGCAAGGAATTTTAAACTTGACTTTTTGGTTTGGTTTTTTTTTGTTGTTTTTTTTTTGGTTTTTTAGTTTTCTTTATTCTGGAAATTTACTGTAATTACCTGGTTGTGGGGATACTGCATGCGTAGAGCCACAAGTTGATTAATGCTAATTCCAGAGCAAACAGAAGACAGGAAAGACCAATGTGCTCCATGGCTAAAAATACACTTTCACTGAGGGACATGACATCTGTGGATTTACAACCCCAAAATTATTTATGAATAATGATTATCTGTCCTCATATAATTAAGTTGCTTCAGCAGAGTCTGGTTATCCTCAACGGCACCAATTGCTGCTGACCTTCAGATCAGAAAATCTTATCTAAATGCACCTGTAAACCCAGGTAAGCCTTCTTTCCTCATTGGATGTGGCTGAATAGCTTCTCCAGGACGTAGGACTAGACTCATTCAGTGAAGAAAGGCTATTTTAAAATAACCTTCACAAAGATGTGAACATTTATCTTTGTGTCAGGGAAACCTCTCAAAATTAAGTTTTATTAGAGATGTATGGATTTTTCTCTGACAGCGTCCATTAGTTTATTCCATACTTTACTTGTACCCATTGCTCTGAGGGATCTTAAAAATAGAATGCCACTGTTCATAGATATGAGACAGAGTTAAAAGATAGGATAGACTACTTCAGCCATTTGGTCTGTTCTCCATAATCTGGGGCATGTGATTTCTCTGATGTATCCTACACCACCTTCAGATTTTGCTGTTGAGTTAGAGCACATCTTTTAGCCTGGGGTTTTCACATGAGGGATAACCCACCATACGCTTCATAAAGATTCTTCCAAACCCTTATTTCTCCTCAAGATGGTATGTATAAGCAAATCAACAGCAGACTCCTTTTGGTTAAATTAAATGCATGGGAGGGAAGTGTAGTCACTTGGGGTGAGATGTATCCTCTACTGTCTAATCATAAGAAGCATCTACTCTAAGGTATTTTTCTACAACACTCCTTCAGTCAATGAGGAAAGATGATTCATTCAGAAGACTCATCCAACTCATTTTAGATACTTCTCTTAGAATGAGATGAATCATTCTCTGGAGACACCTGTCTGCCTCTATGGATTGTATTTCTATTTTCAACTAGGTACATGTTTTTTTGGTGGCTGAAATTAGGTGAGATGACTCTCACCATCACTGTTATCCAGAACATTAGCTCTTGAGTGTTCCTTTCTCTAGTTTCATCGTCCTTTTTGAAATACATATAACAAAATGAAATAGGATTTGTAATTGTTTCTCTAGCACTAGAAGAAACTCCTAATATTGCTTCCCTACTTCTGCATAAACTTCTCCAGCTTATACACCCAAAAGATAAAAGTAGATCGCTTAGGCACCACATCATGTTAAAAGCTCACGTTCAGTTAAATACTGGACAAAATTAACAGGTCAATGTTCCAGTTATTAGTCTCACAAAATGCTAATATGTTATATATTCTCCATTTATGTTGAAGCTGTAGCATGCAAAAATAAAAAAGGCTTTTTTTTTTTTTTTTTTTTAGGAGAAAGAGGGGGAGAAAAGGAAACAGAATGTCATCTTTAAATAAAAACAATATCATTAACCATCACCTTCTTTATAAATACACAATGCATTTTATCAATTTCTCTGTCTAATACAAAACATGTCACACTGGACCACAGGTTAGAATATGCTTTAGAAATGCATCTGATGTAACAATTCCTAGTGCTCTTTGAATTGAGGAATATATGACTAACTGGATTTTTGCTTGTTCCCACTTTCAGGGATTAAATGCCTGGCCTAGTGACTTGAACCAGTATCAGAATTAGAGCTCACCCACACTGTTGTTTTTAACATGTTATCTTTGCTGTTAGGGAAAACCTGAGATTATTTTTTTTGGTCCCCATTATAGTCAACTTCAAAACAACCAGCACAAGATGGCAGAGATACGAATGTCCAAGCAGATTCAACAGAAGCGATAGTCAAATGTAGCAGAAAATTCAAAGAAAAGAGTAAGAAAAAGGTAAATATCCTTTGGTTTAACTAAGAGAAGATTAGTAGAAGCTCATTAATACCTACTGGATCTGACCAATTTTAATATCTGGCTTCTCATGTTCATCTGTCACTTGAAATCATTTCTCTTTCCTGGTTGGGCAAGATTTATAGCATGAGAATGAATACTGAGTACTCTAATCTAGAGGCTAATTCCACTGTTTATTGTAAATACTGATATTCAGCTAGTCCCAAACCACATATATGACACTAAAACATTATTTCAGTTGCAATTTGAAAGCACATCTAAATATTCTTTGGAGTAACTTGACTGTCTATATGAAATCTGTGAAGTTGGCACATCCATTTTCATCTTGAAGCCAATGTTTTCTAGAACTTAATCACTTAGAGACAAAGAGCACTCAGTTTGGCCTGTTATTCTGGCCGGTTCATAGATGTTTTATTACAGAGAAATGGTTCCAGTTGTCAATCCCTGATCACCAGAAAGATAGAAAATAATAATAAAAAATTAATCTGTGGCATTTATTGCAAGTGTCTGATCTGGGAAACCAGATTAGGAAAAATAGGGCTGCTTGCCCTCAGGAATTCAAAATATTAGTCCAGTCTCTTTCTTCTGTTCCTCAAAGGAGGGAATTTGCATGTTTGCAGCTGCTCAGTTCATCATCAGCCTTGTAGCCCTTCAGTGCACTCAGACCTGAGCACCGTCCTCAGAAACATATGATGCCAGGGAATTTGATGGAGAAAGGAAGCTAGTGGGGCTGGAAATTGAATGACAAGCCTCTGCCCACCAGAAATCTTCAGGGGCAGATCTTTGCCTAGAACTGAGGTCCTGCTATCCGACCCTTCTGAGCCGTGAAATTAGCTTTAGCTTGCGCACTTTTGCTTCTGATTTTTTTAACTGCTAGCCCCAGGAAGAACAGAGCCAGTATTTTAGATCGAGAACACTGGGCTCTTTCTTTCACATCTGTTTTTGCTACTGTCAGATGTCAGCCCTTGCAGCTGAAGTCACCTGGTTAATCACTCCTGCCTGGCCAAATGCTCCCAGCTCTGCTTGACCTGTTGGGGTGCAGGACATATAGCAGAAAAATCAGTTGGTTGTAATATCTGCAATGTATATTAGAGAAGTGATCAAGGCAAAAGCTGCTATTTCTAAAGGTCCATTGCTGGTCAATTTTTCAATGAGTTTTTTCCCCCGGGTTAACATTCTCAAGTACTGTACCCATATCCTGTGGTTTGGTTTCATGTTGTTGGCTCAGGATAGGCCACTGATGTTTATGGATCAACATCTACAGCCTGACTCCAAGGTGCTGGCTGGGCCAGAGAGTATCAGCTTTGGTTTTTCAAATGGATGGATAGCTTAGACTTGGATGAAAACCTTCTGTCTTTCACCCCTTTCACAATCTTGTCCCTCCACCCAGAGAAGTGACCTGCAGGGGATCTGAAGGTCCCTATGCTGAAGGAATGTTTTACATGATAGAGATCTGGTCAAGAGAAGTAAGGATTCAGCTGACTGAAAGATTGGGGCAGTTTCCAATTATGAACTCATTCTGCCCAGATAAAATCATATTGCAAAACCACTAGCAGCTGCTTTCTGAGGTTGGTCATTCTTGGACTGTGTCTGCAAATAGCCTTTTCCTTACGTTACTCAGCCCTAATTAGCAAAATCCTGTTAAGAATGGACATAACACAATGCTAGCACCATCAACATTTATGTCCAGGCCTGAAGTCCCAACACATTTGCTGAGGCATTTTCTAAAGTCCTACGACACACTCGGAGCGGGTCCTTGCCCTCCCTAACTCCCTTGAGGAGCCTGGCACAGATCCTCACTTTGACCCTTTGCTGCCTGGGTAAGCCACCCACAACCGCAAGAAGCTGAGGGGGGTCTGTTGCAGCTCTGTAGCTCATGGGTACGTAATACGGAAAGACTGTGGAGGTTTTATGGTACAGTCACTTCATTTTTCCTGCAGCTGCTCCTTGAAGTCAAGTCCCAGGAAAGTGATCGAAATCCTCTCCTCAGCCTGTGTGTAAAACAACAAAGTCCAAAGAGCACATGGGATTTGTGTTGGCTGCAGTTGGCAGCTGGTAAGTGGACGGGACCCGAGCATCTGGGTGTTAGACCCACACAGTGCACTCCTTGTGCAGAAATGGTCTGGCTGGTGATACTTCATCTGTTTTCTTATCTTAGAATGTCCTTCAGAGAAGGTAACACTGGAAGATAGAAAGCACCTGGAGCAGTCTGCAGCCCAGGGAGTCTGATTTTTTTTTGGCTTCATATATAAAGTAAAAACTTGGTGCTAACTAGAATTTGTGTGAATTGCCCTCTGTGGAGGGGATGTTAACTCCAATGGCTCCTGCCCCAGCACCCAGGCAAAGAAGACTCAGTCCAGCACCCTTACACAGTGCCACACTGGGCTTTCCCTCCTGCCCTGTGACTCCCAGCACAGCTGGTTGGAGGATGCCTTGATCTGCCACTCAGCCTGTGGGGCAAGATCACAAACAGCAAGAGCATGGGAAAGTAGCTACGGCAGCTACTCATAGCCTGTATAATAACTAAAGGTGGAAGCCTTGCAAGTCCTTTGCTGCAACAGTATCATACTATACTACACAGACATACCAATATCTTCTTTACCTCCTCCTTCATGCAGTGTCTTGCAGACACCACCTTCTCAGGTTTTCCAGAGTGAGCTACTTATCAAAGAAGAGAGAATCCAGAAGTGGAGGTGAGAGAGAGAAAGGACATAGGGATGGAGAAAAGAGGAACCTTGAAAGTTAGAGAAAGGTGCGGGTAAGTTACGTGGAACCATAGCTCACTAGAATCATAGAATAATAGAATGGTAGGGATTGGAAGAGACCTCTGGAGATCATCAAGTCCAACCCCCCTGCCAGCATAGGGTCACCTAGGGCAGGCCATACAAGAACACATTCAGGTGAGTCTCGAAAGTCTCCAGAGAAGGAGACTCCACAACCTTCCTGGACAGGAGAGGTTCTTGGTCTCTGAACTCAGAGTTGCCCAGTTTGGCTGTCATGTTCCCCAGCATCAGCCTTGGGCTGTGGTCCTTTCCCAGTCAAATCCCTCCCTGTGTGTCAGCCCATTATGCCATGCACACACCCTGAGCACTCTGACTGAACTAGTATAGATAGAGGACCAACCTGCCACTGAGGTGGTTTTTACCTTGCCCTGACTTACACGAAGCCTAGAATATATTGTGTCTGAGTTGGTCATTTTGTCATTTGTCTTGTGGCTCACTGAGAGAAATATGTTGTTGTAAGACAAAATTCGTCTCATGGTAATGCATATCACATATTTTGCACCCTGTTAAGTGCATATTGTCCTATACTGACTATAAAGAAAGCCTATTTTCTTTTGGTATCTACAACTATCCAGGTGAGTTCTACCTTGTTAGGTTACTGATTTCCTCTGCAAATGTTTCTGAGATGTTTTGCCTGTCTAGGTTGTGCTTGGGAGGGAGTTGAGGCACTCTGAGGTGAAAATTTGCAGTTCTTATGGAAAACTATCCAGGTAAGACACAAGTGCCCCTTTAACTCCAGGAGCTTAACACTTAGCTTGAATCTCCAACTATGGTCTGGCAGTGCTTTAAAAGTTCACTTTTATTTTCCCAGAATATGATACTGGCCTCTTATAATCAGCCCGAGCTGCTCAGAGCAGGCCCTTTAAAAACATCTTCACAGTTCTGGCCCAAAGGCACAATTCTGGGCTGTGAAAGGTGCCAAGGGCTACAACAAAGAAGCACTTATAAGGCATGTACAGTGGCATTATACAGGTAAGAGATGGTAACCAACAGGCAATATAAATAGTTCTCTAACTTTAAGCCTGGATAATGAGTGTACAAATTAATTAACTCCTGGAGGAAGGGGGAATCATGCTGGGGAATGCTGCTAGTTGGAGGGAACTGAAACTCATAACTACTTCATTAGGCAGAGCAGATGTCACCAGTCTCTGGCGTGCCAACAGAAATTAACCAAGAAGCAGCTCATGTCCTTCTCATTTATTTCTGTAACCTGGATGGGATGTTATGCACATGGAGGGAATTTGGTGTGCATGGAGACTTGGCTTTTGTTCCAGGGGAGACATTAGGAGAGATAGAAGATGGAGCTGAATCCGACAGGGTAGAGGAATTCTGCTGCTAAGGACATCTAAAGACAAGAGGGCAAAGTAGAAAACTTATGGGTTACCTAGAGAGGAGGAAAAAGTAAGACTTTTTAGCATCATCTCATCACACATCATTGATCACCTATTTGTGAAAACTCAGGGTAAAAAATAATCCAATCTTGTAAAAGCTGTTGGGAAAATTAAGAACAGTTTTAGGACAGATCATTATGTCTGGCAAGGAGATAGTTAAAGACATGGAAGCTTGAGGAAGAGAGGAAGATGAAAATGGATGTCTAGCAGGGCATGTTTGGGATGATATACATCCAGACAGCATTTATTATGTGGAGAAAAGGTTAAGGTTTCAGATGAAGGAAATATTATGCTAGGTAATCAGTGCAACAGAATCATCAAAGTCTGGACAGCAGGAATGTGAGAGGGAAAGAGAGGGAAAGAGTTTTGGGGTGTCCAGATAGTTCTAATTGTTGACACTTAGCTCTCAAAGAAGATGCGGTTTTGTTATTACTTGGACACAAGGCTTGCACTGATATAGTGGAAGCTGTATGAATTGCAGTTGGGACACATGGCAAGCTGCTGTGGACACACCGAACAGATCTGTCTGTAAGCATCTTTCTAGCAAATTCTCTAATTTGCACTACTCTTGAATAGCTGTGCATAAGATGTCTTTCCTCCAGCCTGTCAAGTCCACAACATCCACTTAAATGTCTGTGTATAATTGCTCTTGGATTTGTTGAGCTGAAGCCAGGCTAAACAGGCTCTTTTCTGAGAAAAGTTACTCACAGTCCTGCTCTTAGGCTGCTTATGACTTGGGTGGTTTGGCACTACAGGAAACAGGACTCCTCATGTGTTGCATCTGAAGTGTTTGTGGAGTTTGTTGATGGAGACTAAGAGGTTTTGTACGTGAAGAGGGGCATCATCTGGGCACCCACTGCGGGTATGTGTGCAAATGCGTGTTTTTGTGTTCAGAGGCACGTGTACACAAGACGCCTTATGTAATTCTTCCCAGAACTCCACTGCTCATCTGCTCTGCACAGACATGACTGCACAGAGGCCTTTTATTGTGCTTTATAAATATGCGCCCTTGTTGTCTTATCCCCGTTGGTTTGGTTTCCAAGAACAGGATGGATAACAAATCTTCTATTCTCTCTCTCTGTATTTTTTTCCTCCCCTCCTTCTTGAATCTCTTGAGGTTTTTTCCCTCTTTCAGCTTTCTGAAGAATCTAAAACATTTTTGTGGTTCTCCTGTAATGATACCATGTCTAAAGCAGGGTGCCCAGCAGACCACTGAATATAATATACACACAATATGTGCATTTGCTATACCCGTCATGAAAACTTCAATGACATTTAACTAAATTAAAGCAATTTTTCCCAAGCTGATGTCTCATGTCAACAACTTCAGCTGAAATATCTTCAATATGGCCAAGCCAAGGACCATCCCAATGCTACTTGATGCTTTGTAACCTATCATGTTTCCTGCTGCCTTCCCAACAACTTGATGACCAACCAGTTAACTGCTGTTCCAAAATAAATGTATAAAGATCATCAATTTAAGCTTCTGATTTTTTTTTTCTTGCAATCAATATTGTTATTTGAGAACTACAGATCCTATATTTGAAAAAAATAATGATACTGGAAGTTTTCATTAAGTAACTAGACTTTGCTGTTGTTTAATGTCACTTCTCTCTCAATGAGGATACATTAATTTAAAAATATACATATCTTTTTGTTTGTTCTTTTTTCTCTCATAGTGGCAAGAAGTGTGGGAAAATCAGCAGGTGGCCAAGTTTGGCTAATGGGACAGTGGTATAAGGCAAAAGAAAGACAAGGGATAGTCCTGCCCAACAGCTAGTATCAGAATCAGGGGTAAGCTCAAGGTGGGCAACTTGCCTCAGATGAAGTTTGGTTGCTTGAGAAAAAGGTTGTCAGAGGTGGTATCTCAGATACCCAGGAGCTGGGCTTGATTAAGTGGGAAGCCCCATTTTTCTTAAATAAATCCTCATTTTGCCAAATTGGCTCAGCGACTATAGATTCCACGGACTTATGTCTCCCATGCCTGCGCCCAGCCCTGCACCAAGCCCTGCTCTGGTGTTTGCAGCACTGCGAGGCTTGAGTGTCCGAACAGCTTCTGAATTTTTGGGATGAGAGAAGGGAAGGATGGACAATTGAGCCATAAACTTGTTTCCAGGACATTATGCAATATATATTTGGACCCTGCAAAGGTATGCAATCTAGTTCACAAATCCCCAAAGCCTAGATGTGTTATTTCAGTTCTCCCTCAGGCTGATATCTCACAAACCACTGCAGAAAGCACATGTCTGATGACTCAGAGGAATTTTCTTGCACAGCAGGAACTTAAATCCAACTCTTGTGAGTCCCAGGGTGGTGTCTTAACAGCAGCAGCTTACTTTTCCTTTCTCTTTTTTCTTAACAGGTTGCAACATGCATTTGGTTGTCTGCAAAATGGTTGCATCTGTGCCTATATAGTCCTTTTCCCCTATATTGTCAGTGTTCTACCTTGTAACCAGACCTGCCTTTACAGACCATCTTGGAATCAGCATGTATTATACAAATTCCCTTGTTAGAGGGGGAAAGATGTGGAGTAAAAATAAAATAAATAAATAAATTAAAATAATAATAAAAAAAAAAAAGCGAGAGAGAGAAAGCAATGATTGTCTAAGTGTCTCATTTTGGTTTTGATATGATGGTGCATACGTGCAATCATCTAAATTACAATTTATTCATGCATTACAATTGAATGATATTAATCAGGAAGCAGCATATTGTTAAGCAGATTCTAGTAAAACAGCTTCATAGACTGTTTTTCCTTTGCGTTAAGTGCTCTTGTGTAAGTCTTGCAGAGGAGTTCACTTTTTTCTTTTTGTAGTTCAGATAAGTTTAACAAAGAGAAAAATAACTCTCCTGTGTGTTTCACTGAGTGGAAATGAACTCCATAGTTCTGAGATATCTAAAAAAAAATTGTCAGACATTAAGGAATCAAAGAAACTGCATGGAAATGGTAGGATAAATTTAATTTTAAACTGCTTGAAAGTAGGACTCTTTACGAAGTTGATAGAATTTCATAGCATCAAGGAACCTACATATTTAAAACAGGTACAGAAATGTTACCAACCTCCCTTACATTATTTTTTTTCTGTATGAAAAGTTTTCTAGTAACAGATCTAAACAGATAAATCTGAGTACTGAAATGTAGGAACAAATATATATATATACATTTCAGACAACATCTGAAATGGGATCTCCTCTTCCTGAACTTTTAAAATACTTGTAGGAGATCCTTCAAAGGTTCTGTGGACTGCACTGGAATGTAATTAGCCTGTCTGTGTGTTAAATATCCATCCAATAATGAATCTTCAGTGAAGTTTATAGGGTACCACTGTATGTGATAATGGAGAAAAGATAGCACTGGTTGGGAGAGTATCTGGGTAGATATCAATTACATGTGGAGAATATTGTTATCTGCTGCAGGCACCTTCTTGTGTGACTTCTGATGTTCCAAAGCTAGCCTCACTCTCTTGGTGGCAGAGCCCTCACCTTCTGGAGGAGATGCTCTAGCCATAGACAGACCAAATTCTCCCAGTCTGTCCAGGAGTTGTCCCCAGCCCAGTATCAACCTTCTTTTTTCTTTTGTTTGTTTGTTTGTTTGTGTGTTTGTTTGTTTTTCTTTTTGTTTTTCTTTTTTTTTTAAAAGAAAATTTACTTTATTAGAATCATAGAATGGTAGGAGTTGGAAGGCAACTCTGGAAATCATTGAGTACAACCCCACTGACATAGCAGGAACACCTAGAGCATGCCACACACAAACATATCCAGGAGGGTTTTGAAAGTCTTCAGAGAAGGAGAACTCACAACTTCTCCGGGCAACCTGTTCCAGGCTTTGTCACCCTCACATTAAAGGAATTTTTCCTCATGTTGACACAGAACTTCCTGTGTTCCAGCCTGTGACTATTACCTCTCGTCCTATCAGAGGGCACCACTGAAAAGAGACTGGCCCCTCCTACTTGAAAACCATCCTTCAGATATTTGTAAACGTTAATAAGAACCCCTCTCAGTCATCTCTTCTCCAGGCTAACCAGCCCCAGGGCTCTCAGCCTTTCCTCATAAGAGAGATGTTCCAGTCCCTTCATCACCTTTGTAGCTCTTCATTGGACTCTCTCTAGTCCCTGTCCCTCTTGAATTGGGGAGACCAGAACTGAACACAATACTCTAAATGCGGTCTCACTAGGGCAGAGCAGAGGGGGAAGAGAACCTTCCTCGACCTGCTGGCCACACTATTCTTTATGCACCCCAGAATACCATTGGCCTTCCTGGCCACAAGGGCACATTGCTGTTCCATGCATAACTTATTGTCCACCAGGGTGCCAAGGTCCCCCTCCATGGGGCTGCTTTCCAGTGGCTCTACCCCTGACTTGTAACAGTACATGGTGTTGTTCCTCCCCACGTGTAGGATTCTACACTCAATCCTTGTTGAACTTCATTAGGTTTTCTGTTGCCCAGCTCTCCAGTCTGTCCAGATCTCACTGGATGGCAGCACAGCCTTCTGGTGTATCAGCCACTCCTCCCAGTTTAGTATCATCAGCAAACTTACTGAGGGTACACTCTATCCCTTCATCCAGGTCATTGATGAAGATGTTGAATAAGACTGGACCCAGAACTGACCCCTGGGGAACACCACTACTTACAGGTCGCCAGGTGGACTCTGCACCACTGATCACAACCCTCTGAGCTCTATTATTCATCCAGTTCTCAATCCATTAGTTGAAGTAGTGTTTTGATGTCTTTTATTTGGAACTGGGAGTGTAAGAAAGGATGCTGGAAGGAAATAACACACTACTAGTAGCTGAATAAAGCTTTCTGCAGAAAATTACAAGCTTTAACATTAAAGAGAACTAGAGGACTCCTATACCTATTTATTTATTTCATTATTATCAAAAAGACTTTTTAATTGACAGAATTTTACAGAATGGGAATCATGCTGTTGAGCAATGAGAACTTTTCAAGATAATTTTTTACTTGGTACCTGAACTGTATATTGTGTATATAGCATGCTGAACTGAAGCCATGGGTAAAGAAGTGATGTATAATGCTTGGGAGTGACTCCTTCCAGAATTACAACAAAATAAAATAAAGCAAGCCCCTGAGAGCACCAGGTTTGTCAATTTGCTTATCAGAAGAATGGCCTGAGGCTACAGAAAGTTCTTGGGCAGCAGCAAATTAGGCATAGCCACAGAGGTTGTATTTACACTGTTACGTGAAAAAAAAATCAGGAACTGATCCTGGCACCAAAGCCAGCAGAACACACTGGTTGATATCCATATTAACAAAGGTCAGGCCTCTCCATGGCAGAAGTGTCTTGGGGAGAGCTGGCTGAAACTGCCCAAAGCAAAACCAGGGGAAGACCTAACAGCTGAACGGTATGACCAATGACTGACTCTTCTTAAATTTAGTATTATAGATGTATCCAGAAAATAACTGGCTTTTGTTTTTTTCTTTATTGTTAGAGATATATCCAGAGGTGACATCACCATCAGACTCAGGTAAATCACTTCAAATCTCAGTTAGAGTTGGAAATTTCCAAAGGTATCTGGGAGATCACTTTCCTAACAACATGGACACTCAGTCACTGAGGCATTAATATACCATACGCACGGCAAAATAAACGTATCTGTAGCCCAGGTTACATTTGTCTTAAGAGAGCAGCCTATCTCTTATCTGTGGATTAAGTCCTCTATGGTGTATGAACTCGAGCAAAGTTCTCCAAGCATTTACATTCCCTTCATGAATGAGGTATCTCACAAACCTTTAGAGAAGTCTGATGCTACAGTTGAATATCCTGCCCATGATGACACTGAGTAAAGAGTGCTGTCTCCTTCTCTAAAAACCTGTGCCAAAGGATATCTTGATCTTCATATGCCCATTCCCCTATTCGATATAGAACAATGTATTTTAAATATACAGTGTTACAATAGTTAATTAGGGTATATGACATTTTCATGAAGAGCAAGAAATGATGATAAATACATGAATAATGACCTGGGAATGGATCAGCTATTTTATCATAAATGAATGTCAATGAAGTGTAATTTTCTGCTTTAGGAGGATTCCTGCACCTGGTAATATCCTTAATAAACATTAATTAAAAGGTTAGTCTGTTGTAGAAATTGCTTTTCTCTGAAGCCACCTGAAATCAATTTGAACCCAATTACAAGCAGTTATCTATTGTTTATGTGGTTAAAGATTAGAGAATACATTTCTGCTTGTCAGGAGCCATCAGAGCAGATTTTGAATGTCATGATCAGAGGTGATTCTGAATATTTGAATGCACTTTAATGAGCATAGAAAAACCATTAGAAAATGTAATCAGTCATATTTGATGACTTGACCTTGGGACTTTGATAACAAGGGGTGTAATCATTTCTGTCTAAAGTGCCAACAGGATTTGCTCTTGAAATCAATTGACCATTGCTTGCTCACTGAGAGGGGTAATCTTCCTTGGCAAAGGAGTATAAATTACAAAAATCCTGTGAGTTATATAACTAGGTTCAGTATGCTTTCTCTCACAGACTCACGAAATATGATATGCAGCTGAAAAGTGATCAAAGGATAATACTCTTCAAAGAAGTTTGGAGACAAGTGGCACTTAGTAATTCCAGCAAAGTTCTGTTCTGTACGTGCTCATCTGCACTGAACATTCAGCTGCAAACCACTCTGCAGCAGCAAAGGGTGTTTATGTTACCTTATTTTCATGGAAAAGTGTTTGGGGTTGATAAAATATAGTTCATGCATCATTTGCATCCCATTTGCATCCATGTTGATTGGGTCACAACACATCTTTGTACAGGACACAGTAGAAGAAATAAAGGAGTGGGATCTTAATATCTTTTCCCACAAAGGATAGACAGATATTTACACCTCTTATATGAATTGGAGCCAGACTCTTCTCAATGTCATCCAATGTTAGGACAAGAGGCAATGGGAGTAAGCTGGGACACAAGAGGTTTAGGGTAAACACAAGAAAAAACTTCTTCACAGTGAGGGTGACAGACACTGGAATGGGCTGCCCAGGGGGGCTGTGGAGTCTCCTTCTCTGGAGATGTTCAAAATCCACCTGGACACGTTCCTGGGTGACTTCATCTAGATGATCATGCTCTGGCAGGGGGGTTGGACTAGATGATCTTTCAAGGTCCCTTCCAACCCTTAACATTCTATAATTCTATGACCCTATACTACACTGCAGACACAAAGTCAAAAGTGCATGCATGTGTTTAAAAGTGCATAAATATTACATCATCTTCCACAGCTACAGCACTATTGTGAGGAGTCCTCTCATCCCAATTTTACACCATGAATTCTGAATGGTTTCCATTCTACAGTCAGACTCTAGTGTTATGTGAAGCTCTCCAAAGCAAATGCAGACTGAAATCAGCATTTTTTCACTTCTGTGGCTGTTCATGGCTCCACCCACAGTAGAACAGATGAAGTTCTTGCCCACTTCAATAGGCCATTCCTGGGAAAGCTCTAAGCACAATAAAGGGCATAGCAGAAGGTCATAAAGACACTCTGCTAGTATTGGAAGCCATGCTGAAGATTATGTGAGCTAGCTGTGCTGGCCAGGAATTTGCTTTAGTTCAAACCCTGCCAAACTTACTGACACAATTCTCCCTATTCTCCAGCAAGTGGCATTTCTAGAGGAAGAAGTCTTGCCATAGGAATAAGAAACCAGTAAATCCTGGAACCTGGAATACCTATTAATTTAGATATAGAAAATACAAAATACTTTAAACACATTAAAACATCTTGTATTTACAGCTTATAAGGAGCAACAGAAGACAGAATTAAAAAATGTTTTCAACTTAATAGCTTACTTTTAATTGTAAGAAACCCTCTAACCACTAGTAAAGTTAACCCAGCTGAGTTTTTAGTGTGACAAAAGACAAGGAACAAAGTTCTTTAAAGGGGATTCGGATAAGGAGGCATCTTTGTTTAAATGAACTTTGAGAAATGTAATTTCTCCACAGAGAAACTGATCTCCATTGACCTGGGAAGAAGTAACCACTTCATTCCTCAGGTAGCATCTTCATTTTTCATCTAGAAACATCCAGTCACCTGAACACAACCAGAATAGGCTGTTTTTTCCTTCCGTATTTATCTTAAAGGTCAACATCAGACATTACCACAGTCATCTGCAAAGCGCCCACTGTCAATGGGACTGGAACATGGTACCAAGAAAATACACAGAAAATACAGAGAAAATTACCTCGAAGAAATGAATCACAATGAGATTCAAAGCATTACAATCTGAAGGATTTCAAGAGGAGTTCTTAGATGGTAAGATTTCACTCGGTGTGAAATAAATGTCTAGCTTTTTAAAGTGAAAATAAAAGCCAAGATAATGCAAATGAGCAACAGATCAATGTGGTGTTAAATCTGAAGATAGTTCTATAGTAGTGCCCATTCATTGCATTGGGATCTTAAAGCAACTACAAACTCCTGCATGTCAATACCACTAATGATTTTTCTGTTAATCTAACCAAAACGACTGCTAATTTCCTAATTCAGTCTGTTATATCTGTCATGTCCTGGTGCTCCATTTGTTTGAATGGATTTTAATTGCTTCAATAACAGCTAAAGCAGTTAACTTCCTTATTACAGCACCTGCAAGATGGCAGCTAACCACTTGGAAGCATTACCTTCTACAATACAGAACAGGGTTAGAGAACTTTTTTCTGTTTGTGATGCACACACACGCAGCTTTCCTTCTTCACTTTGTTTCTACAGGACAAATAGATGAGTCTCTCTGAGGAATGAAAACAAGACAAGCACGCACAGTCTCAGCTGAGCTTACCTGTGTTAAACAGTAGCAATACTGTTGGCACTTTATATTGGTAGTTTGTACTAGGGGTGTATACTGGTCATTTCTACACAGAGCACAACAGGCAAGAAAAGAGGGACTAAAAATTACTCATTTTACTTTACTGGTTAGAGTATTGTCTAAAGTTATGTTTCTGTAGTTTTTCCTAAACAACTGCCTAGTGGCAGTACCTCCGGCCACTGTCTGGATGTTGCAACAAGTGACAACAGTGAGAATCACTTAAGAAATCATCAGCCTACTCACCTCTGAAATCAGGGACAACGGGCATAAGTAAAACGAACTTCTTATTTCAAAAATAAAGTGTACCTATCTAAGTAACAATTTAGGTTAGACTAGCAAAAAACAGTAATTATCTCAAGACTCCTTGATTCCTCTGTATGCTTCAAAAAGGTGCTTCTGTCATCCTGTGTGTACTTGGACATATAAACATTTTAATTAATAGCTTTTTATTACCTAATGAATCAGGATATAACTTCCCTATGAAGTGTATTAACATGCAAAGGCAGAGATGTCTCCTTATTCAGAAGGCCATTTTTACTCTACGTAGTTCAACGGGGTAGTCAAGTCCCAGTATATCAGTGTGAAAATTAATGAAAATTTTCATTCATATGACACAGCAATAAGATTTTTAAACAGCTAAAAAGTGGAAATAGTAAATGTCACAATAAGTGCACCTCCTATCATGCACACAACCAGGTGTGCACATCTGTAAAGACTATACTGAACAATTTTCATAATGTAGTATGACTGGCAGGTAATTCTTTTCAAGTTTTCACATTTTGAAGAAATATTTTGCAAATATGAGACATTTCTACTAAAAAAATATATATTTTTTCCATTATTTATCTCTTGATTCCATTACATTGTCTTATTTTCCTTCCTGCCACTAAGACCCTGATCTGCTGATCAGTGTAACGCTGACTCTACTTTATAAAGAAATCAGTATACAACACATACCTATTTTGTTTTCATTCCAAAAGCAAGTGGTTAGAGGGAGCTCAAGATCTGCAGAAGCAGGCATCGGAGGAAAGTATTTAATTGCACTTTTTGGCAAAGGGTACAGGGAAGGTAATGATTCTGCCCTCTCCATCCTATCCACCTCTAGCTACCTCTAACAGCCTCTTAGCCCCAAAGGGCTAGTTCCCAAACCAACAGTTTATTTGGTCATTTTCAATACCACCACACTAACTGTGCACAATCCCAAATTAATCACCAAATTGTTTCTTTTCTAAGGAGTGCTGACTCTGTATAATACATCTCCAAAGCCAGTGCTTTCCTGAAGAAAGCATCTCTGTAACTTACAGCATAATTGCTTCACATGTAAATAGAGAAGATCAGGAATTTGGAGCTTGTAGCAACTGAATTTTGCTTCAGGATGGAGTATAAGATGATGCACTGCCTGACTTAGCTGAACTCTTATGAATTCACATGATCTCAGAAGCAGATGAAAACCTCTGCAATGAGAAGTCTTAAAAAATACTTTAAAGGAACTGTGCCATTTTGGATCTTAACTCTCTTCTTTTTTTTTTTTAATCAAAAGACTTGGGAGAAAATTAAAGATATGCCAGCCTGAGATTGCTAAGTCAAGGAACACCAAGAAAGGATTCAAATGGCTAACCTGCTGACATCAGGAAAACATACCACAAAAGAGTACAAGCAGTGAAGAGAGAGAGACAGACAGTAGAAATCATACTGATAGAAATACGTGTATCTGAGAAAGGTCTCACACTCCATTAAGGCTCTAAATTCTGCTTTGATAACTTACAAGAAAGATAAATCTTAAACATTGGGTACTGAAAAAAAAGTCCAAGCTTTCATTTAACTGAAAATTAGAGATATTGTTTGAATTTTTTAGTCAGATGAGACAAAATTCTGAAACATAAAATAGCAAAGGTCAATGGACGGCAACAAAGCTAGATGTAACAATAATGTGTTTTGGGAAATGGTGTCTACCTGTGGTCATTTCTTCTCGGTCACATAGTGATTCCCAGAGCACATAGCACGTGGAGGTGCAAATCAAGAAGTGAGGATGGACTACAATTCAGGCTGCTCCCTGGAGACCACTGAATATCTAGTCTCTGATGGGGACTAAAAAAAAAAAACCCACCAGTCACGTGGATTGCTACAGTCTTTTGGTAACAATCAGACTGTTATGCTTAAGAACTCAAAATAAGAACAGAGGAAGCCAAATGAACGTCTGATACATTTACTGCTTGTACCTGAACTCACTTATAATCCTCCTTTCACATTATTTCCCAAGATCGCATTTTATAAGCAGATTGGTGTAAATTTTTGACCACTAAACAAGTTTGCACGCTCTTTTCAAGTCAAATATCTACCCATTCATTCCAAATTTATCATGGAAAAAGAAAAAAGAGCAGGTGTAAAGAGAATGTCCTTTATTTATCAAAAGGCCAAATCAATTTCTCATTTTCATCCTCTATGGCAAAACTCTGTATGAACCAATGCGGCATTCCTATTATTAACCTGCTCTTTCAAGAGGGAAAACAGACCTCTTGTGTATACTTGCTCTCAACGCTTGCTGCTATGACATTAAAATTGACAGAAGGGTATTGGGCTCCTGTCATATTTATTTAAAATCTTTATAGAGAAGCTGTCCACGGAGACATACCCTGGGCACCCAGATGACAGCAAACCTATTGCTGCAACATAATGGCCAGCTGCAAACTGAAGTTCAATTTCATTTTTGCCTATCAGAGGGATGTCTTCTAGCTACTCAGTCGGAAAGGAAGAGAAATTTCCAAGACTTCTCCAGCAACGACCCTCATTCATAGCTGTAACACACCAAGAGAAACAGAAAGTAGAAAAGCGTACAAGAGCTTTAAGTGAGAAAAGCAGGAGTTGTTGTGAAGCTCTGCTGGGAAGAATGGCAACGGTTCCCCACGCAACACGGAGAGGATAACAACACAATCCACAGTTCAGAAAAAAACCACAGTACAATCACGCTGCTTGATCTGTGAATGGAAACAAGAAAAAAAGGGCCCGCTCTTTCCAAGACATAGTCCAAGGATTTTGTGAGTGCTGGACAGAACTACAGTAGGAGAGGAAACTGTAGAGGCAAGCGGAGGGAAAGTAGAGGGGGAAAAAACAAAATGAAAAAGGGGATCCTCTCCTTTGGCAGTACTGTTGAGTAAGTATCAGGAAAAAAATTCTTAAAACACAGTGGAAAGATAAGCTCCTGGGACAGGCTTAGATGGCAGGGCAGAAGAGCCATCCAGAGACACGCTTCATGTTACAAGAACTAGGCACCTTGCTTTGCAGATGACAGTAATACTAGAGAAAGAACATGAAGAGATGTGTCTTCTGCAGGCTGCATTTTGCTCCTGGTTTGCCCATGAAGCTCTCTGCTGTACATACCGCGGGCTATCAGGAACAGCCACGTGGCCACTGGCTTTCTGCCTCAGCCAAAGAGCTGGGCTATCACCTTCTTAAGTGTACACTGGTGCACAAATATTGTCTCTCCTGCTCCTTCCCGGTGTGGGTGGGTTCACTACAGTCACATGGGTGTAATACCTCCTCCCCTGACACATTTTATGGATGTCACGTGGAGAAACCAACCAAGTGTTTCACAGCCTATGCAGAGAAAAGGAGCACTCTCGTTCTCTTCATGATAGCACCCAAAGTCAGATTGGCAACTCCTATGAAAAAGGCTGATAAGCTATCAGCAGTAATGAACCATCAGGCACCTACAGCTGAGTTCTGGTACTTCTGCTATTTCCAGAACCCTAATTTCCGCACAGCCCACTGGAGATCCTCTAGACTTGAGCATTTGAAAGAGGAAGTCTACAACTGTCCACAGCATAAGAAAAACCAATGGGAAATTACCCACTCTATCTGCTCTGTGCTGGCACAGTACAACCATGACATGTCCAGCATTACGTCAAAGGGGGAGCTACGAGCATCTGTGGAAGCAGCATTGGTCATGCTCATTTTAGTCTGCATTTGCTTTGCAGAGCTTCAGGTAACAGCAGGGTGTTAACACAGAATGGAAACACTAAAGAAAACATGAGCTAAGCTATTAAGTCCACCCTGATGTCATTCCTGTCTTTCTCTAGGTCTCTCAGACCAGCAAGCAGTCTCTTGTAACTTCCACATCAACTGATCAATGTTCACAAAGTGCCATTTTGATTTCACTTAGTGTCACCTCACTGCCACTCTTGGCATGTGAAGCAATTGGATCAGCTGTTAGCATTTCTTTTAGGTATGGTAATCTAGAGGAACAAATTAATTAAAAACTTAAAGCAGGTTGACAGGTGTGACTATTCGGTGGCAGATTTTTAATGGAAATGTGTATTTAGAACTTCAGGAAGGCTTGTAATTATTTCAGGTAGGTCAGGCTTTGGATCAGATCAAAACATTAACCTAGCAATGTGAAGGTGTAATTTGGTGGTGTTTATGTCCTTGGAAAATCTAAGGAAAATCTATCCAGTATCTCAGCTATTGTGCACATAATGCAGCACTTTCAAAAGCAGGTCGTTAACTTGATGTCTGGGTATTTTCATTAATATATCCTGTCTCAATTTCCGAGGGGGTTAGGCATTAACAATTTAACTTGATTCAAACAGGAACACTGTACCTCTGAACACTGAGTGAAGTAGGGTACTTGAACCTGAGAAGCAATTCCTGAATTTTCAGCAGAATGTGTAACTTAGCCTGCATAACCACTGTCAAGGAAGCATGACAGAAGAGAAACACCCGACATAATCCTTGAGGAAAATGTGAAAAGTATTTGAGCACGAATGCATGGATTAAACAGGACAGAGAAAAAGAGCTGCTTGTCCACCACCTCACACATCATCTTGGTTTTTAGTCTGCACAGTCTAGTTTTCAATAGCTAACTGACACTGTTCTATCAACAATTTGGTTCTAACGATAAGGAAATACAACACTGTGTAAAATGTGGACTGGACAGCCCGAAAGATCATAGTCCTCTCAAGTCCAGAAGAGGCAACACAAGCAGAGGCCAACTCAAACACCGTTACCAATGTGACCTTGTCCCTGCAGCCGCCGTCCCGTACCTTCCGCAGCGGTTTATCTGTCTGCAGCCCAGGCTCTGCTGAACAAACACTCTCAATAACAACAAACACTCTCAGCACTACGGCAGACTCCCTTCGCACGTTCAGATGCCCAGGGCAGTTGTTTCACTCTAAAGATCACTGACTTTTTTTTTTCCCTTTGTGGAGAACATCGCTGCGTACGCGTATTTTCTGCGCACGAACCGCATTCATCTGACGCTTCTCCATCAGAACTCAGATCAGAAAGTTTGGACCACTGAAGTTGTAGAGATGACCAAGAGACGGTTCCCTGTTGTGCCATCAATCCCATTTGTAACATCTGGGGATGTCTGCATAAGGTGTCACTCTGAAAAGGCCACGTGGCTCTTCCAGATCACCAGGTCTCTACTACGTGCTGCTTGGGTGCCCCCTCCCGGACCACTCCTACTAAAGGTCTGCCACTACACTTCAGATTGATTTAAAATTGCTGTCTTGGATTATATCACTCTTTTAATCTAAGTCTCTAATTCAGCTCAGAGTATTAGCAACACTCACTCCTGACCTATTCCCTGGATATACTATTTACAGAGTTCATAAACCAAAACTCTCTTCAGTGATTCTGCTTGATTTTGAGAACTAGAAGAGCCAAGCCTAAAAGACCAACAACACTGAAAGAACTACTAAAACAAGCTAAAGAACTGTAACTACAGAGCAACCTACAACAGAACCACAGAATGGCTGAAGTTGGCATGGACCTCTGAACGTCATCTGGTCCAAAGCCCTGCTTAGCCTGGGCCTTCTAATGCAGGCTGCCTAGGACCACATCCAGGCAGCTTTTGAGTATCTCCAAGGACCAAGACTCCACAACCTCTCTGGGAAACCTGCACCAGTGCTCAGTCACCCTTGAAGTTAAAAAAGAAAAAAGGAAAGTGTTTCCTGATGTTCAGGGGGAAGCTCCTCTGTTTTAATTTGTGATCACTGCCTCTGGTCCTGTCACCGGGCACCACTGAAAAGAGCCTGCCTCTGTCTTTGTACCCTCCTTTCAGGTATTTATACATACTAACGAGTTCCCCCCAAGCTGAACAGTCCCAGCTCTTTCAACCTCTCCCATACAAGAGATGCTCCACTGCTTCAACTTTGTGGCCATTCAATGTCCGGACTCCTTCCAGTAAATCTAACTCTCTCTTGTACTGAGGAACCCAGAACTGGACACAATCCTCTGGTGTATCAGCCACTACTCCTAGCTTGGTGTCATCTGCAAACTTGCTGTGAGTACACTTTGCCCCACCACCCAGAGCATTAATGAAGATGCTGAATAGGATTGGACCAGATCCAGTACTGACCCCAGGGGTATACTGCTAATTATTGGCCTTCAACTAGACTCCATGCCACTGATCACCACTCTCTGGTCATTCAGTCCGTATTCCATTGACCTCACTGTCTGCTTATCCAGCCCACACCTCATCATATCCTCTCTATGAAGATCTTACTGTAGACAGCATTGAAAATCTTACTAAAGTCTAGGTGGACAATACTCAAGGCTTTCCCCTCATCTACTACCAAGTTGATATTTTCATCATAGAAGTTTATCAAGATTGTCAATCATGACTTCCCCTTGGTGAATCCATGCTGACTATTCCTATTACCTTCTTGTCCTTCTAGAGCCAGGAAATGGTTTCCAGGATTAGCTGCTCTATCACCTTCCCAGGGTCTGAAGTGATGCTGACCAGCCCAGAGCTCTCTGGCTCCTCCTGACTGCCTGTTCACACTGGGAATTTTCTTCTTTCCCTTGTTGACAGAAATACAATTCTTACTCTAATAGTTTCTCTTGCTTCAAGAAAACAACAAAAAAGTTATTATAAGGGTGGGACTGAAATAGGAAATTTATGATTAAGACACTTTCTTCTTCAAAAGATTTTACTTTCATTTAGCTGTGACTCTGTGAATCTTATAAGTGTTAATATAATTCCATATAGAGCAGTCAAAACTTTAAGACATACACATCAGATAAAGACCAATGCTAATTACAGAGCTATGTACTCATGAAATTATCATGAAATCCATATTGACTTTTTTACGGTTTAGACTTAACCATGCACATGTACATTCCTCTATGAAAGGCAGCAGAATAGCAGTATTACACTTGCTCCACTAAAGAAACTTTTGATATAGAGAAGGACTTAAAAGTTACTATCTACAAAAATAGTTCTTACACAGTGCTATTTGCACAAGAGAATTTGATTTCCTCCTTCCTTGCATTTATGAACAAAGCTTCTCTGTAAAGAAATTCAAACATTCTAATATCCTCATCTAACAGATGAGAGACTTCTGGGTTATGGAAAATTCATGAATTATTCTATGGAGACATATTTGAAATAAGGGGTACCTGCAACACTGAAAAAGTACTCTATCACTGATATAGGTCTAGATAAACCTTGAGCTCCTGAAACTACCTGGGGAAGATTCATATAAAGTTCCTGGCAGGTAAACAAATTGGGAAGCATGGGTCTCTACAGTCAACACTGTTCATCTTCATAGAAACTGTGTGGATTAAGAGACATTAAACTTTAACAGAAGGCTGGTGAACTTGGACTCAGCAGCATCTTAGTCAAGTCCCATGAAAATAAACTTGTAACCAATTTTTAAAAATTCTTTAGTATTATTAGTGTTTTCACTCTGAAATAAATGGTAGAAAGCTGTCCAAAGGTTGGCTAGCTGCTGTTTAACTGCTGTTAAACCAGTGTCATGATACAGGAAGCAAAGTCTCTGTCAGAATTACCACAGTAAATTACAAATCTCAAGATTTTAAAAATCCAGTTCTGAGAGCAGAGAATAAAGAACCACTGATAAAAGTAACACTATAAAAATAATTCTAAATAAATACACATAGGCAAACATAAATAATAAATACATCTAGGCAAACAAATTAAATTAGTGCCTAGGAACTGCCTTTTATTTTAGCAGGCCTGAGATACTTCATCCTGTTTACAGCTTGGACACAGGAACCCACAATGTTTCCTTAAAAAGGAATACGTAATACCCTTCACATCAAAGTTTGTTCCAGCTGAAATGATTTCCATAGCTAGGGAAAAAAAAAAAAAAATGCACATTTCCTAAATTTGACCAAGATCAACACTTTAAATAACAAGTTCCTCTTACTATAAGTCACAGGACCAACTGCTTTCTATTGAAAACAGAAAGCTTTGAATTCAAATTCCTGGCCATCACAAGTTATCCTCACGTTTACATTGCAGTCCACACCTTTAAAACTTATTGTCTGAAGAAAAAAAACCACACTAAGGTAACCCCAGGCCTTCTACTTTTCTGTTTGCTCAGGTCTATAAATCCAACACAAAAGAAAAGACCAACAAACCCAATGCATATCTGGCTATCTATTCCCGTGCTGTAGTTTGGCAGCATCAATTCATGCACTGCAGATGACTATGAGAGCTTCATCCAAGATAACATCTGTCTCAGTGAGAATGAATCCCACGGCAAGAAGCGCTCACGAAGATGATGAACTGTTTGGTTGCAACAGATGGGTGACTATATTACATGCTACTATGCTCTTAATTAAAACCAAACCAAACCAAACCAAACCAAACCAAACCAAACCAAACCAAACCCACCTCTGTTTTTCACAGATATAAGTGGACTGATTAGCTAGGGGTTGTTTTCTGAGATAAGCTGGTTCTGGGAATTCAGCAGCTAAGTTCCCTTGGAGAAGTGCAAAAAAGATAAAAACCTTGAGGAGATGGTACAGTGGAAGTCATCAGGTGGGACTCATGATGTTACTCACTGGAACACCTCTAGGCAGGCAGAAGGCAGAGCATATTACCTCCTAACTTCTTACAAATTCGTTCTGATACTTCTTGAACTATTCGGGCATGACTGACACCAGAACTGAGACAGTTCCCACGAGGCCCTGACTTCCTCCACAGCAATGGGGTTGCCCAGCTTCTGCAGGTAGAGGAAATCTCTGCCAGAGAAAGTGCTGATGCCCTGGAAAACAGGGATGTAGCCCAGCTGTTTGAATAGTTAGCTTCAAGGGAAGGTAACTTGGTCTGCCACACGGAGAGTGGAAGCAACTTTAAGCAGCAGTAGTATTGCCACAGCTTAAAGGAGAGTCTCAACTGTCACTGTTTAATAAAGAACGTTCCCTCTGGCATTTGTGAGCGTGGCAAAATTTCCTAAGGTCTTGAGGTGACAGCATTATTCCCATGATGGCCCAAGGACACAGGCAAGGCAAGATGTGTAGGCGTCTTCAGGTGTGAAACAGAAGCATTTCAAACATATAAAGGTCCACAAGACAAAAAAGCTCATCTAAATTTCCAGCTATGTTAGGAAGTCTAATGAGATACACCATCTGTGCTTGTGGATAAAGCATTTGTGCTTGCATTTATCTGCTGGGGCAGAGCGAATACACTCCACCCTGCAAAAAGATTCCTCAAAGCTTCACAGGCCAAACGGGACCATCCTGCATTTCAGCAGACAGCAATATCCCAAAGAACAACACATAAAACACCAGCTATGCTTTATCATCACTGCTTCTATGTGCTGTTCCTACTGTACACTATTACAGAGGAAAACCCCAGGAGATCTGAGTGCAGAAAACATGAGCTTCACAGGCCAAGCAGGAACAGATGAAGACAAAAATAAGAAAAGACTGGGACTTGTGAAAGGGAGGTAGAGACACCTGAAGCTAAAGTGGAAAGAAATCCAACAACAGATGATGAGGCTGAAGAAGAGAACAGTTAAGTTTTACAACACACCTCATTTCTCTCCCAGAGTCCTGGTAAATGTCAAGCTGAAGATGAGCCAGCAGTCCTCCCTGGCAGTACATAAAGCTGGCAGTACTTTGTGCTGGAAATTATCCCCTTCAGCCGAGAACTCACTAGACTACATCTGGAATAAAGCATCCAGTTCTGGGTCCCCAACACAAGACATCAGTACCGTGGAGTGAGCTCAGCGAGGGCTTGTCAGGATGCTCAGGGTGTTGGGTCACTAACCCTGTGAGGAAAGGCTCAGGGAAATGGGTTTGTTCAGCCTGCAGCAGTGAAGGCTTTGGGGAAAGCTCACAGCAGCCTGCCAGTGCCTACAAGGAGGTTAGAAGAAGGAGAAGACAGAGCCAGGGTCTAAACAGTGGTGTGTAGTTGCAGGACGAGAGCCAAGGGGGTAAATTGAAACAAGGAAGGTTCACATTGGCTGTGAGGAGAAACTCGCCATGGGACAGGGAAGCAGCAGAACAGCTTGCTCATAGGGATTGTGCAGCCTCTGTCTTTAGAGGTTTTCAAGACCTGGCTGAATAAAGCCTTGAGTATTTGTTCCGGTCTGACTTCATAGTTAACCCTGCTTTGAGCCTAGACTCGGGATCTCTTGAGGTCCTCTCGAATCTGAATTATGCTATGATCCAGACCCTGAACTGTGTTCATAAAATGCTATGGTTTACAAGAAGCTTGGAAGTGTACATTTTTGAAACGGGTGCTCTGCACCTGGAAGTTTGTTTCTACAAGTGACCAACAGCAACCCTTTAGCAAAGGTGCTAATGACTAAAAGGACAGAGTGATCAGTTCCCTGCTATTCATCTCATCAACAGTTCTTTATCTTCAGCTATTCCCACCCAGTTTGGCAATCAGTTGAGAGATTTCTGAAGTCTCACCATTGTCTTTGCTGTCAGCATACACCTGAAATCATCTCCAGAATTAACTTAGACTCCCATCTAGCATGCATCCATGTAGAAAACATTAGAGTATGTATATTGTTTAAAATGAAAGAGGCTGTGAAACTGGCAGAAGAGTAGGACCAAGGTGCACATGAACTGGATGTTACTTAATGGAATATAGATTATTCTACTCAGTTTATCTACTAATAAACAGAATTCAGAAATTGAATTGAATGCTCAACTCATTTTATACTTTACCCTTACTTTACCCTGTCTTTCTTCAGCAAACAGAACAGACCTCTAGTGATGAACAAGGATTATGCAGGAGATCCCCTTGCTGTAACAGTTGGGAAGGGTTTAGCAAATAAGCTAAAGAATGCTCAAGAGAGAAAACATCTAGGGCTAAGGGAATCCAGGGAGTGCAGGGCTGCACATAGCTCATTAGACAGCCAGCCTGCATCAGATGGAATCTTCTGCAAGTTTGCTTTGAAAAAGCGAAGTGGGAAAACAGGTTTCATCACACAGCATCACACTGACCATCACACTAATGAAGATTTGCAGATTGCTATATTCACTGAGAATATTAGCTACTTAAGCCAGAAGGGTAAGTGATAGTGGCTGTCATCCTTTGCACTGGCCAGCACTGCATGAGGCTAGGATATTCTGCTATCATCTTGTGTCTAGCTCCTGGCCCCAAAGGAACAGCAGAATTAGAAGCAAATATGTTTTTCTGAACTCCCTTCTGTTTCTCAATTTAAATCCCTTCTGCCATTCCACTTTGAATCTTGATTTTGATATTCCCCTTCCTCTCTAGCTCATTAATTTCAGCAGGCCTCTCCGTTTTCTGCTCTATCTAGTGAAGTCCAGGTGTCTCTCACACTTAGACAACACGTGCCCATTACCTTTTCAGAGAATTACAATCTTTTCTTCCAAGAGCCTCCTCCTACTCCCTGAACCTCCCTTCTTTATTGTAGAATGATATTAATCCCCCCAGGATCTTTAATTCTTCCCCTTATGTAACTCTGATACATAAACTGCTTGGTGGTGTTAGTCCCTGGATATTTCTACAGTCAGGATCCTCTGCTGATCTCTTTCTTGTTGCAATATCAAAAAGGAACTCCAGGAAGCAAAACACTTCCCTGCTACCATAAACCAGTACCACTCCAGAGCTGACAGCAAATTGCAAAGAGAGAGAGAGAAAAAAAAACCCAGTTCTTCAGGAAAGAAACACATGCCAATATATATTTAAGTGTCAACTTAACTTGAAAGGTTTGCTAAAAATCTTTCTGGTACTGTTGTGCAGTTTTGGCCACTGTCACAAGGCAAGGGCTGATAAAGTCACTTATTCAGAAAATCTAAACAACTGATGCAACTGAGCAAAGATAAGGAACCAGTGGCAGCAGTAAAGCCCACTTCCTACAAGGACAGCACTTAATCCAGACTGGAGCTTGGAGTCTTAACCTTCATGAGAAATGACTGTCTTTCCTACTCCAAAGCCAGTCTCGCAGTGTTTGGCAAGCTTCTTCTAATTTTCTTCTAAATTCAACTGCATTTTGTCACTGCCTAAAAGGCAGTGACTAATTACACCAGTTTGAAGTGATAACAATGATAATTCATGCAATTGGTTCCAAGTTGATCTCTGCCGGTTGCCAAGCAGTGCTTTTCAGTCTTTGCTTTGATCAGAGAAAGTGACCTTGCTGTCCTTTTCACACCAGCTGCAAAATAAGCTTGCAATTAGTTCTATAAAGTTCAAGTGATTCTAATGAAATCTCTTATGGCCAAAGATGTAAATTAATGCTTTAGTTCTACATCTTGATAGTTTAGGGAATTCAGACAGTTCAATGTCCCAGATACAGTAGAGCAGGGAAGAAAACATTAACAGGACCAAAACCATCAGGACAAACATATTAACATGTCACCAGAACTAGCAATATTTTTATGCCTATGTTAATTAGCAAAGATTATGAAACAAGAGTATAACAGTTTTTTTAAAGCATGTGATGAAAAGAGCACAAAAACCTGCATTATTTCTACATAAGCAAAAATTACAGGCAGCTGTTTCTAAAATCATGCATGTTTCAGCTCTTCCTTTCTCATTAAGTCAAACAACAGGCAGATAATAGAGCTGGAAATGATTTTGGTACCAATGAATTTATCGCGTTTCCCAGCACATCAAGCTGTCAGACTAACAATTAGCTTCATTTCAAATTAAACCTGACAGGCAGTCCCTTGGTGAAAGAACATGTGTTAATTTAACAAAAACACATACCTCTTCTCTTTCAAAATCAAGCATGCAGCTTCTGGGAGTCTCTTTTTCTGCTAGGTGGTACTGCTCTTCCTGTCATTCCACAAATTCTTACTGCAAAGACAGCAAGACTCTAACTTACCCTTCGGTGGAACATAAAACAAAGACTTTTCTCCCCTTCCTAAAGAGGCAGATATGAAATCTGGACTTGGGTGTTCCCACCATTCACTACTGCAGCTGCCACTGATGTATGAAATCAGAATGAGAGAACTTCTACATGAGGCAGCTAAATGAGGATAAACACCACCCTCTGAAGAACTGACACTTAAGAAGCACTGTACCCTCTATGCTCCATTGCTTATTCTCAGACAGTTTGGTCATCTATCTGTGCCCTTACCTGTTTGCAAATGATGTCTGCAAAGTGGTTCCAGGATCAAGTAACAATAACTGAAGCAACACAGTGAGGACACTTGATATTTAGCTACCAGAAACTGAGGACACTGCAGGACAGCTGTCTTCCCATGTATAAGTAAAAAGAAACACTCAAAAGAAATGCCAGCAAAATTAGCTGTGAAGATTTGGTATTTTTAATTCAGTATCAGTCAGCGTTCCCTCTTGTTTGCAGGCTCATCTTGCCTCGGGAAGATGTGTCAGGCACACAACAGCAAGCAAACAATACAAGTATCTGGTTAGAAGGAAATTTCTTCCTACCATATCACAGAGAGGCTGGCAGATTTTAAGGGAGACAGAATAGCAATGTTTATAATCTCATTTAAGTCCTTTTTAAACTCTCCAAAACTCTTGTTTGCAACAATACAGAGTTTCCAGGTCAAACACACTTCAGCTAAACATTATTTTTTCACTTGGACTTTGAAAAATGCAGTTACAAGCTATCCAATGGTCTGAAATTTCACTGCACCAAACAGAAAACAGCCTAAGTACTACCTGTAGACATAGAAACCCAGAATGGTTTGGGTTGGAAGGGGCCTTTAAAGATCAGCTAGTCCAATCCCCCTGCCATATGCAGGGACATCTTTAAGGTTGCTTTGACCAGGTTGCTCAAAGTCCCATCTGACCTGGCCTTGAACACTTCCAGGGAGAGGGGGCATCCACACCTCTGGGCAAACTGTTGCCTTGTCTCACCACCTTCACAGTAAAGAATTTCTTCCTAATATCTAACCTAGAGCAGCCTCTTTCTGTTTAAAACCATTGTCCCTTGTCCTGTCATTACAACTCCTATTAAAAAGACCTTCCCCATCCTACTTACAAGCTCCCTTTAAGTATGGAAAGGCTGTTACAAGGTCTCCCCAGAGCCTTGTCTCTTGGCTGAACAACTCCAACTCTCTCAGCCTGTCCTCACAGAGGAGATGCTCCAGTCCCCTGATGGTCTGTATGGCCCTACTCTGGACACACTCCAACAGTTCCATGCCTTTCCCCTGTTGAGGACTCCAGAGCTGGACACAACCCAGCAAGTGGGGTCTCACCAGAGCGCAACAGAGGGGCAGAATCACCTCTCTTGACCTGCTGGCCACACTCCTTTTGAGGCAACCCAGCCAGATATGGCTGGTCTCCTGGGCTGTGAGTGCATGTTGCTGGCTCACGTCCAGCCTTTCATCCACCAGTACCCCCAAGTCCTTCTCCGCCGGGCTGCTCTCAATCCACTCACCACCCAGCCTCTACAGATCGTGGCAACTGCCCTGACCTAGGTGCAGGACTCTGCACTTCACCCTGTTGCATTTCATGAGGTTCACATTAGCTCCTTTCTCCAGTCTGTCAAGTCTGCCAATCAACCTCAACTCAGCCCTGCTGCTCTCTCAGGCAGCAAGTGCCAAAGTATCTTGCAAAGCTGATCTTCCTCTTTTGAACAGACTTGGGAGTCAGACAGATCGTTACCATCTCCTCAAAGCACTCTTGCAGCATGTTTTATTGAGGAATCTCAAGTACAGCAGCTACATATACTGCATGCCAAGTAACGAAGAACAAAACCATTCAGGACTTGTAGATTAAAACCACGACTCTGCGTTTGGTTTGTAAACTTCAGTAAGAACCAGCACAGATCTGCAAATAGCAGTGTCACAGTTAACTTAAAATGCAGAAGTTTACCTCATAAATAAGCTGTGGAACAGTGGATACAGCTTCTGAGTGGGCCCTGATGGAGCACACAGCAGCAGCACATTTGTACCTCAGTGGTGATGCTGCTGCACTATGAAGCAAAGGTGCTCAGTTTGAAAGAAGACAGAGAGAGGAAAAGAAGTGTGTAAAGCTAGCACCTCCACCCCAGCAAGTGACTGCCTTGCAGGGCTCCTCAACAGTATGTCCTCACTTGAGGTGAGCTGAAGCTGGTTTGCTGTCCTTAAAACATGCCTCAGTCCCTGGAGATTTTGTTCATATAGTAATTGCCCAGAGACATTGCAGATAAAATTTAAACTGGCCTCTGGGCCAAAAGAGCAATTGCCAGCAATTCCTCTTGGATGATCACAAGACAAGTGGGCCCACAATCCAACAGCATCTCATAACCAATTTCTTTCAGAGGCTGCTTACAAAAGTAAACATTTATGCTGCTTTTGTTTATTAAGACAAGATCATAAATCAACAGTTGTAGTTGCTAACTCAGAATTGGGCTCACATAACCATAAAATGCTTTTGGTTGGAAGGAACCTTTAAAGGCCATCTAGTCCAACCCCTCCTGGGGTGAGCAGGGACATCATGAACTAGATCAGGTTGCTCAGAGCCCCGTCCAACCTGACCTGGAATGTTTCCAGGGATGGGGCATCACCAGCCTCTCTGGGCAACCTGGGCCAGTGTTTCACCACCCTCAGTGTCAAAAATGTCTTGCCTATATCTAGTCTAAATCTACCCTCCTTTAGTTTAAAACTATTACCCCTTCTCCTGTCACAACAGGACCTTTCTAAAAAGACTGTTCCCACCTTTCTTAAAGGTCCCCTTGAAGGACTAGAGGCCCGTAATAAGGTCTCCAGCAGTATCCTTCTCTTCTCCAGGATGAACAACCCCAACTCCCTCCACTTTTCTTCATAGGAGAGGTGTTCCAGCCCTCTGGCCTTTTGTGGTGAACCCACTCCAACAGGGTCATGTCCTTCTTGCACGGAGGGGTCCAGAGCTGGATGCAATACTCCAAGTGGAGTCTCACTGGGTAGAATCACCTCTCCCGACCTGCTGGCCATGCTTCTTTTGATGCAGCCCAGGATACAGTTGGCAAATAAACAGAATTATTCCCCTTCAGAAACGTTAGGGGAGAAAAAGAAGACAGCACTGTAACCCCACAAGACTCTTAATTCTTTTCTCCTCAAGAAGGTGGAGTTAGAGAGTTAGCAGTATTGTCTTCAAATCCAAAAGCACTACACACTGGTTCCTGGCTGTCCTGGAGAATAAACACAGGGCTCAAACTGTCAATAACCTCAGGCAACAAATTCCTCCTCGCTGGTGGAAGCTGGGAATGAAGATTAATTCACATTCTGGCAGCAGCTTAGACTTCAGTCACTTTATCTCTTAAGCAGCACAAAACTGTGTTAGCCCATGGCCAGGGCTTCAAGGTGAGCCCTGCAACAGAGGCAGAGCTACTGCTACAGGGAGAGATTTAACTGGTTTACCAGTTGTCTGACTCTGCTGACAGCACACTCACTCTCTACCTCCACCTTTCTTTCTTTCCCCACTGCCATGCCAGAGACAGGAATCTAGTTGAGATGAGAAGGGACCACATGAATATTTCAGCCAGTAACCAGACTGCCAGCTGCTTGAAGTGTTTCAGTGTGCAAGGCAAGGCAGAGACTACAGTGCAGCGGCAGGAATCTTCACCAATATCTCACATTCCTGTGGTATTTGATCATAAAAATCCTCTCTACGTACACACAAACCAGTCAGTTTTCTAAAAGACCTAACAACAACATTTCAGTGATACCTTTGAAGCTCATCTGAGAAAGGCCACATGATAAATACGTCCTTTTATTACCTTCCTTTTTCACCAGATGTTCCAATGTTGTGTTATGGAAGAGGGCAAACAGAATCATCCCACACCACCTCTCTACACGATTCACTGATACTTCTATTAGATCCTTATTTCATAGTACTATGGAACAATCTAAACTGGAAGGACTTTTCAAGTGACCAGTCCAACCTCCTGCTCAAGGTGGGGCAATCTTGATGTGTCTTGACCTGCCAACTTTTGAATATCTCCCAGGATGAGGATTCCAAAACTCTCTGGGCACCTTTTTCAGTGGTTGACCATCATCATCACCACTATGGTGGGCTTTTTCCTCCTTATGTCTAGTAAAAATGTTCCCTTGCTGCCATTCGTAGCTGTTGACTTTTAGCCTTTCATTGTGGACTTCTGGGAAAAGTCAACCTCCATCTTCTCTATAACTGCTTATTAAGTAGTTTATTTACCTGATAACGTGGTGATCAGGTTCCCTATAAGGGCTTACTTCTCTTTGCCCATTTCAAATGCATTTTGAAAACACCAGTACAAGATAACAGTTGCTTCAACCAACCTCTGTTTTGCTAAGGTACTCTACGAGGCAAGAATGACTTGACTTTGGCTTTCTTGAACTACTCTTTCATGCTGGTTTACCACTGATTTACCTGCGCCCAGCCTTGCGCCCCGCATCGTCCCAGCTCAGTGACCCCTCTCCCCAGGGAGGTTCTTCCCCAGTTTGCTGCCTCACCTGCTCTGGTGAAAGAAAGGTGCCACTAGTATTTTTTGACTGAAGAGATTGTTGGATTCCCTGCAAAGGTTTTTATTAACATAGCTGGTGCTCAGTTTATGGCTAGTCAAAAAGATGCCATACTTTTGACAACACACTATCCTCCTTAACAGACTTTGATTTACAAGAAGAATAAGAGTAATTTCCCCCTGAAAACCTACCAGGTGTTATGTAAACAAAGTGAATTCCCACGTGGATGAACAGAAATAAGGCTCACTGCTCTGTCAGGCTTACCTTTATGTTGCAATAGTAGCCGCCAGTTTTCCATCTCCCTCCTCTAGCCATCGAATCCTGGATCAGTTTAAACTCCAGGAGATTAGGAAAACCAAAAGAATGGAGGTCCTCACTTAGCACATAGCCTTACAGGGGAGAGCTCTGCATGGCACAAGGACTGGAGTGAGCAGAGAGGTCCTTCCCGAGTCCAGCCCTCCCGGCCAACCCCAGGTTGGGTTTGCAATATGAGCAGAGTGGTTGTGATCTTGTCCCCAGAACACAGGGCCACCCCCAGCCCAAGCACCGACCCTCAGCACTCCCCAGCTCTGCCCTGAGGAACTCAGGAGGACATCACTGAACTGCAACCAAAGTTTTGGATTGCAAAAGTCCCCAGAAAAATTCATGGAAAACAGTTTGTCGAGGGCTCATAAACACAAGTACACAAGAGGCCACATGTTTGGAGAAGACAGTTCTTGCCTCAGGAAATGCTGCTGTTGCTCTAGCTTGAGGAGATGTACTTTTTAACACCATTGAAGTGTCTCTGGTCTCAACGACTGCGTGGGCACATGACAGACATCAGTTCTGATCCTTTCGGGATTGTTTGTAATCACCAGCTGACAAGTACTACCGCAGAAGTCAGCATTTCTCCTGCCAACACTACTTCTACCAAATGTAAACTCTTCCAGGACACGGTCTCCAAAACACCACTTCCAAATTATTTCCCGATGCCTCGAGCAGCAGATGGACTGCAGGCTTGCATCCTCAAAGAAAACGATCACACCAGGAGTGCAGGTGACAGGGGTGAAGAGAAGCTTGTTACTGAGTACAAAACATCCTGAACATCAAGTACTACACACTGAATTAAAGCAACTCTGTTCTGCATAAAGATTTCTTCAGACTTCTTCCCGTAGAGCGATACTTCATCTCATCCAACAGTTTACTTTACGGAAGTGAAAGTGATGGATGTACAGAACCAAATGAAACTTTTAGATCAAACCCATCTATGTCTTGACATCCATCCAAAGATTGACTAGTCTCACTAGAATTTATTTGCAAAGACTATGCTACTTAAGACTAACACCTGGCACTTACATTTTTCATCTACATTTACCAGGTTGTTTTCTCAAGTTTCAACTGGAAAAACACAGGCATTTCTCCATAAAATCTCTGCCAGGCTTCTGGTAAAATTCTCTTCTCAGACAACTCTTACATTTCCTTCTTCTTCCACGTTTCGCAAGCTAAAACAATAGTTTTTAGGTGGGTTTTCCCTCCCCCCTTTTAGTCAAACCAATTTTGGCAGATCGTGAATCATCAACTATCACTGCAACTCTTCTCTTCCTTCATCTTAAGAAAGAGGACATCAAACTGAAAAGTGCATAAATCAAGGCTGTTCGTTCTGCTTTTCCTTCTTTTCCTGTATCTGCTAGAAAAGCTCAGTCTACATTTATGCCAATAACTATAGCTTGAAGAAACAGAAAGAATTAATCGTATCCAATTTATGTCACATACTAAGGCTAATGGATAGAATCTAAGCAGAGCCTAGGAGAGTTAAATTGCTAACTCATACACTGATACGCCAAAACTGAACTCCTGGAAGCATTCCTTGGGAATTAAATCCTAAAAAACCAAACCAAACCAAACAAACTTACATGTTTTTCTTGAATTTCGCCCTCCCGCCCCAACTAACTCTCAGAATCTAGCCAGAAGAGATGTCTTGAGGTGCTGTAAACAGTATCAGAGTTATGCCTGAGCAACTAGATTTACATTTTCTCTAGCCTTTTTTGCCTAGGGAATCTTGCAAGATGAAAGGTATTAATAATATCATGTGCAACAGCAGCAAATCCAGAGAACAGCTCTGCTTTTGACTTTCCCACAGAGCCTCCAGATATGCTACAGACTGAACAAGCATCGGATACAGAGACCAGATCTAAGGCTATGGAGGCAGGCCTGTGGACATCAGCTGACAGTCTAGTCTACTTATGCTACTTAAAACAGTGTTAAGAAAAGCAGCTATTTATTAGAATAATTTAGAATTCTGGTTTAAAATGCCTTTCTAGAAGGCACTCTTAACACTTTTTTTTAAGGTACACTTACAACTTTTCAGGACAACAAAAGGTTCTGCAAACTACTGCAGCAGCACCAATGGATTGCCTCCCTAATCAATTAATGCCACCATGGCCACTGAGAAAGTCAAGTTCCCAAGTAATTCTCTTACTCAGTTTCAAGACAAAAATCTTTTGTGAGATCACCATTTCCTCCCCACATACATATGTCTCTGTTGAAATGGCATCTTAACCTTAAGTCAGTAAACACTCGCTGAAATTAAGTCCCACTAAACATGAACTGCGAAGCCTCAAGAACTCCAGCGTTAGCAAACTTCACTATAAAGGTTGTGAAAATCTGAGATGACTTCTGAGAGAAATTCTGCTGTTAGGTTCTTTGTACAGAAGCTTTGTCCCATTTGATAATCTCCTTTTTCACCACATTTTGTAGTAACATAACTAAGTTACAATCAAAATGAATGAACGCCACTTATTTTGCAGAGGCTATTTACTTGCCAAAGGTTCTCTCTTAAATACCTACAAAGAAATAACTTGGAAAATGAAATATTAAAAACAAGCAAATAAAGAGTTAATTTGTTCTAGCAATGTGAATGCTGATTTAGTTTCAGCATATTAATCTATTACCTAATCTCTTTGCATATTTTTGCATGCCACACAGCAAGCGTAACGGTGTCAGAAAACTTCAGCTTAGGATTTTCTAGACAGAAAATGAGTGGGGTTTCAAAGTAAAGTTACTGTAAAGCCACCCCAAAATAGAGGTTATATGTGTTGGCTAAATATTTGATGCAACTGTATTCAATTAAAATGTGAATGAATGATCAAGTGAAGAAAAAAACCTTTCAGTCTACTTGATATGTGCGGAATTCCCCAAAATGCAAACAAGACTCCTCATCAAACAAACAGAGTTACCATGGGATATGGCAGAAGGCATTCTTGAGGATCAGAAAGGGGAAAATAAAGCACAGGTATAATGAAGTACCACAGCAATGGAGGTTAACAGTGGGATACTGCAAGAACCTCAAAAAGAGGGCTACAGAGGGAGATGACAGTATCTGCTAGTGTAAGTGAATTATTCAGGGGAAAAAAACCCACAAACAAACCAACAAAAACCTGACTGTACACAGTCACAAGGGATCTCAGAGGAACAATAAAGTGAAAGAGAAAGATAGCATCTTGATAAATGCGGAATATACACACTGGGAAAAACAATCCTAACTGCAAACATATAATGATGGGCTCCAGAACGGTGATTAAACTACAAAACAAGCGTTGGAATCACCGTGAAAAGATTTTTTGAAATCAGCAGCTTAATACCCTAAAGGCAGTTAAAAAAGACAACTGGAACACAGAAACAGAGAAGGAAAAGAAGCAGAAAACCAGAACTATGCCAGTGTATAACTCTGTGGAATGCTTCTGCCCTCCACCTTGCAATCTTAATTATTCCACCACAAAAACAAAAAACAAACAAAAAATAAATATAAGGTAACTCGAGGAAAAAAAGTCTGCAGTAGAGAGAAGGTAAAACAAATACTTTTGTTGACTGTTTCTTAGTAGGTAAGATGGAGTGCACGGGAAAAAGTTACCAGGCAAACAAAAAGAAACCCCTCTCTGCGGCACACGCTACATAGACTGTGGCCATACCTCCACGGGAAGATGACTATCTAGGGGAGAAATGCATTGTTATCTCAGAAGAGGGACAGAGAAAGAGGAACTAGGTCCACTGGCAGTAATTTGCAATTGGCAAGTTTCTAAGCAGTAATTTGGATTGTTAGGTGCTGGGAGAGTGCATCGGGATCGTTCTGCGCCGGCCCTTCTTGTGGACTGTCCCAAAGTACCATCTGCTGGGGAATGCTGCCCAGGCAGGAGAGGACAGACACAGCTTCGTGCTGGCCCTGTGTCATAGTTTAGGGTCAGGGCAGCCCCTTAGACCTATAACAGATGCTCTCTGTTAACCCCCCTCCCTCCCCAAAAGGGAAGAGAAAG
>WUAM01000071.1:28480142-28493301 GCA_024336885.1 Actenoides hombroni
TATGTAAAAAAATTATATAAATATATATATATAAGCTGCAATGGCAGCTTTCATAAATAAAGCAATACTCTTGACCATCATAACACCATCAAACAGTAAACAGTTTATCAGTGCATGCTCTAAACACTAACACAAAGTTACAGTCTCAGGACTGAAGGACAGTCAAGCTCACTATCAATCTTTAAGGTCTACAAGGATGCACACACTTAGCAATGAAATTTTGCTTACTTAATTATTTTGAAGACTTTCAGTAGTTCCAAATACTCTCAAAAGAGACACTACAACTTAAGCTGCTCTAGCAAAAAACAGCCTAGCTCTTCCACTGTAACACCTGGAGCTCTGCATTTATTCTTTTTATTATCTTTTTATCAGAAATAAATCTTTAGAGAAGGCTTTTGGGAGCAATTACAAATTCGGCACTGCAAAGCACCCAAAAAAACCCCCAAACCAATAACAACCCTAACCTGTGTTAAATAAAACTCTGATGATAATAAATACAACAGTGAAAACATTTGTTATAATTATCTCTCATGTATCTCCTTCTAGTACTAGTGTCCTGGGAGCAGCCAAGTGAAATTCCCTCCTGTTTGGCCCGGTGACAATTAACAAATGATAATTCTAAGTTTATTTTCACACTGAACTGCTTCAAAATTCAGTGCCTCGTGCAGCTGAGGTAGAAGAAACTTAAGGGAGAGGAAGGTGCTACTTCAAAAACTAGATCCTCCTCCTTGGCACACACGGTGTCAATCTCACACACCTCCTACTCATTTTCAGCTCATGGTGACTTCACTTCAAACATAGGGTTTTTTGCTTCTAAATAGATGAGTAGCATCTGCTCCACTGGCAGCTTGTTCTAGGAGAAATTGGTATCTTTAGTGTTAGAAATGCTGGCGGTGCTGCTCAACACTTAAATAATAGAGATTTGGGCTTAGCTGGCGTAATGAAAAGGATTTGATCGTACTTCTGGGTTTGGAAATTTTTGTGCTTTATAATGGCTATATAGTACCTGTTTCCACACTGTCTGGGCCTTCAAACTGGCACGGGGACCTTCATCCTATGCATTACAATACTATAGGAAGACACCGAGAGGAAAAATTACAAAGCAAAATGCTACCATTCGAGCTGTTAGCTTCTGACATTTCACTTGTCCACGCAGACACAGAACACCACGTTAACTAAGCCACTCACAAGATAACACTTCCCATCCGTTTTCCTCTCGCATCTGACTAAGCTTTTCCTCACTTCCCTCATCACACAGGACACAAATTCCAGACTTTCATTCTTTTCAAAATCTTTTTTCTTACACCAGCTTGGCTGACAATTCCCCAGCTAATTTCATAAGACAGCATATGTTTCTTTGGGACTGAACTCGGCACTCTGAGCTGGATGGTGTACTGTCTATTCACTTTGGGGGTGGGGGGGATAACAGATCTTTTTTCAGTTCTTTCCCCCAGGCACAGAGTACTTCAGCAACAAGAAAAGAGCTATCTACATCATGCCATAACCAGCACTCGCACTGAGGGATTTATCCACTTACTACTTCCATCGTCAAGAAATACTGGAAGCATGAAAGGATCTTTCAGAAGACTCACATCTTCCTGTATGAGAATGCTCCATTCATAATCTTGTCTAGCTTTTTCTCCATTCGCTGCATCCACAGATATTTTCACTTCTGAAATGGAGATATTCGCAGCCTCATTTCTTGCCTTACAGCAGTTCTGCATTTAGAAATCAGCATTACACATTCTATTCTTTGCACTGAAGAGTTAAATCAGTAAATGTATTTGCATTTGAAATGTTTCAACACAGGCCAGAGTAGTAACTTTGCTGCTTCTCCAAGTAACATCATCTGCAGAAGGTGTTGTCCTGAAAACCGTATCAAAATGGCTAATATTGGCGTTTGGTTTCAGAATTAAACAAATTATACATATATAAACTTCAACAGACTTGAGCATCTGCTAATTGTGAAACCTCTGTGTAAAAGATTAATACACAAAGATGAATAATAAGGTGGGAAAATGCACTGAAGGCAATATCACTTCTGTAAAGGAGAAGTGTGTGATACTATTAAGAAGCTATTCCCTTACCTGGGAAGTGAATTTAAGTACAGAATAAAGATAAGATGGAGGAAGGAAAGATTAATTAAAAAAAACCCCACTAAGCACAGAATCTTTTTAGAAAATAAAGATATTTTGGCAAAGGTAGGAAGCTATTTTCCTCACTGCACTATGCTCTGTATACCACTTAATAATATTACAAAATTAGAGACACAAAATTTTTTACAGCTCTTTTACCAGCAGAACTTCCTTTCAGCCTCTTGAATATTTAACAAAGTAAATAGAAAGTTACAGTCCCACCAAACTCTAGCGTGACAATGGGATGATGCCCAATGTTCACTGCAGTTTGCACCTTTCCCAGAAATAGCAAGCATGGTGTTCACAGCCAGGCTGCTTTTTCATCGCATCCTTTAAGGCCAACTGCCTCCAAAGCTCCACACCTGAGTAATGAGAGCCCAAAGACACAATAAAACCCCTGCAAGAGTCACATCCCTTACATCCATAAATGTAAGCAAGATTCAGTTTCGGTATGGTCAAGCATAAAATGGCAACAGTCTGTGAACATCATCTCTGTGTAAAGCTACATCAGGTCACAGAGGTGAAGGAATTGGGCCTCAAAACGTGGGGAAAAAACATCAGAGGTTAGAAAAGTGGTGGAAAAACCATGAATTCTGTCAAAGAGGATCCAGCTGTTAACAATGGATGCTTGTACACAGCATCAGTTCACTCCTTCAGAGCTGCCTCTACTCACACAACAGCCCAAGGGACCTTTTAAGCCAACACTTAAGTGGTCCTGCTGCCAGAAAGAGAGTCTTAGTCAATCCTCTCTACACATCAAAGTTGTGCATTTCCTCTCCAAAGCTTAGGCAGAAGATACAGCAGCCTACCTGTCCCAACCTATTTCTTTCCTTTAATCTTTTCACCATACTAAGTCAATGCCTGCTGGCTTTTCCATTAGTTTGGTTTTACATATGCACGAACACAGGTAAAGAGGTCTTTTTTCAGCTTTATGTCGATGAACTGCATGGGAGAAACACTAATGAGCTATTCACTCTGAGTATATATGGAAGTACAATGCTACCTTTACAGGGGGACTTGGTTTCCATGATTAACAAGCTGTAAAGTATCTCACTTTTTTTGGTTTGGGCTTTGAACTCCCAAGATTTCCTTCTGTAAAATACCTGTGGACTCTACAGACAACAAGCAGAACTAACTGGACTGAAACATCTTCATCCACAATGAAAAGTACCTCCTATGGGACTTCTGTGCCAGTGAGGTAAACACCAGACATCATTTCCTGGGTCTTACTTGTGTGGAAGGGCAGAACCCAAGTTATAAGGTCAGGACTTTGACTTTACAGTTTGTGTCCCAGTTAAATTACCAGAATAAAAGGTTGAAATACAGGGAGTAATGTTTCCCCATTTAGGGTGTAAACACACAAAACCATGCTCTAATGGCTTAGTTTCAGAATCTACTTTTCATGTTTTAAATTCATTCAGAAGTTTGGACAAGGGTCATTAGAAGGCAAAAATTAAATTTATTTCAATAATAGCAGAATGTTCAGTGGCAGAAGAAGAATGGAGAGAATGCCTGCGGCTTATTTCTTGTCAGCTGCAACACAGCAGAGTGAGGGAAAGGAAAAACAAATTTACTCTGGAATGAAACCATGCACCTGCAGCCTGAATTTTTGAGATTTACACCACACTTCAAAAGAAAAAAAAAAAAAAAAAGCAGGTGCTGCAGCTTAACTAGCAGAGTCAGACTTCACAAGTAATACACATACCTGAAGGACAACAGAGGCCTTCAACAACATCTCTCTCACCACGTAAGTGAGTGTACCAAGGCTGGCTCGTTGCCATACAGACACCCCTACACTCCATTAGCATGGTTCTGCTTTTGAGTCACCACATTCTAAAATTAGCAGGTTTGGTTTGGGTTTTTTCTTCTGCCCCATGAATATAGCTAAAGCAAATATCCACATCTTACACTGAATAAAAATCCAGGGTGCGTAATTTCTTCTTTCTAGAGATAATGGGAAAGTCAGATGTAGTACGAGATTCACAATCTCCAGTAAGTTTAAGATACAAACTACATACAATTCACAAAGATACACTGAGAAAACACTCTACTGCATGGATATTCAGTTAATTACATCACTGTAATTACCCACTTTGTTTCAGAAATACAACAAAAGAATCTTTAGACCTGAAAGCCTTTGCAGTTTACCTTGTTTGTTAAAAGACAAAATGAACCAGATATTTTTATTTATTTATTTATTTTTAATCCAAATGCTGATACACAATTACAGTTTCTTCTTCTTGAGGTCCCAGAGTGACAATTAATGAAGCTCTTGTGCAAAACTGAACAACTGAAGTTCTCACTTCAAATTATCTGCCTTTCAGGAGGATTTATTATGGCTAGAGGCAGACGCCAGCACCAGGGCACACATGACATTGCCAACCAGTTAAACATGCATTAATGGTCTTGTAATACAGCCCAGGACTATGAGTAGCCTACTTATTCCATGTATTTTCTATGACAACATATACTCCTGAAAAATGATGGTTTCTATTCCTGACCCAACTTCTATTTAGATGTTTTAGCTTCATTCGGCATCACAAAACCCCCTTCTGGTACCGATCATTACGACTGCAAATCAATCAAAACTGCAGCCATATCCAAAAACCAAACCAACACAAGTCTTAAGCAATTACAGAAACATAAGAAAATCAATAACGGATCAGACCAGAAGTTCATCCATCCAGTATCCTATCATCCAGGCTGATCAAAATCACTCTTGTCTTGAAGAATATGTGGGCCAAAGACCCCACTTCAGAGTCAAGTTCACTTTACTCCTGACATCTTGGCAGGGGTGCCAGTGGCTTTGGATGCCACACACAGGGGTTTTTTTAGTTCACCTAAACCAAATGATGCAACTCCCCTCTTTCACTGAGCCTTCTCCACATAATCATATCCAGCTACTCCTCTTTAGTAAAAATATATTCGTACCAGACATGTAAAATTATTTCCACTACTACCACTCAAGGCTGAGAACTGCCTGGTAGGAAAAGTTTCAATCTGTATGAAATCTTACCGCATATTGTTTTAAGGGATCACGAGCCAGCATTATGATCAATCAGCCTACCGTTTCATTAAATGCTAGGTTGTCATCTTTTTATTTTAGCAAACAGAACTGACTAAAATACCTTGCAGAGGCAATGACAGTAACTGTATTGCAAGTTGCTAAACAACTGAGAAGAAGAACTGCCTAAGAAGACATACCCAGTGAATGTTACTTTAAAATCTCCTTTATCACAGCACAGTTTGCTGCTTCTGGGGTGTTCCCTTGCATCGACTTTCTTTACATTAAGACTAGAAACACTGACCCAACATCCTTTTCTACAAGCACACTGCAAAAACAATGCCAGCGGTCTCCAAAGCCACAAACACTTGTATGAACTCTAGCTGAAAGCTTTCTTGCTGAGCACCTGCCCAGATTTGTGCCAGCATGAGACAGACGTGTGTTCTTGGAGCTCCCAGAGAACTCTGGGACAGCTCAAAATCTTCTGCCTCGATTTACTGCCAATTTCACTAATCTGTCCTCAACTAAGCCTGCAATGAGATTAAAATAATCACTCAATTATCCTTCCCTGCCTCTTCACACACACAAATTACTCTTCTCCGTTTTATTACTTACTCTCACATCATTGTCAGCTGCCCACATCATCTGATACAAACTGCCTGAAAGACCCTTTCCTTCTTTTGACTTTGAATGCAATAGGGAGTAGAGATTGCATCATATCAACGATACTACCTTAAAATGGCAAAGGCTGAAAACATGAAAGCTGAAAACACAGATGTCTCTGCATCTGCTTTGCAAAGGGACATAAAATACCAGCTAGCAAAGATCAAAAAGTACATATATATTGGTGCTGGAGAAAGCAGAACAGAATGCTAGCGGCCTCTTCCTCTCCCAATAAACCTGTCCCCATCTCCTGATAAACTTCCCTCCCAAAGGGATCAGAAAACCAAGTGTTTTAGAAAGGCCCTGTGAATCACTGGGAATAGAGACAGAAACTCCAGGGGACTACACCTTCCAGCACAACAGCAGCTGACACGCTGCAAATGTGATTTAATTTTGAAAAGCAACAACTTTATGTACTATGGCCTGTGGAGTTTGATTATTCTGTCTATGGCTAAATAACTCCTTGCTCACATCTGTGGCTTGTACAGTCACCAGAGGTATACAAGTATTCCCACGGAAGCCTACAACAGGCACATTAAACCCTTTCCCTCACAGACACAAAGGTTTCCCAATTCTACCAGGAAAAGAACTTGTCTCAGACTCGTAAACTAACTCACAGTTTTGTTGTATAATTCATGCTGGTTTCCCATCTAACTATGTTCCTTACGTTCCTCCTGCTGCTGTCTTTCTCAAGGGGATTAAATCAAAGAAATAAAAAGTTCAGACCAATGTTTTTTGTATTAGTATACAGGCTCAGTAATAACTGTATGTTCAAGTGTCTAATACAGACTGATAATGTATCATCTACAAGAAAAGCAAAGCAAAGAGCATGCTCTAAGTGGATTTTATGAGGTGCAACAGCTAATTATTCCCTAGTTCAGAATAAGGTATCTCTAGAGGTCATTCTCTGCCTTTAAAGCATAAAAATTGCTCATGGACCTGCTTTACAATATTAACATACAGAACAGTTTTGTTAGCTTCTTAAGCTCAGAAGTGCACTCCCCCTTCTGATCATCGTTGACCAGGCTTTGTTTTGCACTGTGGCCTGGTCTCAGGGCACCTGACCTGGACTCCCTGCAGATGATGCTCATCTGGAACACACAGTCCAAGGAGTCACCTAACACACGCCAGCTGGATTGGCTCTTCAAGAAGATCAGACTAAGGAATCTCCAAAACACACGCGGTACGAACATGAAGTCCTCAGCATTGACTGTTTCCTCCCTACAGATCCTGTTGTGCCACAGGACCTGCTAAAGCAGACATAGCCACAAAGATCAAGGCTAAATTGTAAACTTCTCCCTCCACAAATTATTTGAGAGAGGAAAATTACAGTCTCGTTTGAAGAAAGGAATAAAACAGATAGCTATATCATAACAGAGGTTTCGATCTGCAAACAGGCAAAGAAATCTTCTCATTTGGATTCTAATCATGAGGTCAGCATGCCAAGGAAATGCAAGAATAAGCAGGTATAAAACACTGCACCAGGTCTGGCAAAGATGGATTTAATTGTCCCTGCAGCAGCCCTCATGGTGCTGTGCTTTGTAGTGGTAGCTAGAAAGGTGTTGATAACACACCAATGTTTTGGCTGCTGCTGAGCAGTGCTCACACAGCATCAAGGCTGTCTCTCCCAACATCCACCCCCCCCTCACCAGTGGGCTGGGGGTGAGCAAGATCTTAGGAGGTGACACAGCCAGGACAGATGACACAAACGACCAAAGGGATATTCCATACCATATGGCATCTGCTGAGGGAGAGGGGAGCATGTTACTGCTGTAAATCAGTTTTATGATACAAAACCAACTACTGCTGGTTTGCTATCCGCAAGGAAAACAAACTGGTGATAAGGTTCAAGGTCATGGAAATTCACTGTGGGACATGCACGAAATCAAAGGGCTCACCTGCTGGTTTCCCAGTCTTGATCATCCTTATCTTTTTCTTCCTTGGCATCAGAATTGTGTGGGTGTTTCTGCACAATCCGCATCCCACCAGCTTTCACTAGAACAGAAAATAAGAGTTACACAACAAACCTCAGCCAAATCAGCGTAAGTGAAGAACATGTGAAGGATGACCCTTCCCCACCTTCTCCCCTAATATTATGAAGAGTAGTTTAATAGTACAAAGAGTTTGAAAAAGGGGCCCAAATTGGTTCAAAGTGTGAAGCCTGAGGAATAGCTTCTTCAGGACAGCAGCTGACATTCTCTTTCACATCATGCCATTCTGCTCATCCTGAGAAGCTGCAGCTCATTTTACCACCTACTTCCAATACCATTTTAGAAAACTCAACTCTGTTCTAAGTCTCCCCCCACCCCTACTGACTTGCAGCAGTCAGGAGAAGAAATCGAGGCAACGGCTTGTGTAACACTATGCAAAAAGCCACATGCATGAATGTTAAGTACTCCCATAAAATGAGAAGAGTCAAAGAACCTTGCTCGTCATTTCAAGTTCAAAACTACAGCTATAATAGTATCTATACAAAGAAGTATTTCATGAACAGCATAACAAAGAGCAAAATTTAGGAGAACTGTTAACTTGCATTTAGAACAGAGCTTTTTGTTTTGCAAAACGTAAGTATTTACCACATTTCAACTCCTTGTCATGATTTAGGTTTAGAAATGGCACAAGCATGAAAGCATCCCTTTGAAACGCAAAACAAGAAGTGAAAGCAAAGCCACTCATGTTCAGCATTTGTCCTCTCCAAAGAATAATACATGAAGTAGGAAGCAAGCCAGGCCTAAAACTGCAGCTACTAAGCAGAGCAACAGGCAGGCTGCTTTCTGGTTTAATACTGTACTTCTATTTTTTTTTTTGGCTTCAACCATTCCTGCACACGCTTACAAGACAGCACGAGATACGACGATGGATCTCGTTAGCTAATTGGATGGGTTACATCACTCACAGCAACCGCTGCAGCGGTCAGGAGTCACTAGAAGCAGGCAGAGGCAGGTTGGTTTGTGTTTCACGTGGCTGTGACACAGCAAGTCTGTGGGGAAACCTAGAAATAGGCTTCCTTCTCAATTCTTAACCAGGTCAGCAATGGAAAGGATGCTCCTGTGGGGCAATTTTGCAGCCAGGTGAAGGCAAGCAGTCAAGAGAAAGCGACCTGCCCGAGGAGAAGAAATATCTTTAAAAACTTATCAAAATGGTGTCCCCTTCTCATGTGTTTAAAAAAAAAAAAACCACACACCACCCCAAAAACCAAAACACTAACCATTTTGTGTTCTTTCTTCAGCATAAAATGTAGAATATTTACATTGGTGAGGACTGTTTCACATTGGACAAGGAAAGACAAAAAGGTTAGGGGAAAAAAAGAAATGTAGTTTTTAAAATGAAATAAAAATTCCCTTTTTTTTTTTTTTTTTCCAAACAAACTCCTTTGAATCTTGTTTGCAAAAGCAAACACTCTGAGTTCTGTCAAGCGCTGCCTTCTTCTAACACCTCAGTTAATCAAAGTGATTGGTATGCTTTATTTACATTAACTTATAAATTTAACATCCTTGAACTACCAGTTCTTCCTGGTTCCCTTTCAAACGACTCTTTGTGGAAAATGCCTCCACAGCAACATCTGCCAGGTGACAAACAGCACTTCTGGACAATACACATGTGCTTCTACATTCTTCACTATAAATAATCTAATAAAAAAAAGAAAGAAAATGATACCTAAAGCTAATTTAGGTGCTCTAAAATCTCTTTTCTCTCATATTGCATAGTGTCACCACCAGCCACTTGTTTTCTCTATGTCACTGGCAAAGATAGGCAGCTGATATATTGATTTGTCTGTATGTAGAATTGATAAGGATTAAACAGCACATAACCAGACAATTAAAAGCCATAATAGTGACTGACCAATGCAGTAACTTAATTACTTTAATAACCTGATTTCTCGCACTAATATCAGCAGGCACAGTACAGACAGATAAAAGTACAATGGTGCATCATTTAATAACCTTTAGTAAGACAGGGTTCCTGTGCAGATCTGGGAAGGCAAAAGAAGAATCCAGCAAACAACTGCAGTAACACCGGGTATTGCTGAGACCAAAAGCGAAATCATTAGATCAGCATCCTACACATACAGCTGGTGTGCACCTCTGCCACCCCATGACACATCACGCTCATATCCAATCTAGTTGCAAGACATTTAGCTTGCAACATAATTCACCTTCCTTTTCAAAAGGTTTCAACCAAGCTACAGAGCGAAGAAATTATTACATCCATCAAGCTAAAGAAAAACCCAGCCCACTTGCAAGATTTTCTTGAGACTTAAGAGGATTCATCTATTTCTTACTTGCTTAGCATTTACTACGTAACTTGACAGATGCTTACCACAGCGATTTTGTCACTTAAAAGTCATTCTTAAAAGCACAAGAGCTCGGATTTCTTTATAGTGAATCCCACACAGAGCAGAGAGAGGATTGAAATAACTGATAACCATCTTCCAGAATGCTGCCAGAAATCAGTGCCCAGAAGAGGTTGGTGTCAACGACTCCCTGCTGGGATTAGGAAGAAAGCAGCTCCCCTGCCAAAGAGGGAGCTCAGGCTGCAGTTGCTTAGGAGAGATAAGGTGGGACTTGAGCTAAGGCAAGAGGGGACCAGGAACAGCCTCCCCATGCTGGCAATGGCCAACAGGCCACCAGCCTCCAAAGAGTGAAATAAAGAGGGGATCCTCTGCCGGCATACTCCGAGAAGAAAAAGAGCACAAATCTGTTTGTCTCGCTGCTGGGTAAGAGCCAAGTGTTGGATTTTAATTATCATCTGTCATGTTGTACCCCCCACAAGAGGCAGGCAGGACTGTCTTGTTTGTCCTGTACTTGCCAGCATGTGTTACTCTTAAGGGTACAACTCCTCCTTTTGGAAATGTATTAAACAACAATCAATTATCGCTCAAGATGATCTGGAGTCAGGAAACATTTCCAGCCTATTTACCCTTTATTTCCCGCCCTGCCATGCTTCCGTGAGACTGCTCCCGGTTTCTGAGACTGAATTCTGAAATAAAGCCCACCAAATTACAGCAAGCACCAAGTACCTAGGGAAGCACTGCAACGTAGCCACAGCTCCAGCCCCAAGCTTGCTCAGGTTGCAGACCCAAGGCAGCCCTTCCTGGGGAAACCTTCCAGCTCCACCCCAATTGCCTGCTGCTCACAGCAGCCAGGCAGGAACTTTCAGAAATCTAAAGTATTTATTAAGCAAGACCTTTAGCTTTTTTTCATTTTCCTTGAGCACAGTATTAAATATCCGCACAAAATTTATTTCTTATGGACTGTGTAATAACAGATTCCATTACATCGACACCATGTGTGAAAATCCAGGACCGAGGGAAATGCAAAATATGCCATTCTGCAAGCTTAAGGGAGCACACGTTACTGCCTGACAAAACAAGAACAGAAGTTATTACATACCTTCATCTCACAGAAATCATGGCTCAGAGCTCTATTTTTTTTAATGTAGAACAAAAAGACATATATATATATTTAATGAAGCTATTGTAAAGCTTCAGAAATAAACTATTAACACAATCACCTTGCTTTATTCCTCCACAGTATCTACTAGAAGAGACGAACAGCTAAAAAGCATAATTGCACAGAGGTCTTTAGAGGGGCTGCAAGCTGCACAAACCTAGTCAGCAACAGATTAGAAATGCATTGATCCCGCTGATGAATATTTAATACATCTTAAATTTGTGTCCTCGTAGTTCAGAAAGGAGTTTCAAGTAGCGTTGTGCGCCCTGCTACCAGCCCGAGGTCTTGAGGTTGCTTTCCATTTCATGATCCTTTAGTGCTTTTCTTGTCTTTTTTTTTTCTCCCCCTCTATGTGAAAGATCAATGCAGAGAGCAAGCTCTCAGACTGCATGCAGCCAGTGAGAAAGGGCTAACACTGCGTATGAGAAACAATGGGTTTGCCAATTCTATTTGCTGATCCAAACCCTTCTTAACTTTTACATGTCCAATTCCTACTCCGTGGGGTAAGACACACCCATAATTACAGGCAGCATATGACCATATGCAGCAAAACCAGAGCTTTTAAGCCACGAGGCCAAAAAATTTCCCCTCTTCGCATCTTTGCCTTGCTAGGAACTTGTCTTGCTACGCACGAGCACAATCCCATCTGTATTTATGTAGTCTGTGTTTTAATTTCTTTCAAGAAACGTCGCTTATCATTTTGTTAACAGGGTTGTTTTTTTTTGCAAACTGCCCTATTGCATTATATTATTGTTCAGAGATCTAAATCAGCTTGGGATAGAGGATTAAAACCTAGCCATAAAGACAACCTGTCACTAGTCAGCACATTTACTGTGCCTTTTCCATGTGTTGAAAGACCACAGGACCACTTTCTTCTGCCAACCAGTTCAGAATCATCTTCCTCCATAAATGACCTTAAGATACTGTATAAAGCATAATTTATTTATTTTTTTTCCTGCTAGCAAAGAGAGACTTGGTGGCAGCCCTCCTTCCTGACTTGGGCTATACTCATCTCTCAGGGATGCCGAATGATCTTAAAAGGCAACGTAGCTGAAAGAGTTCTTCGGTTCATATGTGGATGCATGTTTTACAAAGGAAAAAAACCAGCAATCCTGAAACAGTCTGACGGCAAGGGAAACCCGTACTGGACGGTGGGCAGCTCAGTGCCCCACTGACGGTGAAACACAGCTCCTACCCCGACCAGCCGCTGCTGTGCTGCCCAGGAGCAGGCAGCAGCGAGGGGACGGTGCCGAAGCTCCTTTACTTCTCTCCTACGCTGCCAGCCGCCAGAATGCAAGCTGGGAGCGGGCAGCCAGCTCCAGCACTCGCACCCGTAAGGCCCACAGGACAGAGGGATGCGCAGAGTACCGTGAGCTCGCAGCCTGGCTGCTCACACTCGGCTCACGCTGTGCCGGGAGCTCACGCAGGCTGCGGTGCGGCCGAGGCTGCTGCTCCTCTCTCCTTCCCGCCTTCCTCGGCCCCAAGCGGTGGTTTCCTAGGCCTCCACCGCCCGTCCTGGCCGCATGCCCGCACGGACGAGGGCAGATGAAGACAACGTCCGCTGTCTGCCGGCTCAGAAGCTGGAGATGCCAAACGGCACAAATCCGACGAGGATTTGTCCGCAAGCAGAGCTCCCCTGGGACAAGGAGGGCAGAGAGCGTCGCCTCCGCTGCGGGAGAAGGCTGCTCGGGAGCAGGGAAAGCTGAAGCAGAAGGGCGAGCGGCAGGCAGAGCTCAGGAGAGGGACGCACGCACCCCTCCCCGGACAGAAAGCCGGACCAGGCGTTGCTCTGGGCGGCGGAGCCCGGGGCAACCGCCCGGGGCTCTCACCCCGCGGGAAGCGGCGGCGGGGACCGCCCGAGACCGTCCTCACCCTCCTCAGCCCCGGGCAGCACCGCCGCACCC
>WUAM01000071.1:28501971-28520034 GCA_024336885.1 Actenoides hombroni
GGAAGGAAGGAAGGAAGGAAGGAAGGAAGGAAGGAAGGAAGGAAGGAAGGAAGGAAGGAAGGAAGGAAGGAAGGGGAGGAAGGAAGATGTCTGGTGCAATAGGTAAAGTAAAAGCCATTTTTTGGAGTTTTTTCATCCAAAGATCTCAACATTCTGCAAAAAGGCCATAATTTTCATTATCCCCTGCCTTACCATGGGTACATGGAAGTACAGAGAGGTAAAAATAGGTTGCCAAAGCCAAACTAGCAGCAGAGATGAAAACAGAACCCAGACCTCTTGAGGCACAGTTGTCTCTCCATTAAGTCTCATTAGCCAGGGGCTTACTAAAGAAATTGCGTATTTTATCATTACAGATAATGGGCACATTACTGCTACCCAGTTAGAGAGGGTCTTGTTCTTCTAGCTCTGGGGGTGACAAGGCTTCCCTTCACATGACTGTGTGTCTACACAGCCTCTTGGCTTTTTTGAGTCACACAGCAGGTTCAGTGTCAGTGGGAACGGGGACTGTGGTTGCTCCTGGGAGCTACTGGTACAGCTCCCAGATGAGGCTCAAGAGAATTAGGTGTTGTACTCGGCTTTGGGTCTTACCACTTCTCTGTTCCTCTGTTCCTCACCCTGTTCTGCCTTTGAGATTGCAACTGATTTGGACCAGTGGAAACTGTGCTATTTCGATAAAGGAAAGAATTAACGTTGGTTCAAAAGTGAAAACGAAATAAAGTCGAGTTCATTTAAATTCTTAGTGTTTCCAAGTGCATTGGATTTGGTGGGATTTATTTTTTTTTACATTTTATTTATAAAAGCAGTTAATATCAGAATGAGTTTTTTTGTGTGGTTGCGATGGGAACTGAGAACCTGGCTGACTGCAAGCCTTGCAGTAAGCACTTCTGATGGAATTGCTGGCTGCTTAGTGTCTGTACTTCTTATTTAGGGTCAGATACCACATCCATGGTAAATAACACAAATTCATTAATTTCAATATCTTTATTCCTTCATAGAAATTGTTCCTGGCTTAGGAAGTTTTTCATGTAGCCAGGTATGAACTGTTGGCCCTAGCTTCTAGGAAATAAACTTTTGGTTTATTAGGGTTTATTATTGATTCATTAGGCTTGACTCCTACAGGTGCTAAACAGCTGCCATTAACACAAACTCATCATAGGTCAGGGTACCTGACAGGGTGGCTGTCTCGGGGCTTGGGCACAAACAACTGCTCTTAAAAGATGAGTGAAGTCGATCCTCAGCTTCCCATAGTGGTAATACCTGACACAGGCTTTACCTGAGCCTGCTTTATCCTTCTGAGAGATAGCCAGACCTATTCTAAAAACCACTTTTGCTCCTGGAAGTGCCTTAGTTTCACACCTTTGGTAGTTCACCTAAGATATTTCTGTTAACTTTGTAGCAGATGTATCAATTGCAAAGTTTGGGTCTGTGCCCTATGCATTATTTATTTATATTCCTTTCACAGAACATTAAGTAATAGACAACAAGAATTGATGTATCGTAGTGTATTTTAGTCCAAATGTGTCTTTGTCTAGAGTAATGTAGTAGTTTTTTAGTCACTGATCTTAACATAATGGCTTTGTTGTAAATCTACCCAATAATTTTCCTTTAGAAACACTACTTTACATTACAGAGAGAACTAATTGCTAAGCAGCAAAAATCGCTTTTCAGTTGAATTCTTGATGCCAGTTTTCCAACTATAACTCTTCTTCATTCTTATTAGAAGGAGTCTGAGTGTGTCAACATTCTTATTGATGTTTTCTGCTGAATGCTTTGTTATAAACTGAACATAATTAAATGTAAGTAGACTGGTATTTCATCACAGCTCAAGGGTATAAGTCTAACACATTCTTTCTCCTGTTATCTCTCCATTCCTCTTTTTTCTTACATGAAAAGAATGCAAAGTATCAGCATTCTTTAGGGTTGGGAAGTCTCATGACCTCTTCTTAGGAAACCGCAGCATTTGAACAATGGTGCAAGGGTTGTTTTGCTTTTCAGTTGTGTTCCAGAATTATGTCAGTTTTAATGAGTGTATTTTCAAAATACTTGCTGGCTGAGAGCAAAAGGTTATGACTAGTTTTTAAAGTATGCATCTATATTTTATTCTTCTTTGCACAAAGACTCAGTTTGTTTACCAGCTTTCATTTTTTTCTACTTGTCCAGGCTACATAATTTAAATTAATTTATTTTAGTTGCTAGTATCACATTTGTTATACTTTTCACAGAAGTCTGTGTTAAGTGTTTATCAAAATATAATCAGGTTTTTCATGTTTGTGCTGGGTATGGCTGGGATGGAGGTAATTCTCACCACAGCAGTACTTATAGTGCTGTGTTTTGGATTTGTGATCAAACCAGTGTTGATAACACAGCAATGTTTTGGCTGTTGCTGAGGGGTGGTTGCACAGCATCAGGGCTTTCTCTTTTTCCCGTTTTGTGCCCCGTAGTGAGTGGGAGATACGGAGGGAATGAGTAGCTGTGTGGGTGCTTGGCTATTGGCCCAGGTCAACCCCCCACAATGCTGTACTGTGGGAAGCTGAGGACCAATTTCACTCCTGTTTTAAGAGTGGCTGTTTGTGCCTAAGCTCGGAGACAGCCATCCTGTCAGGTACTGAAAGGTGCTGACCTATGATGAGCTTGTGTTAATGGCATCTCTTTAGCACCAGCAAGAGTCAACCCTACAGTCCTAAATGTTTCGAGGAAAATTTGTTCCCCAACTTTTCCATGCATGGCTGACTGGCCTGTATTTTTCCAGATCTTCCCTATTGCCCTTCTTGAATAGGGATGTGACATTTACCTTCCTCAGTCTTCAGAAATCTACTTGTGATTGCCATGACATTTCAAAAGTGATAGAGATCTTGCCATGACAGCAGCCAGCTGTCCCAGCACTGTTGGATGCACCCCATTCAGTATCTTATGTCCAGCTGGCTTAAGTGATCCCTAACCCTGCTAGTTACCTACTACCATGAGTAATGCTTTCAGTTCCACTGACTGTTACTACATTCCTGGTACACCGGAGGGAAGAACATACCAGTAATAACTGAGGCAAAAAAAGCACAGCGTGCTCACCTTCTCCATATCCTTTGTCACTAGGGACCTACAGCAGATCTAAGGTTTCCCTAGTCTTCATTTTGCTTCCAGTGTACTTACAGAAGTCCTTCTTATCAGACCTTCCTAGCCATGCAAGTTTCTCATCTAACTAAGCCTTACCTTTGCTAACTTCATCCCTGCATGTAGTATACTATATTGTAGTGTGTAAAGATGTAATTAGATAGTATGAATATGCACATACACAGCTAATACTAATAGAACAGAATACAAGTATTATACAAGGTGAAGAGCTAAACACAGAGTAAATATATCATCAAACTGTGCGTGAAAGATTTTTATATTTAAAAAGAATCAAATATGTAGAGGTACATTAGTTACATTTTGTAGCAGGTATGGATAGGCCAGTTGGGCTGTCAGACCAGAAACCAGTTTCTTCTCAAAATTCCAAACGAACAATAGGGTACACTGCAGTATTCATCACACACTACACAACAAATAGCCATGTGGGAAGGAAATGTCTGTCTATCCTAATGAGCAAAGCTCTGTAACTGCCCATAAGTATGAGGCCTGAATTCTCTCCACTTGTCAAGAAATCCAGGTCTGACCATCTCTCAGCCCCAAGCTGTGAGTTGGAACTCCTGCCCTGTTCCCTAGAATCCCTCAGCTCTGTACACAGAACAGTGGCTGTGGACTGATCTTCTCTAGTGGACTGATCTTCTCTAGTGGACTTTGCCAGGCCCTGCTTGCTGAGGAAATTCATAGTATGCTGCGTATGCATTGCAGAAGTAATTTTCCTCCAGATTTACCTTGCCTGAGAACCAAAAAAAAACCCTCCACAGAATGTTATTTTATAGGACCTCCATATCTTTGGTGCAAAATAGGCCTGCATCCCTTCACCTGCCCCTTCAACAGGATCCATAGGTGCCAAGGCATTGACCTGAGCAACCCCCTGGCTGAGGAGCCGGTTTCCCAAATGGAACTGAGTGTGAAATGAAGTGTCTCAGATAGAGATAGGCCTCTCATGTCCTTCTTTAGAGTAAGGTGTAAGATCATCTGCACTGTACTGCAGACTCCTCACAAGCTTATGTTACGGTGACTCATGTTGCTCATGAACAGATAAGCTTCTTTTGTACACAACCATCGAATTTTGCAGTGGTTAATGCACCATTCCCCTGCGCAATCACTACTGCTATGCATACAAGACCTAAGATCCCCTAGCAACACCTGCAATCGTTTGAACGATCCTTTGTGGCCCCCTTGGCTTTCTAATTTCTACCCACTCCTCCTGTGGCAGCAGGGGTTTATCCTATATGGGTGTGTAGCTTCTTTACCTTCCCATGGCAGCTTCTGCACAGAAACCCTCTGTCCTCTTTGTGGCCATAGAGACTTCCTACCTCCCTGCTACCACAGCCTGCTACCACACTGTTGTGTACTACTCTCCTTTCTTTCCTTCCTTCCCTTTCCAGCAAAGGCCCGAGTAAGTCCACAGTAAGCGGCTTTCCACTTCCCATTTCACTGCCTCCACTGCATTTTGACAAATTACCACCAGCTGTGCCAGGCACTGAGCAGCCTATTGACATTGTTTTCTTGAAGAAATACTGCCCCTGGGCCCTGAATCCCAACAAATTGAAATTATGATGGTGAGCTGGTAATAGCTGGAATACCAATTTGGTGTTACAATTTGCAAGCCATGTTACAAGGCCGTGAGGAAGAATGACTGATACTTGTAGGTCAGGGAAAATGTGTATCAAAGACCTAACTGAGGGTCACCACCATCATTTCTGGACAGTGTGTGAGGAGAAGAGGGGGCTGAATGGATCATCCTGAATTCATCACATCCTTTTGTCAATATCTGTCCTAGAGGAGTAAAGGGACCCATAATCCTCTTGGCAGCCACCTCATTTATTATTTTTTATAGGCCATTTCTTTCCAGCTCTTTACTGATTTTAACTTCTTGGCTATTACGGCACTCCTGGTTCCCCCTCAAGGATAACTCTGCTAGAAATATTGTCTCTTATGGTCATCCTGAAAGAGAGCCTTAAGTTTATACAGGTGAACTGTGAACGTTCTGGCTGCTCATCTAACTTCATCCTTCTGCCCAAGGATTAGTGCTCCTTCCTTGCCCTTTTCATCTACTCCTTATCATCCTTACTTACCCTTTTCCATGGCACAAATTTAATCTTAGTTTCCAAACCTGCATCTGGCACTGCAGTGGGAAATTTTATAAGCTGCCTAAAAGACAGTGGTCTACATTGAAACCGAACCGCACTTTTGCTGTCATTATCAACAGACACAAGATACTCTTCACTTCACTGTCCCCTGTCTATCAGCTAATTTTTGTCTAAATTCAATCACAGGTTAAAAGCACATCCTTCAAAAGGCTCTGTATGGCCTGCCTCTGCTTCTGTAATGCTTGTTGCTAGCTCTGGCTTCTCCTTTCTCTGCTCTGGTGCTATCTTTTTCCAGTGTGGTTGTGGTTCCAACTCTGAACACCTGACAGAATCCTGCCTGTTCAGGAAGAAATGCCCTGCTTCTTTGCTCTGCTCAGCCCCATGCATCAGTTAAATAACTGTTGTTTTGACTTCCTTCTGTTTACATTATCGTGTTTGTCCTTTGGAGACAATCCTGAAATAAATTTCTGCTGCATCAAACTCACCCCAGCAAATTAAATATATACGAAAACAATCTAGCTGCTTTTTAGTCTCATGGGCACTTCTCATGTCTCATGTCTCCCAAGTCTGTAGGGAAAAAATATATGAAAAATTTCAAACCAAAAAAACTCACACAATCTTCAAGTGCTTCCACCTGTTGGAATGAGTTTTGTGGCCTGGTGCCCACACTCCTTGTTCCACCTGGGCATCTCTGCTGTATCCTCAGCTATGGACATCTGCTTGGCAAATCCTGGGACTCCAGCAAAGGTAGCCTGTGCCTGGAGGACTTGTCTGTTCCTGCAGTGGCCTTGGGCTGCTGCTGCAATGTCTGAGAAGTGGCATGTGAGACCCTGCATGCTGCACTGACCCCAATTGGCTGCATCATGGACCAAAAGTGAATCAAACCCCATGCTACAAATGTAACTGTCAGTTGCGGGATACTCTTCAGACACCTCATGAATGCCTTACCGTATGGGGTAGAGCCCAGCTGCATCTGGTCCAGTGATCATATCTGACAGATAGATGTGGCATAGTCCATTGTTATGTTTGTACAAAACATGGGTGAAGCCTTATGTGAAATAAAACCTTCTGATTAAAGAGGTAATGTACACTGAGTTTCAGAAGTATCTTTGGTTTTGATCAGGTAGGAAGAGAAGTGTATCAGTTGGTGATGAGCAGATTAGCAGTTTGCTAATACTCAAGCCAAGATGACTATGTCTAGTTTGCCAAAAAGAAACAACATTTTCACACATGCAAGGGCAATTAATAGTCAAGAAAAGATCCAAAATTAAGGACCACCTTTCATTTAACAAAGAAAATGTTCAAAATTTTGTGGGAAGAGAAATTTGATTTTGAACACACCCTTAAAATGTGTTTAAAGGAACATACTATGAAAGGTAACATTCTTCCCTGAGCCAAGATCCCCTTCCATGACCCCAACCTGTGAATGTAGTTATTTGAAGGCTGGATCCTCAGTCAAGAGAATGTGAATTTTTAACAGTCTCTCAGATGCCTCAAAATGGGTGAGAAGAAACTTGAGCCAACATAAGTAATGACCAAAGATCTGCATGCATTTTCTGTTTCCTTTTGGGACTTTGACTTTAGAACATTTTGCAACCACCTATTCTAAATTTTGTAGGCAAACATTTTTCCTCCCTTTTACTCCAGGCTGGTTTGAATTAAGGATGTTTCCGTGGTAAATAGCTAACAGCTTCATCGCATAGGTGCAGCTAACCTTAAAATCGGTTTACCGGGGTACTCTTGCCATGCCCAGCATTTTTTGTTTGTTTGGGTTTTTTTTTTTTACTTTTCTAGAACTTGTCAGATAGGGGCTTAAGTGGAAGAAGCATTTCTGGTGATCGGTGCTTGTCAGGGAATCATCAGAATAGTGGAAGAGAATGCTTACCAGTTTGGGTGTCAAGGTACTTCCTAATTCTGGATGAAAAGATTCTTTAAACGTCAAGTTTCATAAAATGAAAAGCATGCAGCATGGTGAGAAGCAGTAGGAAAATGATCTGTGATAAATATTTGAACTCTTGCTGAGGTTTGTTTTCTCCTTTGTCCTCCCTGGAATAGCTAAAACTAACATCTCTATTGAGCTTAAAGAACCGGGTCAATAAACTATTGAACAGAGAGCACTTGTCACCTAGAGGAATGAATAATTAATGTAGCCTCCCTAATCGGATATCAAAGGGAAGGGAATGTAGCAAATATGCCTATGTATAGGGGGAAAAAAAAAAAAAGACAATAATAACATCCTATCAGGTCTGCTTAAGTGGTTCACACACGTGAACCTGAGCTGAGGGTGCAAACTGAAATGCCTAGTGAAAACAGACTGACTGAGAAACCAGAATTTTATTTTTTTTTCCCTGGGAAAAGAAGTGAGATGAAAGCAGAAAAGATTTTTTAGCCTCTTCAAAAGGAAGCAAGGAAAGTATTTCCAGCTGAAGACTTTGGACTTAGAGATGAAATCACTGCTGCTAAGCTTGGCTATTCTCTAAGGTAATGAAAGATTCAGGCTTGTTGTATTTCTGTAACTTCTTCAGTATATCCTGCCTCTGAATATAACTTATGCAAATCTAGAGGTAGAAATCCATTTCATTTTCTATTCACACTGTCAGAATATTTCTTTCTAATAGTGCTTTCTCTATTAAAATGTAAGAAGAAAATATATATTCTGAAGATATTCCTAGAATCTTGGTTGAGTTTTTGAAGGGAGGTGTTGTATTCTAAATGTTCAGAATTGCTCTAGTGCCAGTACAATCTACAGAGACAGTGTGGAAAAAGCAGGGTAAAAAGGGAAACAGGAATTGGTGAATAGGAGGTGTAAGCACAAGAACGTTTTTGGAGACCACTGAGGTCTCCAGAAGCTGCAATGAAATTTATGCAAGTTTTTGTTTTGGGAAACGACTAAAAAACTGTGCTTGCTATCAGAGTTAGAAGGGTGAAAAAGATGGGGAACTAACAGTATAAAGGAAAAAATACTCTAGGAGACTGTATATACTTTTGTCTTATCTTACTGTGTGCAGTTTAAAGTCTTCTCCCTGTGAAAGTTGTGCCACTCTGTTTACTTATGCAGTTGAAATAAATACAACAGACCTTTCTGTTTGAGCTTAAACCAATCTCTTTTATTTTTAATTCAGAACAATGAAAAACTTGTGTATGCTATAAGAAGGTCTACACAAGAAGTTACATTATACTAGATTGGTTTAAAACCTGGCTCAAATTAAATCAGCATGCCGTCTTTCTGTTGTATAGAAGGCTTTCAGCATGTGAACTGTCCACAGCAGAAACAAACCTGATAAAACTATTTCACTGCTGAGGAGGCATAGCTGAGGTTTCACCCTTTGTCAGAGAAGTACTTTGAAAAAGAAGCTGGAATTAAGTATAGTTGACTAGCTCATAGAAAAAAAAGACCGACACCCCAAACAGGAAATTCTGCATATACAGCATGAAATCAGACCACAAAATCAGGGATGAAAGACATTGAAAGACAAAAAGGGCTGTTTAACAAGCGGCATTAAGGAAAACCAAGATCATTAATACAGGCAGAGAAACACTGCATTCAGCTTGGTGAAGAAACTAGTTGACAAATACAGAGACTTTCAAGGATGTCATGTTTAACACTCTCGAAAGGTGAAGGAAGACTTAGCAACAAGTCTTTGTTTTTAACAGATTGAAGCCAAGTCTGAAAAGCTGCTGGGTTTGTTTGTGGTAGGCAAAGAGGAGTCCACAGAAAGTCACGTTCATCCCCGGTCTGTGCAGCATGTAAGAGGACTGCAATCTTGACTTCAAGAAAATCAATGTCACATTCTGCTGCAAGGTGGGTGGATCATTGAAAACCTGTTGGAGGAGAAAGAAACAGGACTTCTTTCTCAATAGGTTGACATGGAGATTTTCTCTTCTCCAGCAGTTCATATATCTTTGTATAAACATAGTAATCAGAAGGGAGTCTGGATAGAAGGCAGATTGTATAGATCTAGGAAATAATGCAAAGAAGAATTTGAGAAGAAATAAAGGGCAAATTTTACAATAATTTTACTGAAAAATTTCCTCTTTTTTCAACCATCTGTATGTTGTAATGAGGTGACCATCAGAGAAATACGAAAAGGTAAAGCATGTGGGATTCTTTCAGTAACATAGATTGGCAGTGAAGGGAAAAAAAACAACTCTGGCAATAAATGTAAGCTAAGAAAGAAAGAAGGCATAGCTGAGAAATAAGAGAATCCATGGACTAAAAAGACCTAGTGGTAGTAGTAGGAGACCATTACATGGCTGACTGCAGACTAATTGGATTTGTTCAGCCATTGTGAAAATGGATACAGATGGGATGCACAAGTTTGGAAATATCCTACTGTTAAAGAGAAAATAAAGCAAATGTTATGTGATAAGCCATTACCTAAGATGATATTGGAGAGAACTCAGAAGATCATATGTCCAAAATATTCTTTTCTGCTTTAGCAGCTCTTTTAATTAATTTTTACTGATTTGGGTTTTTTCCCCATCAAAAGGAAATGGTGATTGAGGGCAAAAAGGAGGAGGCAGATCCTAGCCAGTGAGATAGGTTTTCTTAGTCTGCCACTGCCTGAAGTAACATTACACTTCCTTGCTTGAAAGAGAACTTAGTTTTGTGAAAATCTGTTAGAGTTGTTTGCAGAGCTTCAGTGGCTCTATGAGTATTTTGCATTTTCTTCACTGCTGTGATGGAAGTTCTTACTATGATGCCTTCCAAGGCCCAGTTCAGATTTTACAAGCTTTTTACAAGCAGAAACAGCTGGAAAAACAGCTGGTATCAAAGTTAACAATTCCTCAGAGATCTGAATACATTTCAGATTAAAAGGGAGAAAAAGAAAAGCCCAGACCAGCCTTTCATATCTGGTTTTCATATACTGAAAGTACACCTAGTGCCAACTGGGACTCACAGCTGTTAATCCCGACTGCTTTAATTTTATTGCATGGAAAGTTATATTGAGTCCCAGCAAATTTTGTATTGGTCAGAGGCAAAACAGAAGCATAAATCCCCTGTTTCCAGCTGCATAAACAACACAGTGGAATCCTACTTTGTTCTCAAAACAGCAGAAGAAGTTTGATGAATGCCAGGGAGGAAATCTTCCTTGTCCGTTAGCGTCCATCATTTCCCACAGTTTAGACAGATTTACCAGTCAGAGACACTGGGCAGCCTTTGGGCACATCATTCTTTGCAGCTGAAGTGGGATGCGTGTTACCCTTCCTCACGGAAATCCTAAGATGCACTTGGCAGCACGTTCCTCTGAGCAGGGTGACTGCGACGTTTAGTGTGAGTCTGTTCCAGAGCGTTTTCCACCTCTGCATCCCAGGTAAATCAGCTTTACATGCACTCTTGTGTTTATTTGTCTCTTAGAAACACCCTGACACAAATGCAGTACATTTTTTTTCGAGATGCTTTGAGGTTGTTGGATAAAAGCAGCAAGAAACTGTAAAAGGCATTTTGTGGATAGATTTAAGTCTGACGATGAAGATACTGCCGCATGGTGAACAACAGTGGGGCGTTCGTGGTACTTTAGGCTCTGTCAGTTACCCAAAGAAAAAGTCAAAAGTGCAGGCCCCTGAGATCTGGTAATTTAACACAAATTTTCATTCATTTTTGCTAAATTGCTACAAACTTACGCGAGCCACGTTAATTAGATAAGCCTGGGGAACTCTGTGTTGCAGCAGAAAGAACCTACAAGACAGGACCTTACAGCCTTTCATGAAAACTCTAGAAAACCACAGGAAAGATTAAAGTGATACCACAGAAACTCAGAAAATTGAATTGTATAGGGGAAAAAAGCAGACCTTGGAAAGAAAGGAACACTAGGTAGAGGAAGACAGAGACGGTGATAATAGTTTCAATATCATTTAGAAGAAAAAGGAGGCCAAGTGGAGCAGTATGCACCAAAGAATTGCCTGAAGCTTCACCAGTCAGTGGACAAGCTCACACACTTGCTACCAATAACCCATGTTTCTCAGGTTTAGCTGACAGCAACGAGGAGACTGAAAAAGCACTCCTGTGAGTCCCTGACTGAGAAAGTTTGGAGAGCATTTCTAGTATCTCTGTGGATGCCAGTTATTAAATATTTCAATCAATTTAAATACAACTGTTCGGTTCTAAGTCAGAGAAAATCTGCAAGTGCATCAAAGGCGCACGAGGATTTTGGTAGGAGGCCTTCCAAGGAAAGGCCCCAAAAAGCAATTACCTGAGATGTAACATCTAAGCATCTGTCAGCCACGTCTGAAAACCGGGTGCTTAAGCTCGTGTGACAAAGCCATTGCCCGAACATCTGGGGTGTGGCTGCAAAGGAGAGGCTTTAATCAGTATTACTGACGTGTGTCCTATGGACTCCCAACCTTGGAGGCCTTCTTGTGTTCTCCCATCTAAGCCTACAACGGACTGAGCAGAGATGCCTAAAGAAAGGATAAGTTTCTCACAGTGCCACTAAAACCATGGCTCATATGGCTGAGGGAGAGATGAGATTCCCAGAGGCTATCTGGAAGGTAGAGGCTGCTCGGCAGAGAGGAGTACAAAAAAACCCACGTTACAGAAGTGTTGCACAAGCAGCCACTGTTAACACTATAATCATCCCTAGTGTTATATCATTTATCTAAAGTCCTTGCGGCCAAGATTTACACATTTACAGGAACCTCTTACTCGTTTCACTTTACTGTGAGTCTCTTTATCTCATGATATATTTTATTGTGTCTTTTTTTGCCCTGGAACAATGTGATGGTGTGATGGTCAGCCATGTCCAAATTAAGAGCAAACTCTTCCCTTGTGTCTGGATTAATTATTGCCTTGTCTGTGCACCATCAATGCACAGCCCAAAATTGCTACCTGCTGGCTGTGGTGAGACTGCTGGTTTCTCTCAGGGGTTGCTGAAGCTCATCCGCGGGTGACCAGGTTTGAATGATAGCACCCATTGTTTGTTATCTGGGTTAAAGCCTCTCTGCAATTGGTTGGTAGCTACTGTCTGTCTGAACTAGAAAGCTCAGCTCTGCTCTCCTGTGGTCTCTGCTAGTGCAATTAGGTTGTCCTTGCAGCCTCGCTAGCTGACCCAGGACATCTGGAGCAGCGGTGAGCAGTCAGTCTTCTCCCTCACAGTATTTAATGGCTGGTTATGTAATGTTTCCTTCATCACATGCTGCATGTATGTTCAGATCAAACCAAATGGGCATTCAAGGCTCTGAATGTTTCAATGAGTGAATCATCCCCTTGGGTATCATGCAATCCTTTCACGAGTTACATTTATTGGTTGAGGGATGTCATTAGGAAGAAGATCCAGAGTAGCAGGATTCACTGTGTGACTGAAATAATGTCCTGGCAGATGGTGCCTGGAGGTTTGACATGATAGCAGCTTTAACTTAAAGTGAAGTACAAGCCTGATAGTATATTCTTGCCTGAGTCCAAAAGTTTATTTGGACATGCAGCCACGTTGACGATGGCTTCTGGCAGCCATGATAAATGGTAACTTGTGGTCAGGCCAGGATGCCTCCCACTGCACATCGCTTCCATCAGTTTGTGATATTTACTAAAAAGTCACTCTTCATGATAAAAAATAGTTTGTATCTTTTCTCATTATCCTTTTGACATTTGATATATTTAGAGGTTCTGTATTTGAATATTTCATTGTCATGCTTAATCACCCCTCAACAACTAACATTTAGAGATCTTCAGGGACTTCCCTAGCTTCAAAGAAAACATTGACCAGCTGCATTTTTAACATTGTACTAAAGTCTCAAGGTATTTAGTTATTTAATTAATTAATTTAAATTTTGAAAGTATAAATGGGCCTTTTGCTCTCAAATTATTCTGCTAAATAGTTATTATCTACCAAAGTGGTTATTTAGTTGGTACATTTTACTTCAGAAAATTCTTTATGGTAATTGCCCTACCTGATTTCAAGATGTAGTAAATAATCTGTCTCAGTCTTCACATCTTGCCAAACATTTTTCTTACTTTCATGACATTTCCTACTATATATATATATATATGTTCTGATACTTGGGTCATATATCTAGTAAATTGATCAGAAGCTTTGAGTGACGTGCCTTAGGTTTTCATGGCACCAGTCCTTAGATGATACTAACAATATGTCTTTCAAGGGAGACATGTCTTCCCAGGCTAGGCTTAGTTCATCTTACTGTATGTTGGATAGCAATCTGTCTGATGCCAGCATTTATGTGTTGTTAAGTGCTTGCAGAAGTCCCAATTAGTTATTTTTCTCTCTGTAGACTAGAGAAACTGCTTTAGGTGTCCTCTAGTGTGTTGCTTTTGGAGTGCGTTATGAAGCCTCTCTCCTTCAGGCTTTGGTGATGTTCTTGTAGTATGTTACTGCTTCCAACCACCATTCCCTTTGAAGGACACAACATAGAGTATACTTGGTCTTTTGCCCAAGCACATGACAACATTTTAGTTTAGAGACATGAAGACCTTTCCTTGGAGCCACTGGCAATTTTGTGAAGTAGCAAAAGGGTTAATAACTTTAGTATTTGAACTAGAATGTGTGGAATTGTAAAGGATTGGGGAAGGGCTGGCCACTACACAAATCACAGATACTCTCTTTTAATCCCTCTCACTTCCCAAAGGGAAGAGAAAAGGAATAAGAGAGAGAGACTTATGGATTGGAAAATTAAAACAACTCTAATAAAAATAATAACAATGAAAGGAAATATATACAAAATCAATAATGAATGCAAACCCCTGATGGAAATTACATCACTGTCACCACTGATGCTGTGGAGCAGGCACTGGGAAAGTCCCACACTGGACTCAGTGGCAGGTGGGAACCAGATTCAGGAGCTGGATTTTGGAACTGGATTCAGGAACACACAGGTTAGGATCGAAGGCAGAATGGACAGAGTCCTCCTTGGATCCTGGCCATTGAAGAAGGGAGCTTGACCCTTGTGATGCCTCAGTTTTATACCGAATATGGCCTATATGGGCTGGAATCCCTCACTGGTCAGTTTATGGTCGCCTGTCCTGTCCTCTCCTCCCTGCAGGTGCAGCCTTTTACTTTCTGCACCCCCAACATGGGTCACAAGATCCAGCAGTGGCCTTGGTCTGCACAGGAGCAGATATATGCAAGAGCCTTTCTACACACCAATCCTTGGTAGCAACTCTAAACATCAAGCATTATCACTTGCTGTCTGTGAAAATCTGCTGTTAACTTTAGAAAGTGCAGTTACAAGAGACTGAGCTGAAAAGTAAAATCAGTGAACAGAATCAGTTCTGTTCTAGCTCAAACTAGAACAGGACTGTGTTGCAGGGAAATGGATCTCTGGTTTTGCTAGCTCCATTCTCATTTCCAAGGTGATGTACAATTTACTTACCTGGAAAAGTATTCTCTACTGTTCCTCACAGGTTCAAAAGCTACTAATGCTCAATACACAGACTTGGAAGTAAGGCCCTAGGCATGGTCTGAGAACTTTCCTCTCCTCCCCTGATGAAAGGCAGCCCTGCTTAAATCTCTCAAATGTAAGCACCCCAACAGCTTGCCAGCTTCATGGATAAATGCTGCAAAAATGCAGCCCTTCTGGAAGCCTGACACTGTCACCACCCAGAGCTCCTCCAGGAGTAAGGCCACCGGGATCCATGGGAAAGGCAACAGCATCCTTGCTGGTGAACAAAACAAGGGAAGGACACAGGTTCACAGCACACTGCCTGGTGGCTGTCTGGACTGTTTAATTGCTAGCGTGTTCCCCCACTCCACCTTGGCCCATGCTGACTGATACTCCCTGAGATGATGCCAGGACACAGTTCAGAGTGAGGAAGGGTCAGGAAGTGTTCTTAGGTGGTGTTATGGGTCAGGACGCACTGTTTTGGGAAGGAAGTGTTCAGTTCCATGCATACCAGTCATGCCATGACATTTGCCCTTGGGGCCAGAGCAGAGAGGATCTAGGTGCTGATGGGGTTCAGTAATGACAAGGAGCCATTACTGCATTTTAGTGGACAGTGTGTTGACACTGCAGTGAGGGCTCTGTGTGTCCTCCATCTCATCTGGTCACACTTCTGACCTCCATGTACAGGATAGAGTTGAAAGGGACCTTACTGGTTGATTTCCAGACAGGGAATGGCCTGGCAGCGGGGGAGAGTGCCTTCTAGCCCAAATCGTGGTTCAAGGAGCCAGCCTCCCTGACATGTGTCCCACACCCCCCTCCCAATCTCTGTGCGTATGTACTGCAGCCCAGGACACGACCCAACGTGTAGCACAGAGTGGGGACCCCAGGAGATGGGTGGCAGGGGGAAGATCCCTTGCAGTTACAGACTGGCCCGCCTTCTTGGAAACTGGACCCTGCAAATTGGGCTTCAACAGCCGGCAGTTCTGAGGTTAACTTTTGACTGCTCTGATTTCCTGCCTCTCCTGAAGTTGTAAGACTAGCTTCAGATGGGCCTTCTAGGTTAAAAAAGTTTCTGTGTAGCAGCTCTGGACAGAGTTCCTGCAACTGTGAGTTGTTCAGTGGTGTGGCTGTCTGTGCGGAGGGAATTTCTGGAATTGTTATTGCCCCACTAGAGAGAGCTGGACTGTAAAACGTTTAGCAACTGGCTGTTTGATCGTCAGCTGGCATGTTTTTCATTCTGCTCCCACTGTAAGACTTGGCAGCTTTGCAATTTAAATGCCCTCTGCAAGATTTCTAAGCTATGCTTTTATAGAGCACTCGCCGAGGAGACCAGCTCCGGTGCAGGCCAGTACGCTCTGGGGAAGGGAATCGCGGCGACAAGGGCCGGCAAGGGGCTCTTTGGCGCGTTTCGCAGGCGGGAGAGCGGCTGGGCCGTGCCGGGGCCGGCCGCCTGTGGGCGGCTGCTGAGGCTGCTGAGGGGCCCGGGCGGAGCAGCCCCAGCGGCGGCAGATCCGAACGAGGCGGAACCGCCACAACGGGCACTCGCCCGGACACCCCCGCCATAAAAGCAGGTTGAGAACTCTCAGGGAGGGTGAGAAAGACAGATCAGTGGAGTCGCCCCCTGCCCTCCCTGGAACAAACTCACCAGACAGCCAGAACTCCCGATGCAGAGACCTCCCCATCCCCTATCTGCATGGCTGAACGTCGTGATTTAGAGGACACGGATCAATGGCAACAAGTTCCCGCCTGACGCGGCAGTTGTGTCTCCCCAGCAGCCCCACCACCCTGCCAGGTGCCCTTGTGAAACAGGTCCAGGGTCCTGCAGGAGGAACCGACTGACACCCAGGCCCTGCAGAAGGAACCAGTTAAAGAACAAGGAAGATGGTTCACCCAGGCCAGGGGTGCCACCAAGGCTAGCTCACCTGAGACCATGCATCAAAACTGATTCCATAGAGAAAAACAGGCGGGTCATTGTTGTGGGTGTAGAGGGCCCAGTATGCAGACCGGACCCAGTTCATAGAGAAGTCTGCTGCCTCCCTGGGGCACAGGTAAAAGATGTGGCTAGAAAACTTCCCACCCTGGTGAGGCCTTCAGATTATTACCCACTTTTGGTTTTTCAGGTGGGGAGCGATGATGTGGCCACAAGAAGTCCAAAAAGAGTTGAGACTGTTAAGAATGTTTAGAACTTAATTATAACGAAGATACTGTTGAGTGTCTATGGTTCAGAATCAGGGGGAAGGCCAACATGGCTGATATAGTGGTAGGAGTCTCTTATAGGCCACCCAATCAGGACAGAGAGGCAGATGAAACATTCTATAATCAGCTGGGAGAGGTCTCATGATCACTGGCCCTTGTTCTTGTGAGGGACTTCAACTTCTCAGATGTCTTCCAGAAGTACAACACAGCAGAAAGGGAACAGTCCCAGAGGTTCCTAGAATCAAAGATACCTTAGTAGCTGGCAAGTGAACCTCCAGGGAAGGTGCCCTGCTGGACCTGCTCTTTGTGAACAGAGAAGGACTCGTGGGGGATGTGACAGTTGGAGGCCAACTAGGGCACAGCAGTCATGAAAAGATTGAATTCTCCATTCTTAGAGAAGTAAGGAAGGGGAGCAGCAGAACTGCCATCTTGGACTTCTGAAGGTCAGACTTTGACTTGTTTAGGCGACTGCTTGACAGAGTTCCTTGGGAGGCTGTCCTGAAGGGCATAGGAGTCCAGGAAGGCTGGACACTCTTCAAGAAGGAAGTCTTAAAGGCTCAGGAGCAGGCTATCCCTATGTGCTGTTAAGATGAGCCAGTGGCAAAGAAGGCCAGTCTGTCTGAACAAGCAGCTTTGGCTACAACTCAGCAGAAAAAATGTGAGTTTATGGACTTTGGAAGAGGGGGCAGGCCTCTCATGAGGACAACAAAGATGTTGTGAGGCTATTCAGGGAGAAAATTACGAAGTCCAAAGCCCAGCTAGGAATTAATCTGCCTTCTGCCGTAAAAGACAACAAGAAATCTTTCTATAAATACATTACAGTAAAAGAAGGGCCAGGGAGAGCCTCCATCTTCTATTACATGCAGGAGGAAACATGGTGACTAAGGATGAGGAAAAGGCTGAGGTGCCTGATGCCTTCTTTGCCTCAGTCTTCAGTGGTAGGACCAGTTATATTCTGGGAATACAGCCCCTTGAGGTGAAAGACAGAGACCAGGAGCAGAATGTTTCCCCTGCCATCAGGAAGAGATCATTGTTGACCTGCTGCACCGCTTAGATGTACACAAGTCTATGGAACTGAATGGAATCCACCCAAGAGTTCTGAGAGAGCTGGCAGAGGGGCTCACCAAACCACTTTCCATCATTTTTCAGCAGTTGTGACTGACTGGGTGTCACAGTTTAGGGTCAGGGCAGCCCCTTAGACCTATAACAGACGCTCTCTGTTAACACCCCTCCCTCCCCAGAGGGGAGGAGAAAGGGAATAAGGGAGAGAGACTTAGCAATTAGAAAAGGAAACTAGAACAGCTTTAATGAAAATGAA
>WUAM01000071.1:28529727-28549620 GCA_024336885.1 Actenoides hombroni
ATTCAACACTGGCAGTGCTCCAATTTTGCTCCAATTTTAGTGTCTTTTCTCTTTTTGTCTCTACCCTTTCAGCACAGTATGTCAAACCCTCCTGGTGTGGAGAGCTCTATGGCCACATGTACACTGCTCTTCCAGGAGGCCTTTCGGGCTTCTGAGGCATAAAAAACATGACTCCTCTCTGGTAATATGATTTAACCTCCATAGTTTGCTATATTTCTTCTCCATTCTTTGCTACTCTTTAAAATCAAATTTAAATTAAAAAAAAAGACAAAGGAAAGACCCAGCTTTTTAGTTATCCCTGGACTGTTTGTCTAGAGTTGTGCTGTCAGACCCAGATCAATGATCACATCTGACAACTCCAAGTGAAGATTTATGCTTGACTAAGGGGAAATAAACCAAAAGTTAGTAGAGAAGGAGTTTATTTGCAGAACGATCATTTTTCTCCATTACCTTACAGGAAGGTGTCACAGAGACCAGAGTGCACACAAGACACTGAAGAGTACTGAAAAGGCTACAAAATGTTTACTTATAGACAGCTGAAATATTTCCCAGAGGCCTAACGGAACTGCAGCACCCTTTTTATCTGGTGGACTCTGATTTTAAAGGCAGAAGCTAAACCCTAATATACATGTTAGTGATCTTCATCACTTCTCAAAGAGGAAAATGCCTTTTCCTTTAATTTGTTTGGTTTTGTTGTTTTTGTTTGTTTGTTAATTTGTTTTGTTTTGTTAACAGCATGCAAATACCTTTTCATTTCAGCACACAGCATGGGCAGAAATACATGCTCAAGGACAGGTGTGTGCCTGTTGGAAAGGGCAAAGAATTTAGTGATTGAAATTGTGCCCTATATTTAACAGTGCTGAGAGAAGCTTAGCAGTGAATTTCCTGAAGAGCAAAACTCCTTACTCTGTCTAGATGGTTTTCCAGCCTGTAACAGATAGTGAGAAATTAAAGCACAATTCCAAGTGGTCTTTAGATTTTTTTTCTTACAGTTATTATGTAAGCTTTGCACAGTTTCTCTCCAACAAGTCCTGCATTTCACTAACCATAAGACGTGGGAATATTATTATTGCTACTACTATTTAAAGTCCTTTAACTGCTTCCAAATGAAAATATTGATCCATACCTCCCATTGGGTTAGTTTTTCATGGAAGTGTAGTGTTCAGGTTAAGGAGATATTTGATACATTTCTCTGGAAGCAATGTCTTCCTTAATGTTTTGAAACAGCAAACATAAATATGTTTCTTTTAACTTCTAATCTTTATGCTTCCTGAAGGGTGTAAATCTTTTTTTGTTGTTGTTAAAAGCCATTTTAAGATTTTCCAGTAATTATTTGTTGTTTATGTAAACGTTAATGTTCAAACTCTATTCCTCATTTCCAGTGCATCTGCATAGAACTTTTTTAGAGCAAGTCTGTACATTTGTGTGATTTCCTGCTCTGCACATTCAACATGACAAGAACCAGCTTTTACCAGATGCTCTGCTGGGTAACTGAGAAAAACAGTTCCTACATTGAGAAGCAGGCAAGAATTCTTTCTTCTTTTGAGGTTATTTATAACATCATTTATTTTTCAATTGCATGCAGGCACTCAGGTTAGAGTAAGGCTCTACTTTGTGGGAAGGCTTATGAAGCAGAAGTACATCCTATATCCTAAAAATATTTCTAGTCCAATGCTCCAGCCACATTGGGATTTATGTTTTTACTTTGGCAGAGCCCTAATGTCAAGCACATGGAGAAGTCCTTGAAGGATGATCAAGCTAAGGTAAGAGCCAAGAGTAAGCATGAAGAACAACAGAGAGGTGGGGAAGACAGGCAAAACAAAAATATAAGCACATGTTAAGAGAAAACGTCTGTGAGAAGATGGTTGGTTTTCATTTTCAATTTCAATTTAATTGAAAATTACCAGACATAACCAATGGAATATGTTACAACTAGCATAGTTATTAATGAAAGCCATATTTCTACTATGAGTTTCATCAAAAGTTGCTACAAATACTTCCTCTAACATAATTCATATTTATATATGCTAGGGTCTGGGCAGATCCATGACAGAACCACAACGATACAGAAGCTTTACTCATTGAGGAGACTTTTTGCAAAACAGGTAACATTGGAGATGCCCCAGCTAAAAGGCATCGAATTCAATAAATTCATCATGGTCCAATATTTGATGTAGTCCAATTTGAAATAAACAAAGCCTTGATTGACTATCATTAAAAATAAATAAGTAAATAAATTTTGAAAAATCTCAAGACACTTCCATCAGAAGAAGCTTGTGTTGATAACGTCTCACTTCTGCTTACCTATGTTAGAGAAAAATAAATTCAAGCTGGATCTGGTGTTGGAAAGAAGGTCTGTTAGAATGATGAGAAAAAGAGAGTTTAACATACAGAAGACTATTCAAAGAGCCTTGTTAGGAAAAGGAGTATGAATGTTGTCTTTAAAACATCAGGGTGCAGGGTATTGTATCAGGAAGGTGATCTGCAGTTTCTTTCTGCCCAAGCAGGTAGCCAAATCAGTAGGTTAGGGACGTGTTTATTCACTCCCAAATAGTTTCATACAAAGTGGAACTAGTGTAAGAGAAGATGCAGGATGTGCCCCACAGTCTTTTACACCAGAATGCTGCAGCCTGCAGCTTCCCAAGAAGAAGGTGGGAAAAGGTTGCTGTAGCAAAATAAATCCTTTTACACAATTTCACCTCCAGTGCTGTATAATACATTTTGCTTTGGTAAGGCTTGCACTTCTTTGGGGTTTTCTGGAGCTGGATGGTCAAAACGTTTTCCTTCCTAAGAGGTTTATTGAGAGAGTTGAACCAGAAGCTCCCAGTTTAGTAACTGAGCTGTCACATACAACCTGTTCCTGTCCTCTTTTATTTGTGAGATTCTGCCTTTGATATCTGACCCTGAGAGAGGATGCAGGAAACTGGAGGGAGCCAGGCACCTTCCTCTTTGTTAGGGTAAGGCATTCAGACACTAAAGAGGGCAAAATGTAAGAGACATCTCAGTTGTTGTTTTTTTTCCTTTTTTTGTTAGGTAAGCTTGGCAGAGCCAGCCAGCTGGCTTGTGTGGATCCTTTAGGCACGTATTCTTCTGTCTCCATGAATTACGCAGAGAACATAAGCCTGAAAACATTTATGTATTCTACCTTGTTGATGGCTTCATGACACCAGTATGCAAGATTTAAGAGTGTGAGAAGAAAAAGTTGTGACAGGTGTTAGTCAACTTGCTTCACGCTCTACTGAAAGGTCCTCAGATGACAAAGAGTGTAGCCTAGTTTAAAAATTTCTAGATGCTGATGGTAGAGATCATATAAGGCTTTGGTTTAATGGAGGTTCTTGCTTACATAAATCTGGCTGGGAATCTTTCAGTCCAGTTGAAGTTATTGTACAGAACACATCTTTATTCTATTCAACATTCTAGCTTATGCTTTCAGTACATACATACATAGTCTGTAAATCCAATACACAATTTTTGGTGCATCAGTGTTCAGATGACTAGAGGTCAAGATGTTCTGATCTCACTATAGACTTTTCATTGTTTTGTCACCACAAACTTGTTAGTCTAAAAAGTGCCACTAGCTTTACCTTGGTGCTTTTTTCCCTCATGTCCCATTTCCCCAAACCACACAGAAAAGTCATAAAAAATTGAAAAGTAGAACTATTAATGAGTCTCAGCCAGCATGACTGTTTTTTCTTTTTTTTTTTTTTTTTTTTTTCCTGTGCATCAAAGAACCGTTCTTTTTTCTTTTTCTTTTTTTTCCCCAGTGTAGCCCAGCTCCTTAAGGCATCTAATCATAAAAATGTTGGCTCCAGACCAGGAAAGAAAGTGAAATATCTAGCCCAATCCCAAGTCAAAATATGTTGAAAAATCCCTGTTAAAACATAGTCTAACACTTTGTTCCTTGACCATGCTTTCTTTCTGAGTAGTCTGCCTGTCGTGTTGTAATTTGCAGGCAGAATTCCCAGGAGATGGCTGCCGAAACTGGTAAGCAGCTAAAAAGAGCATCAAAGGTAAAATTACTAATACTGTAGTTGAAATGATGTGTGAAAAACTGGAAAAAAAACAGGTGATTAACTTTGAGATTGTTGCCAGAGCAAAGGCAGCATAATGAGCACTACAGATTATTCAAAATAGGGGGATTTAGTTTTGTTCCTAAAATAGTATGAAGATTACCTTTTGAATGTCTTCTTTTTACAATCTTGTTTGTGAGTAATCCCATGAACAGATGTTTAGCCCAAAACATTGAGCAGAGTGACCTGATGTAACCTCTTTCCAGCTACTACCCATATCTAGTCTGCAGTCAGAGACTCACGCTACTCTACAATGGCTGGAGTTAATGAACGGATTATTTTCTCTCCCTGCTTTTAGGACTTCACTGGAAAAAGTACCAGTGAATAGCCAAGCTTCAGGCAAAAGTAATAAAAAGTAATAATGCTACATAAAAGGAAAAATAGGAAGTAAGTCATTATGCCTGAGTTGTGCTAGACTGCACTGCAAATTAAACACAAACCCTATTACTATGTGCTGGTTCACATGTGTTTGATTCCTACTTTCATGTACATGCTTGAACCCTTTGGATGTTCCAATTTTATCCCTACAGATAAGCTTGCTTTCTGAATGTTGGCTTGGTTTAGGACGTGGGCAGTTTGTAGCTGCAAGTTTGCCCTTCAGTCTGCACCATTACACAGACAACTCTCTAAATTAGAGTCAGGCATGGTTTCCACAAGTGGTTTCTAGGAAAAGGAGAATATTGCCTAATATGAATTTTGGTTTCCATGAGTCGACATTCTTTCTATTATTTCAACTGAGGCTTCACAAATGTGGAAAGCAAACTTTTGCTTCAGCATTTCAGAACACAGCCTCGTGCCTCTTGTGCACTGCTGCTTAATTGCCAAATCTATAGAAACCCTTCCTTGCTATCTATAGTCAGTGTGTGTCTTCCTACTATACACTAATGACAGAGTTACAGCTAATTAGGTTCTAGCATTTCTTGGGGAAAATACTTATTTTTTATCTCATTAGAATCTTGAAATATTCAGGGAAAAGGCTTTCAGAACATTCTGGAAGGAAACCTTTCTCCTTTGTGGAGCCTTGTGGAAACAATCTTAGTCAATGCATTTAGCTGGTGCATTCTGAATCACAAAGGCTAAGAGAATGTTTCGGTGTAGTTTTGAAGCAAATCCCATTTCCATTTCCCAGCTTTTTGTAATTGCTTACTATGACTTAGGTGCACAGAAATTAGATCTACTTGGAAAAAACTCAACTGGAAGCTCTTCAAAAATGTTCTATGATTCTATTTAGTCTTCTATGATTTTATGTATTCTTGAGAAGACTGAGAAGGGACCTTATTAATATCTACAAATATCTGAAGGGTGGGTGTCAAATGGAAGGAGCAAATCACTTTTCTGTAGTGCCCAGCAAAAGGACAAGGAACAATGAGTATAAACTTGAACATAGAAGATTCCACCTCAACATGAGGAGGAACTTCTTTACTGTGAGGGTGACAGAGCCCTGGAAGAGGCTGCCAAGAGAGGTTGTGGAGTCACCTTCTCTAGAGATTTTCAAAACACATCTGGATGCATTCCTGAGCGACATGCCCTAGGTCGCTTGGCAGGGGGGTTGGACTTGGTGATCTCTAGAGGTCCCTTGCAACCCCTAGCATTCTATAATTCTATGATTCTATGTTGCAGATCTTGTCGGTGCACTCACGGACAATTTAACCTAGGACTTGCAGGTTCCTCCAAACAGGAAGAGACTCTGAGCCTTACAAACTAAGCAGGAGCTGGGGTTAGGGAACTGTGAGAGAGAGATGCAAAGACGATTTCTAGGTAATTTTATATTCTGCCCCTCTGTCCTAGTTTCCGTTGGATAGGGTTAATTTTCATACTGCAGTGTATATACATGGGAAAGAACAGAGACCATAATAAATAAGAGCAGAACAAATTCTGTTTTTACAGTCCAAGTCAAGCTGGTGAATTTGAGAGCTGTTCTACTGTTTGTATTATTTCCACATGCTATGATTACATTCACTGTTGTCAGGATGTAACAACAAATTCAAGCCTCTAAAAAGAAGCCAGTTTCACTTTTTAGTCTCTTTATAATACAGGTAAGGGCTTTTGAGATGTGCCAATTTCTGCCACGACAGCAAACAGCATATAAATACATAGACAGGGACAGACATTCCCCGGTAAGTAGACCTTCTGCAATGGACCTGCCAATGGACCTGTCCATCTTGGCAGTGGAAGGTGTCTATGGACTTCCATTTTGTAATGTGACAGCTCCCTCGGAATCCTCCTCACTTTCTTCATGTGTTAGTACTTATCTCTGTGTCACTGGTACATGATCTGGGGTTTTTTGGTATGGGAAGCCAATTCCTTCCATCCCATGACAGGTGTAATCTGCCAATAGTGTAGTGTGATTTCCCCTGACATGCAAAGGCTGACAATGCTAGTGACATTCCACTTACTACCAATGCAAGGACTGGGAAACAATTATTCTGGTTTTGCAGTTATTTGACCTGCCCTACTATTGTCCTCTGTGCACATGCGTGTGTGAGAGAGAGTGTGTGTGATTTTAAGCAGTTCACAAACACCTCCATTTGAGCTGAAGACTTGATCCATGCAACAGGCTCCTGAATTAGCCCAAGCTAAGAAAGAGCACAGTTGTGAACTCCTCCTTTTCCTCCATTGACTTAATGATAGGTAATGAACTCCTAGTCTGTTTTTCAGCCATTTAGCAGAGCTAGTAAGATGGCATAATTTTTGTTAATCAGTAATTATTATATTAATATAAACTGCAGTTTGGGAAATGTAGCGAAAAAACTCAATGTGTTAAACAAAGGTGCTAAAGCACTCCGGGAAGTTTAAGTTTCAATTATTTCCTTATTTACTAGGCATAGTACTCTCAGGTTAGGCCTGAAGAACAAAAGTAATACTATAGACTGATGTGGATCACTCAGGATAACAATGCCCATGATATAACCAAATCCTCACACTAAATGTACAATATCCTAGTCACACCCATGATTAGTGTAAAAAAAGTTTCGTACTAGAGAAGGAACTACAGAGTAATTACTAAATTGTTTTGTCTCCAGTATCTAAACCATTTTTGTTTTCAGTCTTGCTCAGTTATTGAGAAAATCCAAGTAATTGTTTGATAATTCATTAATACTAAATTAAATTATTTTCCAAGATACTGTTAGTTTAGATATTTAATACATTGTACATGCATGAGGTTGAAGGCAAAACCACATTTATGCTGGAAGAACAAGTCAGACATTAAGAGTTTCCAGAATCATTCCTGTGCCTCAAAAGTCATGAAAGGGCAAAGTTGAAGTGCTTATTAAATGAAAATAATTTAATTTATACCTGAAATAATACTTTAAAGCTAAAAGTATTATTTTATAGTGATCCATTTTTCTCTCCTGAAAAGAACTTTCCCGTGTGAATAGCCTGACATAGGAGAGAAGGGCCAGTTCAACAGCACCAGTGATGACTCTGCTTCCCTTATTCGAGATGAAGTAAGTCACCGAGGCCTGACCAAGCCTGCCTGTCCTCTCAGGACTCCAAAGGATGAAATATGCTCTTTGGCTGGAGTAGCCCCTGGCGCTTACAGTTTTTGCAATCAACAAAGGCTGCTGCTGCCAAAAAGATTACTTTCTGTAGCCTTGCTAAAGCCTGGGAGACTGTGTGGAGCAATCTGCATCCTGCAGTACACACACAAGTCGTGACTACAATAACCCAGAGAAACCCTCTAGCGCTCATGACTTAGTGAAATCTTGTTTCAAGCTAATATGCAACCAGAATGCAATCATCATCCCCACTCTCAGCTGCCCTGTCTCTGATAGAGAGTGCCAGGGACCAGAAGTGCACATCTGAGGCAGCTTCAGGCCAATGTGCAAAATTTTCTCCTACAGAAAATCCCTGTAATGAGAACTTAGTGACTTGCTGGACTTCCTGCTTGGAGCAATATTATCTATGTTTCCTCTTGAAAGAATTATATCCTCCCTTTTGAACCTCAAAAGCCTCCATAATGCACTAATCACCACAGCTGGTAAGTGATAGGGACAGATGGTCTCAGATGCTATGACCCTAAAGAGTAATAAACTCAAGGGTATCAGTGAGCAGGTCTTCTTAAATGTAAGGCTTAAAAAGCGATAACTTACCATTGCGTTTGTCGGTCTATTTTCTGTAGTTGCCAGAGGATTCAAAATGGAAATTCCTACTTAAAAATGGCTTCCTAAGCAGTAAATTCTACCTCATCATAATTGAAGAACTGCCTTGTGATTCCACGAAACAAAGTATTGGAGGAGGCTCTGCACAGCAGAGTTTTCTGAGCATATCGGTTTGCAGGATTGAAGCTTTTCTGAGCTGCCACCAAAAGGAAACATTAGAGCAGCTGTGTGGATGGTATCAAAAAGATCTGGTGTGCTTTGCTAAGGTACTGAGGTTTTCATTTTGTGCTCATTGCTCAGGGGCCGCATTTTTAGTTGTTCACTGAGCTGCCTGGATTTTGCCTTGATGTCCTATCTTTGCTCACAGATTCATAGGAGTCCTCTTGCAGAACAGTCCCACCCAGCATAAAGCTATCAGACTTACTGCAATTTAGCAGCGATGTCCTTGCAGCTAAAGTTTTATTTAGGATGCACCCATATCTGAAGATCTCAAAGTAGCTTAAGAGTAAAAAAAATATAAACATAAGAGAATTTGTGAGGGCCATCATATCAGAGAAACCCTGTGAAAGAAAAGGAAACATTTTAAACCCTTCTGCCACTAAACTCCTGGTTTTGGGTTTTTTTTTTCCTTCCCCAGCATGTGTCAAGCACAGAAAAGCTTTACATGAGTTTGCCATCATCCTAACCCTTATCCTGACTGCTCAAAATTTACAAGGCAGAAGGTATGCAAGTATATGGCACCCATGTTCCTAATGCATGTTTTTGGGTTATGACAAGCTCCATAAAGATGCTGTAAAATCAGCCATAACAAGATTAAGTCCCATGGTGGGTATGGCCCTAGGCAAAGTAGTCATCTGTCTTCTGATTAAAGCCAAGAGGAAGGAAAATGGTCGCTGGGTGGGAGGGGAGGAGGAGAAGTCTGCCTATTTTGCCTATGCCCAGTCCTAAAATGCCGGTCTGGCTGCTGCTGCTATCCCAGAGGTACCAGGTTATCCATGAGATGGGGACCCTGGCTCCTCCTAGTTGTTGTTGCCACCTCTCCTTCCTGCTCTCCCGCATCTCTATAAGTAGTAAGCCCAACTCTGCAGGACTTTTTTTTTAATGACATGGGATTGGTGTTGGTCTGTCATCCTTTGGCTTGAAAAAATTGATTTTGTGTCTATTTCCTGTGCCTTGAGCCATTTCTGCTTATGCCTGTCACAGCTGGAGCCTAATGACAGAGATCATTTAGAATTTGGAAGCTAATTCATAAATAAAATATCAGCTACACAAATCAATGTAATACTTCTCTATGAAGCAGTTTAGGTTGCCTGAGACAAGCTCAAAGGAAATTAAATTGTTACATCCCCTGTAGTACACCCTATAATGCCCTTCAGCCACAGATGTATGTTCCCCCATGATCAGAGTTTTCTGGAGGAAAATTCAGCTTACTAAGGGTTGTGAACCTTCCACAGCTTCCTTAACCAAACCCCCTGCATTTCATACTTGCATGCGAACCATCACCAACAATGGTGCTGGGAAATGGAAAAATCAGGCAGAGGATGCCAGAAATGGGAATGTTGCCCAGAATACTTAGAAGGAGCAGGTTGGTACGGAGTGATGACAAATTAGGAGCTGAGGTTTTGTTACTACTACAATGACACCTTCTGTAAAGCAGTCACCAAGAGAAGCTGCTGCAGTGCTGGCCTGACCCACAGTGGAGTGGTACATCGTGGCATACAGGGGTTTTCTTGAGGTTTTCCTTAGGTAGGGAAATGCTGGGGGAGCAGAGAAGCTGGAAGCTCTCATTTGAGAGGCTGATGAGACCTGGGTGCTGTCAGGGCAATGGTGACCACCCTCATGCCTGTAAAAAGTGGCCTGGGGTGCGGTAGCAACAGAGCATGTCAGTCAGGGCATGGTGCGGCAGTTTGCATGGAAGAGTGGGTGGGAAGGGTACTGAAGCTCTGCCAGCTCAAGAGGTACATTCAATTGGTGGTCACCACCCTCTCAGAAGGAGCTTAGCTATGGTCTCCCCCTGGCAGAGAGCCATGTTCTCTATAGTCACCAGAATGGAAGCAGCAACACAGACAGAGCTCCCATGAAAACACAGGGCCATCCAGGTCTGGGGCTGCAGGGTGTGCCAGAGCCTTCCGATAGTGATGGGTGGCAGGGCTGAGAACAGCTGCGTGCAGTGTGCCCAGGGGGACAATCTGCTCAGCCTGGAGGTAGAGCTGCGAGAGGAAGTAGAAAAGTTAAGCAGCATCAGGGAGGCGGAGCCAGAGATAGACTGATGGAGCCAAGCTCTGTGCTCTCTGAGACAGAAACAGGAGCACCCGCCAGAAAATACCCAAGATAAGGGGACCCTGTATCCTCTCCCTGCTAGGATGAAGGCAGGAGCCTCAATGGAGTGAATGGAGGCAAGTCCATGTTCAGGGTGGCAGGTGAACTTGCCTATCTTGTCCCCTCAGGTTCCTCTGTACAACAGGGTATGAGGCTCTGGATGTGGAAGGCCAGTCAGTGGAGGATGTGGGTGACGGTCCGCTTACGTCAGAGGTGTCTCCAAGGTCAGAAAGACCTACCTCCCGTATCATGACCACCTCCACAAGGAAGAAAGGAAGGGTTACAGCTGTAGGTGACTCCCTTCTGAGGGCAACAGAGGGTCCAATATACCAGACAGACTCTCCTCATAGGTAAGTCTGCTGCTTCCCTGGGGCTCAGATTAAGGACATTACTAGGAAACTTCCCGGTTTGGTACAGCCCCTAGACTATTACCTGTTACTGCTCTTCCATGTGGGTGGAGATGAAGCTGCAACCCATAGTGTATGAGTGATCAAAAGAGACTTCAGGGGCTTGGGATGATTGGTGGGGGGGAATCTGGGGCACAGGTTATTTTTTCCTCTCTCCTTAGAAGGAACAGACAGATCCAGTCTGTTAATACAGTGGCTGGTGCCACTGCCACAATTTTTGGATTTTTCAATAATGAGATGGTCTACATGGCACCAGGCTTGCTAGTGTCAGATGGGATTCACCTTTCTCACAACGGGCAGAGGGTCTTTGCTCAGTAGCTTGCAGGGCTCATTGACAAGGCTTTAAACTAGATTTGAAGGGGGAGGGGGATAATATCAGGCTTGCCTGTGACAAGATACGGGATGACATGCCATGGTTAAAGGGACAGTGTGCTAGCAAGGGCCCTCAGTTTGTTTCTCTGAGGCGTGCTGGGGCACTGCAGTACACTTGAAGTCTTATGGAGAGGGGCCAGGGCAGCTACTGAGCTGATAGGAACGAAAGGGGAAACATCAGTGAAATACCCCAAAGGTATTAAGGGGGGTTCCTCTAAGAAGGTGACAAAGGAGGGCTTCTTGCAAACACTATACCCTTTATCACAGCACTTATCTTTCAAACACCCAGGTGCTGGAACAGCTACATGAAGCCTATGAGTAGATTTAATAAATACTGCCTGGCCCAGCTACACTGTGTATATCAAGAGAGAGTAGGAATATGCAAAAGTGATTTTAAAAGAGAATATAAAGTGTGCCTAGCAACATTGTTTTTATCTAAACAAGTAAGAAATGTTTTTAAAGGCTAGGGAGCCACAGCAGGTTTGGGAAGATGGAAATAAGAATGGTTTACAACAAAGAATATTGCCAGGAGAAAGACAGAGGAAAGAATTCATTTGAGTCTTAAAAATCATAGTCTGCAATGAACTTCAATTATCGTTTCCCAAGGAAGGCTGAAAGAAGTAAAAGCACTGATAAAAGATGAAAAGTAAAACAAAGATGTCTGGGGTTTTGCTTGATTTTTTTTTTTCTTCTGTAAAGCTTTGTCATTTCTTATCGTATATACATACACATATAATATATTACATATGAGTGTACTATAGATTGTATATCACATATTTACATAATTGTAACACATAATTCCAACTATTTCCTAATTATAAATCCATGCTATATATTTTATAAAATATTAAAAAATATTCAAATATTTCTTTAGATCACTGACTTGCAAGAGGTACTGAACAAGAGACATTTTTCTGTCTATTTCAGGAGAAAAAGTTATGAGTTTGATGAAGTACACAGTACATGCTAAAGGCCATTTTAATCAAGAATATCAGGTTCCTGTCCTGCACATCAAATTTAGCCAAACACATTCCTAAGGATATCATAGAATCGTAGATCCATTTGGGTTGGAAAGGACTTTTAAAGGTCACCTAGTCCAACCCCCCCCTGCAGTGAGCAGGGACATCTGCAAGCAGAGCAGGTTGCTCAGAGCCCCATCAACCTGGCCTTGAATGTTTCCAGGGATGGGTTGTGTTTCACAATACTCACTGAAAAAAAATTCTTCCTTATATCTAGTCTAGATCTGCCCTCTTTTAGTTTCAAACCATTACCCCGTGTCCTTTGATAACAGGCCCTGCTAAAAAGATTGTCCCCGTTGTTCTTATAGGCCCCCTTTAAGTACTGAAAACCCACAATAAGGTCTCCAGCCAGAGCCTTCTCCTCTCCAGGCTGAACAACCCCAACTCTCTCAGCCTTTCTTCACCGGACAGGTGCTCCAGCCCTCTGATCATTTTTGTGGCTCTCCTCTGGACCCACTCCAACAGGTTCCTGTCTTTCTTGTGCTGAGGACAGTGGGGTCCCACTGGCCTGGAATAGAGGGGCAGAATCACCTCCCTTGAACTGCTGGCCACACTTCTTTTGATGCAGCCCAGGGTACGATTTGACCTTCTGGGCTGAGAGCGTGTATTGCCAGCTCATGTCCAGATTTGCATCCACCAGTACCCTCAAGTCCTTCTCTGCAGGGTTGCTCTCAAGACCACTGTCTCTCAGCCTCTATTGGTGTTGAGGATTGTCCTGATCCAGGTGCAGGACCTTGCACTTGGCCTTGTTGAACCTCATGAGGGTCATACCACTTCTCAAGCTTCTTTGTTTGCAGACCAAATCTGTATCTCTTCAATTTAGAGGGAGGGATGTTGTGGATGACTGAGTCAAAGACCTTGCAGAAGCCCAAATAGACAACATCCATAGCCCTTCTCTTGTCCACTGTAGTTCCCAGGATCCCCCTTTCTACCTTTTAAAGGCATGGGTGCAGTGTTATCTGGGACTATGGTCGAACTTCATACTCTTGCAGGCTCCCTGACACCCATTTTTTACTAAGACTGAAAGATCATCTGGAGTATCAACATAACCTACTCTGAGTCATCTTATAAACCCTATTGAGGAAAATCCTTCCTTTGCTAGTATTTCTATAGACAAGACTTTTTGCCAAACTTGACAACTACTCATCAGCAGCTCTTTTGCATGAAGAAGGAGCCTTTGAGTAGAGACAATGCTGATAGCCTTGCTGTCCCTGCCAAAACAACTTCCCAAAGCAAGTGCAACCCCTGCTCCTGAAATTATTTGCCAGCTGGATTTTTCTTTTGATCTGGGGTTGCTCGTTGTTTAACAGTTGTCCTTCCTTCCCTGGCTTGCCTGTGGCACCTTTAAACATCTGTTGTATTAAAGGGGTCACATCATACTGGGGATTGGCCTAAAGCCCCGCTGTGTCTTAAAGAAGAGAGACTGCCTGCCCTATTACAGGGACAAAAGGGTTTTTCATTGCTATTTTATATTAGTTTAGGAAGCTGCTTTTTTTTTAACCATTTTTTCTAGGGAAGAAGTAAAAACATGATCTGTATTTCACTCAAGTAGAGGCCTCTTAGCCATGGACCAAATAAATGCATAGATGACACACTTGGTGGCTATGTGAATGTGTGTAACTGCATCTCCCATTCACATCCAAGGAAGTTGCTTGTCTAGACTTCCACTCGGTGCTGTGAAAAAGCAAGGCAAATAGCACTGCTGTGTCTCAGTGCTCATCTACACATTTATCACGTCTTAATTCCTAGAGAATAAACCGAGGCATTGCACACGATGTTTGCTGACAGTGCCACAGCTCCTGTACCATCAAGGTGCTTTCTAATAGCTTGTCCAGGCTAGCTGCTGGACTGTGCACCTTCCATCATCTGTCTGGCGACTGACTGGCTTCAAGGGAAGGCTTGCAATTCGTGAGACCTCAGACTGTCAACTGGAGCGGTTGAGTAACTCTTGTAGGCAGGCTCATTTGGATGCCATCTCTGGGGAACGGAGTTGCAGGCACTGATACAAGCATTTCAGGAGGCAGAGCCCGGCCCCAGCTGTGACGGATGCCTCAGAGCACAAAATGTGTTGCTGTCTCTTGAGACACTTCTCTACTGTAGATTTGGACATATGGAGCAACAGATTGGTGAACAGGGGAAATGGTGGAGTTAGTCTGTAGTTTACTGATGTGAAGCCTAATCAATCTTTCTGAATGATGATTAACATATTTTCAGTTGAAAGGGTACAGTTTCAGGTCTACTTTCAAGGGAAGTGTCATTGTTTTGTGATCTCTGGACAGATTGTTATATGGGAAAGCTTTTGCAGGCTGCTGGTAAGCTAACATCATTACTGCTAAGCATTCTGCCACGGTGCTGTTTAGCATATTTTATCTTCAAAGTGCTCTGTGGTTGTAGGCCTGCTTGTTAGAAAGATGTCACCATTCTGTGCTCCTGAGAAAAACGAATTAATAAAAAATAAAAAAATGGCTTTCAGCAGAGCAAATAATATTTAGCTCTGTAATGTTCTGAAGAAGAGGAAAGCCAAGGATGAGATTTGGCAATGTAGACTCTAGGACACTGATACTAACACATCTCTCAAGCCTGTGCCCTTTTGTTTACGAATGTTTGAGTTATGCCCACTCTCTTCTTCAGAGTAAATTTTAGGACCATACATCAGGCAATAAACATCCAGCTGTTAATAGTGTGAAACATACAGTTAAACCAAATGAGTAACATCAGACTTTTTCTAAACAAGCTCAGTTTTGGAAGAAAATACCTACATTTTACCATTAATGCAAATTAGAAATGAACAGAGCACAGGCAGTCATTAAAAAAAAAAAGCCCTAGTCCCATCTCTCAGGATTCCTTTTTTATATATATATATTTTAGGGTTTTTTTTCCCATCTGGGATATTGTATTCCATTTCTGCTAGTAGCAGGTTCATCTTGTTTGGGAATAGAAACTCAAAATTATTAGGATATACTGTTCTATTGACCAAGCAAATAACCTGGCTAGCGATAAAGGGAAATGAGACATAATCTAAACAGTGCTGTAATGGGCTGTCTTGTGCATATGCATCTGTGCCACAGAGCCACAATGGTATGTACTGCTGTAAATCTAAACGTTATTCCCCTCTTGCCCAGGTAGCAGAGTGCTGTGGATTTGCAAAAGAGGACCTGTCTCTGTCTCCCACTGCTGCTGTGTGGCTCTTACATGCAGCAGAAGGCATGAAGCTGCACGTGTTCATGTGTTTATGACTCTAAGGTCATGCTGGGCTGGCAAACATAAAATGTCCTTTTCTGACCAGGGTGATTGACCTGGTGCTGTGTACAAATAGTACATGCAAAGTATAGATTGAAAGGAATGAGGGGGAAAAGTGAGGGAAGAAATGTTTTTATGTATTTACATGTTATGGATGTATGTGATTTGGTGCATGTTTGATGTCGTGCAGGAGGGGCAAGGATACACTGTGTACATGCACTATAGTAAACAGAATACAGATGCCCTAGTAGCTTTATGAAGTCAACTTATAATAGTGATTTTCTTTCAAGTCATGAATCCTGACTTTTAAAAGATCAAGGATCTGGGCTCCAAAGAATTAAAAGCTGCCATTCAATACAGTACACTGGAAAACAGAGAGCGGTGTAGGGTTACAGGTTTTTCCCAACATGACTGGTACTTGGAGTTATTATGAAGCATATTTGCAGATGCAGAAGAGCATAACTGCAGGATGCTTGGAAGCAGTCTAATTCTTCAAAATAATGATCAATGAATGAAATGATAAAAAATACCTGAAGAGCATCCAGACATAAGGAAATCTTTGTTATCTGTCTGATTCTTCTCATATGTATGAAGTAACTTAACCCAGGTCTTGGATGGATCTCCTCAGGTGGCAAGTAGGAGGACATCCCTCTGAACATACAGCAATGCCAACAGTTGCAGATTTGAATACAGCCTACAAGTATCAGATGGAGACCTGCTTAAACTGTGCAGGACAGGAAAGAAGTGCCTGAAGTCAGGAATTCTCCACTGATCCATGAAGCAGAGAGAATGTGGATGGCATAATATGCAGCAGTAACTGGAGTAGCTATTTTCTTAATGATGAGAAACTACCTTTATAAGCTGCTGTTGGAATAATGTGTTTCAAACTTGAAACTGCCCGATTAGGTTATGAATAGGCCCCAAGTGGCATACCATTTGGTTATCTTTATATATGCTTTTTAAAAATGAAGGAGTCAGGCTTGAACAGATTACGCTGCACTTGGAGTAGTTTACCTTTCACTAGACAGTACAGAAAATAATTTGCAGAGTCCACCGAGACTGCGTATTACATTTGCATAAGACAAAGAAATGGTTACCACTTAAAACAATGAAGGGAAGTGTACAGAGCTGATCTGAAAGTACCAGGAACTTATTTTTCTTTTATGCTACCTATTCCAACTTGCAAAAAAGGGAAGAAGCAAAGTGAAAAGTTCAAGGAATTATTTAATTCTGTATGAGATCAAAAAGAGTAAATTCCTTTGTAAAATTAAAATCTCAGTATGAGAACCTAGGCTGCTTCTTTATAAGTAAAGTCTGGCTTTCAGACCTTGGTTTTAACCACAAAGTGCTCAATCCTTTTTGGGTGCTATGACAATAAAATCCTTCTATATCTTCATTCACGGTGTCATTGCAAGCTGTGGCAACTGAATAAACTGGAGAAGTTTTATGGGATAATCTTCAGGTCTGCTCAACTGTGTTTCATCATGAAGTGCCTAGGAACATCTAAAGAAAATTTTCCCTGTTTGATATTTATCCTTCTCCGGTAGAAGGCATTGATTGTTGCAGACAACCATCAGGTAAAGCCAATTGGACTTTGGGCAGTGGTAAAAACCCAAAAAGAAGAGCTAGAGCTCTGTAGCAAATAGTGCTTCTACTGATCACATTAACAATCAGAACATGTAGCTGGACTCCTTCCCTTGCCAGAGACTAGGCAATAAATGAAATTTCAAGGGTCTGATGAGCAAATATTCCAAGGTCACTCAGTCTGAGTAGGATAAATGATAATAAGCTTTGCTATAAATAGCAATTCAGTGACCTGTTGTTGCAATTCTGGATGAGTTATCAGTGATGAATTTTCAAGTATTCCCCATTAAGAATATTATGCACCATGTTGAATTTCAGTCTGTAGATGTTGCAGCTCTTTTTCTTCCTGAGACTTAGGGGTGAGACACATTCCATCAAATTGCAGCCATTTATGAGGCATCTAGTTTAAGCTAGTTATTTAGGCTTCCCCTATAATAAAGAGGCATCCATCTTAGTATTGGATGAAGTGACTTCTGGAGGTGTCTCTTTTCTGTTAACTATGAAGACATCTTACACGACTGTCCTTAAACCGAGGACCTGTCTTTTAGGACAAGCATAAATTCCATTATTATGCTTAGTGGTATCCAGTGTCAGCATAGTCACTAGCCATGACCCTCTGTCTCAGCCTACAGAGTTAATAAAGGATAATACATAAGCTAGACATCTAAAACACAAACATTGATAAATTCACATGAGAAGAAAAGGACAAGGTGATAGCAAACAACCGGCACACAAGGCATTCAAGTCAGCTTGAAAAGCATCACTGAGTGGAGGCGGCCATGTGAGCTGGCTCCCCTTTCCTCCATCAGGAAGATTCAAGAGGTTGTATCTGTGTTGTCATTGCTTGTAGTGTTAACTATAAACACAAATGAGACAATAGGCAACTTCTGATGTCCAGTGGTCTCCAAGACTTTAAAAATTGTCTTATAAAGAAAGGTTAAACCCTAGTCTATCGTAGGGGTCAGATTAATAGTCTCACAATGCCAGGACCTGAGGCTTTAAAAATAAGACTTCTGAGGGGAAAAAAAAGCAAGAGAAAACCACAACAATGTGACAGAATACAGCCTTTGCTGCCTTTCATTAATCTCAGGAATGTCAAGGCCTGACCCTTCTCTCATGATAATTTACACCAACGTAATTCCACTGTAGTCATCTTTATCTTTCTTCAAAAAAAGAGGGGATGGTTTGCACTATCAGGAGTATGGGACACCTTCTTCTATTGATTACAAGTTTTGCATCTCAGCAACTGCCATGAATTCTGTGTAAATATCCCTATCTTTTTGCAGTACAGGCAAGAAGAAACTGATAAACGTGATGATTGATTCTTCATCAGTCATAAACTATTTAAGTAAGGCATATTCTTTATTGGATTCTCAGAGATACTTTATGAACATGAACTTGCATTGTGTAATATCAATTTGCTGCTAAACAAACTCTCTTCTGACTTCAGCGTGACTCATGACTAGCAAATTAATCAAATTTGGAGCTGTTTGTTTGGTCTTTAAAGTGATTTAATCAGACATAACTCATTTAGAAAGTAATTTAATAACAGAGGTAAAGTAACAACACTGAAAGAGTCACGCTTCAGTGTGAAGCGCAGTGTTTAGATCTATTGTCTTATGAATGCAACATGCAGTATGTAAAAATGTAGACCTCTCACTCTACTCATTTTGGATCAATAGCTTCAACAGGCTCCTAACAGTACATTCCAAAAAAAGCATATTTAAAAAAAAAAAGCATCCAGATGGAAATTTATTATCATTTTGATTTATGAAAATAAGTGTTTGGATTCAATACAAAATTTGAATACAAAAATGTATCAAAAAAAAGTCAGTATGGGCCAGATTAATACTGATTAACAAAATCAGAACTGCAGATGTCAGTGGAGCTGCTCTGGTTCATTCCTGTGATGGAGGTATCTCTAGACATGTCAATGAATTATAGAGTAAGACAAGCACTCTGCAACATGAAAATCATTCTCTGTGGAGAAAACTCTTGAGAAGCAACATCTTGAGTAATAACTTGTCCGTACCCTAACTCCACAAGGAAAGGACCGCACATGTTTAAGGAGCAGGACAAAGCCATCCTGCCGCTACCGTAACACTGTCACAGGAAGAGAGGCAGATGCTGAGAAGCTTTGTGGGGATACACTCAGTTGGGATACAGTGTAACCTGTCTTTTCAGCTGATAATTTCTATTGCATAATTTAGAGTTTGCATTTATCACTCTTCAGTTGAGAGATATCAACTCCGGTTGGGTACCCAAACAGGAACTCTATGATGAATCAATTGGACATACACGAAAGATTTTACTAAAATCTGTAACGAATATCCTCAATATAAGGTGATGTTTAACTTGAGAAATACTCACCACCTTGTCTCTCCGATATTCCCTACTCACCACTTCTGTGCTAACCTCACCCTCCCTGCTTGGCCTCAGCTGCCACAACATTTCCTCAGCTCTGCAAACCCTCTCACTAATATCGGCCTTCCTCCTCCAAAATTAATAGCCTGTGTTTTGTCAGACCCTCAGACAAAAGGAAGAACAAACCAAGATGCTTCCTTGCTAAAGATGTGCTTCTTAGGTGGTTGTTTTATAAATACAGAAGGACAAGACGCACTGTCATCACGTACAGCTGATTGGATCGTGGCTCTTGGCTCCATCTGTATTTACAGAGACATCTCCTCTCGACGAGGAGACCAGCTCCAGGGTGGCCAAGGGGATCGCGGAGACAGGGGCCGGCAAGGGGCTCTTCGGGGCGTTTCGCAGGCGGGAGAGC
>WUAM01000071.1:28551684-28561817 GCA_024336885.1 Actenoides hombroni
AGGTTGTAGTGAGGTGGTTGTTGGTCTCTGCTCACAAGTCACAACTGATAGGACAAGAGGAAATGGCATCAAGTTGTTCCAGGGAAGGTTTAGATTAGACATTAGGAAAAACTTCTATACCAAAAGGGTTATCAAAGACTGGAACAGACTGCCAACCAGGGCAGTGGTTGAATCACCACCCCTGGGTGTATTTAAAAGCCATCTAGATATGGTGCTTAAGGACAGGATGTAATAGTGGCCCTGGTAGAGTAGATAGTGTTTAGACTGGATGACTTTAGTGGTCTTTTCCAACCACAGCAAATGTGTGATTCTATGTGATAAAGAGGACTGCAGTGGGTCAAGTCAAGTGTCTGTCTAGCCCAGGATACTCAATAATATCAATAAATCTTCTTGTAAAACAATTTTAACCATATTACTAACGAGGTTTCTCCGAGTGCATGTTATTGTAAATGCACTGGTAATTTGGATGCTTAGATGGCTACAACATTAATAGGGCTGCTGCTAAACTGTGTTCCCTTTTGCTAACAGGGTTTTGAGTGTAAATAGATTCTGAGTGTAAACAACTCTCCACAAATTGCCATTGCTCTAGGGACTTCTCTCAACAGAACTGGTGCCTGTGTGGTTAGTAGCTGGGAAGGGGCTGTTCCTACCATGATGTTGTGCAGTCACTTTTTCAACTCGTGCAGATCACTCCTTTTGCAAGGCTGGGCATATGTTATGTTATCTCACAGGAACTAGTGATCTGAATGAGAGGGCATGTGCATTTTGTAGCCTGCTCTGCTTTACATTCCAGAAACATAGAAACTCAACTCCCATATTCTCATTGTTTTCATTGGAAAAAAACAAAACCCAGCAGTTTTCACCATTATTGGAAGATAGCTATGGTGTAGTAGTACTGAGCTAGACCGTAGGAGAATAGTATTTCTCTAACAGCTCACCTTTCCCTGTTCTAAGCAAACTTGTGTAAATCATGGCATATCTCCCTATCTCAGTTTTCCACGATGTATACTCCCTTTCTTCTATTTGTTGTCTGCCTTTGGTGGCCCATTCTTAAGGCAATGTCTTGCCTTTACTATGGGTAGCAACAGATGTAGTAGTGAAAGATGTTTTGGCACTGCTAAATGTTACCATCATGCAAAACCCCAGTATCTAGTCAATCTTGTTCAATATAACCACAATTATCAGAAGGCCTATATTAACTTTTCTGTTTGAAGAAGGCAGAAATGTTATTGCATACATCCTTAGTTCAGTCAAGCACTTCATTTTGGACATTGCTCCTAAAAAGCCTAAAGTAGAAGGTAAAATTGAAAAGTTAACTGCTGGAATAATACTAATCAGGAAAAAAGTAACACAATTCCTGTGGGGAATTAATGTTGTCTGTACGGATAGATGATCTAGAATGGCTTTGTGATTGCTGATAGTACAAAAACTCTCATTTGTGCTACAGGTTGGTGAGCAGATCAAAGAAACTAAAGGCTACCTAATCCAACAGGCCACTCAAAGGAAAAATATTCCCAATACAATATCAGATCAGCCGTGACTTTCCCAGGCCAGGTCTGAAAGCCTTCAGGGTTTCCCACATTGCCAGGTAAGCTGGTCCTGTGCTGCACTGCCCTCTTAGTGAGCAAGTTTTTTCCTCGAGTCCATCTATCTGAACGTGCCAAGTCACAACTGGTGTCCTCTGCACCTCAGTGTATCACCTGAAACTGCAATTCAGCTTCCCCCATCTTTGTGACTTTCTCTGAAGTGGGCAGCTTTTAATGGCCCCTTACTCTTTTCTCCTTCAGACTACAGAAGCCCAGTTTCCTCTAACTGTAGGCCCCTGACCATCCTGGACAGTGAAAGGCTGTCAACAGCACAGATTTATTCCCCTATAACTGAGACTGCATTTTGCATTTTAATGTTTGGTACTATTGAAACAGTGCAGCAATTGCTATTTTGGTATTAAATCTCTGCCTAGCACAGCAGTACCACTATGTATTTATTATACAAGATCCTACATCCACCTAATGTGCATCAAAAGACATCTTTTTATGCCTATCAACCACATAAGTTAAAAATGGGATAAACTCTGAAAGAATGGTGGGATAATGGATTAAAATATGTACAGACATGACTGAGTCAATTCCAACACTCATGTAGTGTTCTGGAGTTACCCTGATACACCTTAACAATACTGCTGCCATCCACAGCAGACACTGGTTCTGTTCCTGCTCAACACAAGCTCGTGTACTGCAGAAAAATCACATGCTTTAGGTTGAACTGTGTGGCAAACCTGAGCACAACGTCTGCTGTCTCTGCAGTATTTTCATGTTTTTCACAAGATTGCTGCAGTTGTAAACCTGGTTTTTGGGTGTGTTTCGGGTTTGTTGTCTTGTAGCTACACATGTGTTACCTTTGTAAGTTTTCACAGGTCACCCTCTGAACTGCATCTGTCACGGTTTTCATTCGCCAGGTTCTCATCACAGAGCATCTTCTCTGTTTCCAGACAGCTATGTGATGATCAGTTTCCCAGAAAAAGTTGTGCTCTCTTCTTTTGACTCTTCCCTTTGGCTAGGGTGGCCAAAGGTATTCAGTTAAATGGAATATTTGGTGTAGATCTTCAATACCACGGGGGCAACATGACGGGTTTTCATCCCTAAAGAAGAACATGTAGAGTACAAGTTGACCTACTGCTCCAAGGCAATGCATACCTTCATGCTTCAAAAAGCTCCTTGCCATCGACTGCAAGTATATGATTTCAAACACCCTGATCCAGTCAGAGGAGCTGCAGGCCCCAGCAGCCACTGCAGGAATGGTGGAGCTAGGCTGGGGGTGCATCCTTGTCACCCTCTTGTAGCGTACCTGGGAGAAAGGAGGGAGCAGAGTTCTTGGAAGTCGTTCACTCAGGGAAGCCTCTGGCTCTATATACTACTGTATATAATACTGTATATACTGTACTGTTCTTCCACATTCATTCCTTCATGAACAATTTTATTCATAAAAATCTAAGTGAAAAGTAGTGTGTTGAGATTTTTTTTTAAAGCTGCTCTTTGTAGCTATGTACACGAGCCTTACGTAGCTTGGTTTTCTTCAGTCACAAAACATCAATCTCTATTTCTGGGAAGGGTAGAAAACATAACTTTCTTTTTAAGGATTGCTGAATCTGTATGAAATAAACAGAAACCATCACTAAGACCAAAAAAAAAATAAATTAAATAAACCCGATAGTGCTAGGTAACCTTCCTATTAATGAAGATCTTGTTGAAACCAAGATGTATTTTATGCTCATTGAAGTCTCTCCAATTTCCAATGTGGAGGAAATACCCTGGGACATCTAATAAGTGCTTTCTAGTGCTTTCACTTTTTTTGAAAATTCCTATTGAGGAACACTGAGAGCTGAAATTTCATAATCCCTGTGTGAGGAAATCTTAGCAAAGCAGTTCATTTTTGCCAGAAGGGAAAAGAAAGGGGAGAGAACCTGTTAAACGAAGTGAAAGCACAGGGCTGGATTTATATTGCAAGACTTCTGAATTTTCTTTTCAAATGCAGAACTTTATGTGCTGTTCAAAACAAGAACATAATTTCATCTGGTCTCAGTGAAATCCAGAAACTACAGCAACCTGCTGCTGCTTTACTTCAATGGCAGCTTCTAACAGCAACTCCCTTTCAGGAAAGCTCTCTTTTATCTCTGAGTGGGGGAGGAAATAAGCTCATTAGCACATTTTCTTTGTACGCTAGGGATGCTCTTCTGTGTCAGTTCAGGATGTGGGAAGAGGCACTGTGTGGTTGCTGGGACCCCAGGGTTGTCCAGTTTCATTTTTCCTTCCCTTATGATTAGGAAATGGTCTTAAAAGATGAAGATACACCAGGCCAAAAAGGGCAGAATGACAGATGCAAGGCTTGTGTTCAGCCCCTGAGAGCTTTACTGCACACAAGATTTGGAAACACTTTTTTTGCTATTAGTCTGCCCTTTTCCCTTGCTTTGCTTGTGTTCGTGACTTTCTGTTCAGCCTAGCAGATCTTAATGTCCTTTACCAGGAATTTTTTCTCTGAATTTTGCTGTCAAGCTAAACAACATGCATTGAAAAAGTCTACTGATTTTAAAGATAATTCAGCTAGAAAACATTGCCTAAAGCAAAAAGAGAAAAAAAAAAACAACCCAAAAGCATGAGGAGCAGGGTTCCATAAACACTGGAAGCTTCTGCATTTTTCATGTATATATTTTTTCCTAAGATGGTGAAAAATATTGGCTTATAGAAACATCCTCCAACCCCCCATAATCTCAGGAGGCTTGTGACTTCTTTAAATTGGTGTCACAGGCACCTTACCCTTTTCCTGGGCAATAAAGCACCAGAGTTCTCAGTTCTTTTTCTCACAGAAGAATTTGTTGGGGGCTCTTTCTAACTCCATGAAGTTCCTCTAGACTGGCTGTAATTCAGTGAATTACTGACTAGAGGAAAATTACTGAAGCTCATCATGACAACATTGTACATCACATTAAACACTGTTGCTGGGGGGGGGAAAAAAATATACTTCCAACACAATGCACCTGCAGAGAATTAGCTGGTAAATGAATAACAGACATGTGGCTGAAAACATTAATGGGGGAACATACTGTTAAGAACTTGATGTTTTTGCAACAAACTCTAAATGTCTTCTCTGTATGATCTTAGCAGTTAAAATATTTGGCAGTCCAAAGATGCGACACTACACTGTGCCACGGGAAGCAAATTGCTCAGGCATTTTTCCCTCTTGTCTGCTGCTTGATGGTTCTCCTCCCTGTCATTTTGCCACTGACACTAGCATTGCATGTGGCTGGCACAGCATGGCATTATAGCTGGTGATTCTTTTCCACTCCCACAGAAGAAGTGGGAGCATGTAACTAGGTGCCCAACAGGGGCAACCATCTCTGTGCTATTTCATTTATACTCAAAGGATTTATAAAGTTTCTGCTGTTTATTTTATATTTATACTACAGTAGAAGTAAAAGATACTAGCATGTTACTGCCAGACCCTCAAGGAACGTTACTTGGATGTGAACTCCCAGGCCTTGGTTGCTGTGCAGTGCCTGAAGTGAGATGGAAGAGGCAGTCAAGCATCAAACTACACTGTTTCCTATAGCATCTTTGATTCCCACGTTGCAGGTTTGGGAAAGTATGTGATGAGTAAAGAACGAGCCTGAAGGAATAAAAAGAAGGGATGAGCCAGTAGAATGGTGCCATGGAGAAATGTACTTTATCCCCCAGACTCCTGCTGGAGAATTCCTATGTGATGCTTATTAAACTTTCCAGAGTAATTAGTTCCTTAGTTCCAAAACTAAGCACAAAAAGGGTCGGGTTTGCTGGAGTGTTGATGTTTGAGACCAGTGACTGAGAAATTTTGGAGCTGTGCAATTAACTGCTGTGAGAAACCATGGAAGAAAGAGCTGAAACTCTTTGCCAGTCAGTTTCATGGTCATTGCTGAATGCAGAAGAATGAAAACGGAGGACTCTGTGGAAGTGTCTGAAAAGCAGTGAGGTCTGGAAACTACCCTAGGCAAGAAAGCTTTTTGGCCATCTTTATGAGTCTATCCCCCAGACCTCTAAAGGGATCCAACTAGGACCGGGTCTTCTGTGCCAAATCCTCTCTTTCTCACTCCTGTCCTCATCTTTTTGTATGCTGGGTGCATCCTCACTTTCCCCTCACCACCTTAATTTGTTCCCCATTGCTTCCTCTCATCTATTGCCCTCTACTTCGTCTCTTTAATCTTTCTTCTGCAATGTTATTTACACTGTACTTCACATCTGTCCTCCCTCCACATCACAACTTTTATTATTTTCTCCATTTCTCTCATTCCTTGGCATCAATAGGGTAGCATAAAATTCAGTACTTGTCAGGAAAGTTTTGATCTTTCCCCAAGTCCCCATTATATGCAGTCCCCTTGCTGAGATGAATCAACCTCGATTGACTTCGTTTTTTTTCTTTCTGTGGGAACATGTAGTATGCCTGATATCCAGATGTCTAACCTGAATCTTCCCTCCTGAGTTTAAACCTATTACTTTATCCCCTGCCTATTACAGACCTGGAGAAGAGCTTATTCACTTGCTTCTTGCAGTAACATCTTTACACATCCAAAGACTGTTATTACGCCTCTCCTTGACATTTTCCTCTCTAGATCAAACAACCTGAACTGATTTAACTTTTCCCTGTAGGTGATGTTTTCCATCACTCTCATTGTTCTCTCTGCAACGCTTTTTTTTCCACATCTTTTTTAAAGCATGTCACTAAAAGTGGACACAGGACTCCTACCAAGACCCTAGCAATGCTGACAGCAGTGGAATTCAGAATTATGTTATAACGCTTTCTTCCTCTACCTATAGAGAGAGATGTAAGAATAGAAAATAAGTTTCAGTAGAGTCTTTAGTGCTTTTTTTTTTTTAAGCAATAACGTGACACTGCTGACTTATGTTCTTCACTGTAAAACCTTTTTTTTTTCCTGCAGAATGATTTCATGTCTGTTCTTGCTCCTCCTCTGTTTCCAGGAAGGATCGTTCCCGCCAAAGTACATCGCTTGGCATTACTGAATGGTACAGCACCTCTACTGCCAGAGCTGAGCTCCGTGCTACTGGGAGCCAATGAACTGTGTGTGAGTAGTAAAATCTCCAGCAGCACAAGTGAAGTCCTCAATCTGATTGTCAGAAAACATTTTCTAAGTGCAAAACAGGAATGCATCCCCAGCTTGTGACAATATGCGTGGTTTTGTTGGGATACACTCATTTTTACAACTTTACCCTGACAGAAAACCCAGGCTTTTGAATTGAAATTAATAGAAGTTATAGAGGGTTGCTGCTATTTTCTCTCTAATTCTAGATTACATCCAGTATTGTATTTAACAAAATAGGGTAGATTCTAAGGTGACACTAACAGCCACTGTGTAAAAAAAGACTTTTTTTAAAAACCATTTGAGTTTCTAGTTTAATAAAGCCTTGAAGATTTAGACATGTTTTGCTGTTCTGGTTTTCCTCCTCTCCATGACCCTCTTATTAAACATGGATTGTACTACAAGAGACCGTTGATGTGGGGCCTTAGAAGTTATTGTGCAATAATGTTGCCAAGAGACATTTCTAGTGCTGAATCTCTAAATTAGAAGAGAATGCCTGAAAACTCACCTACCATATTACTTCCATTTGAAGTCACAACTAGTAAGAAATGTTTTGCTGGAACTTTGATCTAGACAGAGTTTAATTATTACTGACATTTCTGCAAGACATATAATTTTTTGCCCTTTAGTCTCAACAAACTAGTACTGTTTCTATGGGGAAAAAACAACGATCGCAAACAGCAAAAAACCCACCTAGAGAAACAGCTTGGAAAGCACAAAGAAGCACTTAAAATCTCCAGGATGGTTGAATCTCTCCAGAAGCCTGGAGAACACCTGGAAGACTGAAAGCAGCCCCTTACTCTGGGTCTGCAAGGAGCAGCTGCCAACTGGAATGGCACAGAGGGTGCCTTCTGTTTTTAATTCTGATGTTTTCACTGTTAACTGCAGATCTGTTTTACAGACACGCGAATGGTATTGTCTGTGTTTACAAGGAGTACCAAAGAAGGTGAAAACAAAATAATTTGTGACTGACTTAAGGCTAAGGAACATTCTGCAATATTGGCAATAAAACCAAACAGCAAAAAAAGTTTATTTTGGCATCCTAGTTACTGTCATCACCCAAAAAAAGCAAGAAAGCATGTAGGTAGCGTAAGCGCTGCAGGGGTTCAGACCACATGCAGATGAGGGAGTCACATCAGACAAATCCATTCTGCAAAGTCACAAGCAATGTCACCTCCAAAGCCCAGAAAAAGGGGAGCAAAGGTGACTTATTTTGCCTGATGAGTTCTTAGGAACAGCTGTAGTTTTGAAATTAGAAGAAGATAGGGACCCACTGATGTCAGAGCAGAGACTGTGCAGTTCACTAGAGGCCACTGCACAGATAAGCCTTCAGGCTCCAGGTAACACAAACTATGCAACGACTTCAGTTTTACAGTGTGACAGGGTTTTTTTTATTCTTAACTGCTGCTTTTGGATTTTTTTCTGAGAGAAAAGGGGAAGGTTTTGTCATAAGCCAGATGGAATAGGTCATTGAGTTTTGGCAACGCTCATGATCTGGGTACGATGCTCCGAAAGACAGCAAGTGCACACCTTAGTTACCCATCAATGAGAGCACAAGGCTGTGGACAGATGATGGGCTGAATGTGCCTGAAAGAAAGGCTGGAGACCTCCAGATAAGCTTCCTGGAAGCAGCACTGCCTGGAGACACTTACAGAGCAAGGACATGTAGATTGACGTCTAATGGGACGAAGGCCCTTCAGCATTTACCACCTTATGCTCAAAAGCTGCATGCCACAGGACTCCAGATGGTGTACAAATGTGAGGAGGATTTGCCTGGGCCTTTTCCTGTAATGAATTCCCTGAGCAGCTTTTAAACTCAGAAAAGCCCAGGTTCTTTACAATAGGAAGCCCCACTAGTTGCATTTGTGAACAGAGACAGCACAAAAGTACTGATGGGGTTGCAACACCAGAAAGGGGGCAGCCAAGGAGCTACAGAGAAGGATAAAAATTTGGCAGGAATAGTATTGAATCAAATTTCTGGGTTTTTTTTCAAGTACCTATAGGATTTCAACTGTCATTAAATTGAACTGGAGCTGAAAATACCCCCCCATCTAGTTCCCAACATCTGAATAGCAGGGTTTTTTTAAAGAAAAGTCTCTTGTTTGAATTAAGCTCAAATGTTGGCTTCATGGCTGTTTTGCAACTCCTGCCTTCCTTCTATACTGCTTTTCTAAAGAGATCTTCCTCTAAGCAGCCTCACAATGCCTTCATCTCTATGTGTTTAAGACTCTGGTAATTAGTTGAAGCTTTGCTGAGTTTGTAGAAATGTTGTGAGTCAAGTCATTATAATAGAGTTTAGTGTTTTAGCCTCTTGCTTTTATTTGCAAGATTGTTGGCTTGATAAAAGAAACAGATTTTGACAACGTGATGGCTGTAGAGACTTGAAAAAAATTTGTTTCCAAGTTGTTTTCTTAGTGAAGTGTATAGTTGAGTCCCTTGTTTAAGGAGAACGGTGACACTCTGGGTAGGAAGTCCAGGGATACGGCGACAAGCAGGTACCGTTCAGCTTCTGTAGTAAAACACACACTGTCATCAGCTTAGTTAGCAGGCCCCAGCTGTGGCTCAACTCATCTATTTGCATCTTGTTACCACTTTTTGTGGCTTCAAATTTGTGCTTAGTTGAAAAAAAACCAAAAAGGATCTGCCTTCTTTATTCAGAAGTGATTCAGACAAGGTAAAGTAAATTGTGAATCACAAAGACAAGGAAGTTAAGTGTTATTAATAAAAGCACAAACTTAAAGGTCTTTAGAAATAATGTCTTCAGTTTCCTCCAATGAAAAGTGCAACCTTTGGAAGATAAATCCACACCAGGGAAATTGGACACCTGCCAGTGCAGCTGTCTGTGTAGACTATTTAAAGTAAAATGCTTTGATAGAGAAGGTAATAAACTGATTCTGGAAGGGGCACAATGAGAACAAAAGAAAAAAGTGGATATGTTTGCAATAAAAGCCAACTGATAGGGAAGCCAGGTAAGTGTCGAGTGAGTTTGAGTCCATCTGAGAGGTCTAGCATGTGTTAATGTGCTTCAGTGAGTGAAATGACTTTTGAACTAAAAGGTGTTGAAAAACTCAGGCCAGGATAGGGGTGGCTGCCTGCTTAACTCCCCCCTTAAGCAACAAATGATGAAAAAGAAAGACAACACAAGATCAGCTCGGAACAAGGATTCAAAATTAATATTTAATTTCCAGTGATGATACCCAAGATATGTAATGGTGTTTCAGTCTTCAGTTCTGGCCAGGGGTGGATGAGGGGTGAGTTGAGAGCTTGTGGGTATGAATCAAGGGACAGGCTGGCATGGGTGACACAGTTGTGGGTGTCTATTACAGGCCACCTGATCAGGATGAGGAAGCTGATGAGGCCTTCTACAGGCAGCTAACAGCAGCCTCCCAATCACAGACCCTGGTTCTCATGGGGGATTTTAACTACCCAGATACTTGCTGGAAGGGCTATTCAGCCAGCCAGCCACAGTGCAGGAGGTGCCTCCAGTGCATTGATGATAACTTCTTGATGC
>WUAM01000071.1:28565267-28576941 GCA_024336885.1 Actenoides hombroni
TGGGTGTCAAGTAGAAGGGGCCAGGCTCTTTTCAGTGGTGCCCTGTGATAGGACAAGAGGTAATGGTAGCAAGGTGAAACACAGGAGGTTCCACCTCAACATGAGGAAAAACTTCTTCACCATGAGGGTGACAGAGCCCTGGACCAGGCTGCCCAGAGAGGGTGTGCAGTCTCGTCTCCTTCTCTAGAGACTTTCAAGACCCACTTGGATCTGTTCCTGTGTGGCCTTCCCTAGGTGTTCCTGTGCTGGCAGAGGGGTCAGACTTGATGTCCAACCCCTACCATTCTATGATTCTATGAACTGATGGTCGTTGCCCTCCCAAAAGAGGACCCAGACATGGTCACCGCCCAGACGAAAGCCGCTGCCAGAAGGGCTGTGGAGACCCAGCAGGAGCTCCCACACCAACCTGCAGCCATGCAGGTCTTGGCTGCAGAGTGTGCCCTCAGACCCGAGGGCAGCAGAGACACCCCCGTTTGCGGGATGAGCAGGGACCATTAAAGCAGCTAGGAGAGGTTTTGTGATTGCTACCTCTTGTTCTTGTGGGGGACTTCAACTTCCCAGGTGTTTGCTGGGAATACAATACAGCAGAGAGGGAACAGTTCCAGAGGTTCTTGGACTGTGTGGAAGATAACTTCCTGACACAGCTAGTGAAAGAGCCAAATAGAGAAGGTGCCCTCCTGGTCCTGATGCTTGTTAACAGAGAAGGACTTGTAAGAGATGTAACAGTCAGAGGCCATCTTTGGCTTAGTGATGATGAAATAAGAGGTTTTGATTCTTGGAGAAGTAAGGAGGGGGGTCAGCAGACCTGCCACCTTGGAGTTCCATAGGGTAGACTTCAGCCTGTTCAGGAGACCGATTGTTGTTCAGAAACTCATTGTGGATTTCCCCTGCCTTTTGAGTACATTTCTTGTTTTGGAAGGGCACCAAGACTTTGAAGCATCTTCCTGCTATGAAAGAGAGGCCTGACCCTGAGGAGCAGGGCTGGGGCATCCCACAGGTTTGGTAGGTTAGACTGAGTGCTGTGACCATCGTTTTCTCATTCTACTATTGATCTTTGCAATTGTGATGGTACACATTTCTGTGATAATATTATGAATCTGTGGATAAGACACATTAAGATCTAATTGAATTAGATCATTAACAACATCAGAATTGTGTTAAGTCAGCTGCTGAAATAAATACTTATGTACCAAATATGCCTAGAGACACACAGACACACGGACACGCACATGTCCTATGAGTACATATATATATGAATGACAGTGCACAGTTCTGTAATAGAACTGTAGCTGTCTTTAGACACTGTAAAAGTTCTTTCCTTTTATTTTCATTTTATCTCTGAATGTCATCTTTAACTTTAGCTTTCAATGTTATGGCTTTTCTTATTTCAAAAAACCTACAACTGTTGTAATGTTAACAGAGTTGTTTGGTTTGTTTTTCTTCTCACTAGAAAGGAAATTTAGGGTTGAAAGTGAGGTTATTATTTATAGATTCCAAGGCAGCTGCTGTAAATAGGCATCAAGATGATATGATATAAAATGGAAATAAAATTTGAGAGAATAGAAACTGTTGTCAGAGAACTTAGAAACAAAATCTTTTAAATATTTCAAAGTTGTTGGTTATTTGTGAGTAACAGTAAACAAAGCTATATGCCTGCATGTTGGTCATACAGCCAAGTTTAGGACTGACTTTACAAGGAACTTGCCTATTTGTTTGAGATGTAACAGCCTAATAATTAAAAGTTGACATTTCTGATGCTTGTATTCATATTAAACCAAAGAGCATTAGGTTTAAGTCATCATTTATCCCTTAGGAAACTCTGAAAGGATTAGGTGTCACCTGCTCAGGATACAAGGCGCCGTGAACCCTCCAGCTGCACAGGAGACCAAGCCACAGCCTCTCTGCTGAGACACAGGTTCCTTTAATGGAACACGTTGAGCGGTGCTAATTATACAACACTTACCCAAATCTTGTCAGGAAACAACTGTCTTTGGGTGCCTAGGCAGAATCAGTTTCCTTTCCTGCAGGTTCTTTATGGCTTTGATTCAGGTGGTTGCCAGGGTTTTTAGTTGGGAAAGAAACTGTTTCCTATCCTAGCCAGCCAAAGCAACACCCAGGCCAAGTCCCTGTTTTATGTTCCTGCAACTACTATGCAAGTGTTTTCAGCACTGGAAGTGTTACCTACTTGGGCTGTCACTCATAACAGTTGGACTAAGGGACAGACCTATGTAACGCACATCACCTGTAGGACATGTGGGCTGGCAGCATGTGAATAGGACACCTCTCCTTGGTGATGAAACAGGGACTGAAGACTCAGTCAGTCGGACCTTTCCTGGCAGCCTGAAAACAATGCCAGTTGCTTGACCAAGGAGGGGCCATTTCCCTAGAAATGGTGGTCTTAGCAGCATGCACTGCACACTTCTCTCAAAGAGCAATGCCATTTGATTATCAAAAAGAGAAAAAGGAAAGCTGGAAATGGAGGCAAGTCTACAATACAGTGTTTCCATACTGAAGTAGCATCCTCCACGGAAAGAGATGTTGCTTGCTGCCTCAGATATTTTAAGACTGAAGTGCTAACTTCTGACTGCAGATTCTGCTGGAAAGGTCAGCAGACCCTTACCTAGAACTGAGCAAGGTTGCTTCTATAACACATAGAAAACAGGAATGTCCCTTTGCCCAAACAGGATGAGACTCATAAACAGTGAATAATTCGAAGTGAACTGTTTTCTGAAGCTGAATATAAAAAATTCCCATCCTGTGCTCAACTGTGCGAGAAGTTGGAAATTTCAGACAAGAACTACTTGTGCCAAGAGCACATTATCTGTTGTCAGTTTAATATATGTCAGATGTCCGAGAAAGGACTGCTTGGTGAGCCTGAAATCTTCTGTAAAAGTCTAAACAGAGAAATTACAAGCTGCTTTACTGAGCAGCATCTGGTATTACAACTGAGGCAACAGAAAAGCCCCCCAGAAAAGCCCCACCACATTGATACACACCCAGCTGAGCTGTGGTACCCTCAATTGTTCCATGCCAGGCTTTCAGCATTGTCTCCTCTCTTGCTCATGCTTGCTCCCAGTCGGAACAACATTATGAAACAGAAGTTTTTTAGGTTTTAAATATCATGTCTGGCATTTGGGCTCCAGGAATTGAATACAATCAGATCAACTTAAGTGAAAAAAAAATCGGTTTTCAGCAGAAATTCCAGTGATTTATGTGGAAGTGATGGAGGAAAGGAAACTCTGGGCTGTATTCAGGTTTCAGAGGCACACTTTGCACTTTGGAAAAGGAGACAGAAGTTAGGTCTCTGATGCTAGAAATAGCACACAGCCCTGTGTAGCTTAACACCTACAAACAGTCCTGCTAAGCTGTGGGTCTCTTCATGTAGGCAGTGGTACTCACATGCAGAAATACCTGCAAGGTCAAGGCCAAATGATCAGTGGTGGTTCTGGATGTGGTACCCATAGCTCCCATTTCTCAGTTCTAACCACCAGGCTGAAAATAAGCAATGCTGCTGTCCAAATTATACAGTGAATTGTGCTCTTAATCACTGTATAATTGTTTAAATCATGGTAAAATTAAAAAAACAGCTTTATATAGCTGCTTTTTTTTTTTTTTTTCTGAAATGCATCTTATTTTATTTTTTCATTTTTTCCTTACAGATCCCCAAAGCTGTTTCATTTTCATGTTTTGTCAGGCTCCCACACCCTTCTGGAAAGAAAGAAGTGTTAGCAAATGGGGAAGGCTTGGACAGTTCCTGTTTACTGCCTAAAACTGGAAAAGGTCAGCCTTGACTTTGGATCTTTAAAAATTAAGCTGTTATGCATTTCTATTGTTAAAATATTCTAAATACTCCTTCAAAATCTCCTAAAAATGAAACTAACATCTGGTGCAGGAACCTCCATGCCAACATTTAGCCTCATGGCAATGCGTATTTTAGACTGAATTTCACCTCAAAATGAAAAGGCAGAGGGGACAGCAGTGATTCAAGACCTGTCAGGTTATCCTCACCTGTCAGGTTTCTTTCTATCATCCGCCAAGTAATTAAGGTAACCTTGTCAGAGAATTAACACTCAAGTGAAATGACAGAGCTGTAGATGTTCTGGGTAGAGGTTATCCCATTTCTCTCTTCTTGGCTGCGGGTGGCTGTTGTGCACACGCTTTCTGTTGCCCACTGAAATGATTTTTTCGTGGCAACACCGAGACATTGCAAAGATGATTAATTTTTCATTTTCTTCAGAAAGCCAAATTTTTTTCCTCTGCTTTCTTGTCTGATTTTATACACAGTAGACAGACAAAACAAAGGTTTCACAGTAGAACGATTTTGGGTAGTAGAACCACAGCACAGTGAGTCAGGATACGTGCCCAGTTTCTCTGGCTTTACTACAAACACACCGTGCAGCCATCAGCTCTTTGGTAGGAAACGTATCTCGTGAAAAACCATCAGGGACCGATTTTTCAAAAGGAACTTGTGTTTGCTGTTGAGATCTTCTGAAAAAAGGATGAAAGTTCTATTTGAAGCTTAAAAACGTGTTAAAATAATGTGTTAAATGCTTGTTAGGTTATGTGGGTTGCATTAGCTTGACTCTTCATCCATGTAACGGTGTTTTGCCACTGACAGACCTTTGGGACAAAGGAATTCATTGCAGCCTCAGAAAAATCACTGAGATAAACACCTTGGATGGGCAAGAACGTATCCCCCTTGCGTACATATAGCCCTGCTATCCAGCTGGTATTAATAACACCTCTGAGCTGTGTGATCTGTTAAATACAACCAAGGTAAATGGGACAGGCTGGGAACTGGGTGGGAGTTTTCTGCAGAAAGTCCATAGTGCTGATGTTAGAGCTGAACTGGAGAATAAAGTAGACATGTTTAAGAAAACCTCAAGTAAAGAGTCTGTAGAACTGAAAAGATGGGAACAATCACTTGAACAGTGAAAATATGACAAGTGAAAAAGGAAGCCAAAGAAGCAGTGTCAGCTAAAAGTGGAGTTAGCAGTGAATTTTACAGCTCTCCAGGGAGGGGAAGGCTCAAGACAGAGAAAAAAAAAAATAAAATTTGCAAACTCATCCAGGCAAGAGAACAAATGATAAGGGATATGAACACACTTGCTTATGTTAAAGGTAAGTAAGGTATATTGGAAATGAATGCTGAATTAATTAGCAATGCTTGGAGTGATTATTTTGCAGGAGTATCACACAAAGATAATGCAAGAGAGGAGTTAAATCATGTAAATCCAACTGGGGATGAGATTGGCTGTTTTTAGAAGGAGCAAGTCATAAAAGTAGGTAGGAATATGAAAGTGAGGAAAGTCTCTTGATGAAGTGCCAATGCATTTGCTGAAGGGACTTGTTATGGAAGGCATGTTTGATTGCTTTCCTCAGTCTGAGAAAGTACTAAACCACTGTTGTGAAAGCTTTGCAGAGTATATATTTAAATGTGCGGAAGTCTTACTCTCGGCACGAATCACCCAAGTGCAATGGTGCTGCGGTATGTGACGCCTTGGCATGGATCACTGGAAGCATCTGTACAGAGACTTAAATTTAGATGTGTTAGACAGTTTCATGGGAGGCAAGAGTGGAAAGCTTGCTGCATGTATTTTCTTGGAAATTTAGAGAAAAGACGCAGCTCCTGGAGTGGTCTTTGTGGAAATGAGAAAGGCCTGTGCCTGTAGCAAGAAGAAGCAGGTCGGTTTGGGGAACTTTGCGTGTGCCACCTCTGCCAAATAGGGAGCTCAAAAGTGAGAAGATAGGAAGAGAACGACTAAAGAACATGCTACTACTTAATGAGATACAGAGGCTTGTGATGGCATATTAACTAAATGTTAACATTTAACGACACTAAGAAAGGCACGGCTTGGAGCAATTGCTGCTGAGGCTGATAGGTGGTGAAAGGCATCCTCCAGAAATGAGTGCAAAGGATGAGACCTTAGAGGGAGCAGTTCTAATACTCATTCTGGTTGCTGGTTTTTATTGCACCTTATCTCTGAGGTGTAAGCGCTGCTCAGCTCGACTCTGTTCTTTAAAGATAGTCTCAGCGTGGCAAATCAGTATTCTTCAATTCCTCCAAATGACGCTATTTAGTTGATCAAAGTGATGGCTGCTTTGTGAGAGTAAGAAAGTAAAGGAACGAGGAATTCCAGTTCAAGTTGTTCCAGTCAAAGGCAAGCAGGGGGATAAAAAAAATGTCTGAACTTGGTTTGGGTGGCTTATATGCACCTCAGGACTGTATTAGTAGGACAGTTCTAAACCAACAGCGAAGAGAGAATTTCAGGAGAGGCCATAGACCTCACATTCAGACAGGGTTTAGCATCAAGTAAATTTGTAGGAAATGGCTGGATACAGACATGGTAAAGAAACCTGCAAATGTTGTAACTCCAACCAAGGAAAACTACGACAGAAGAACTCACAGTTTTTGCCTCTGTCATTGTCAAAGTACTGGACCCTTCAAGAACAGAAAACACATGGCAAATGTATTTAGCCTCCTCAAACACAGGCAAATAACCTGTATTATAGACATGTTCAGTTTCCTTATTTTTTCGTAGGGAAAACACAGCCTGTACATATGCAAAGGATATGTATAGACAGACAGTAGAGTCTCTCTTTGGTTAGAGTGTCTCTTTGGTTCTCCCACCTACCTTTTGAAGCCGTTAAAGAGCTTTGTGCCGGCACCTTCAATGATGACATTTATGGCCACGTCAATCTGATTATGACCATCAGCCAGACTACATGTTAAATCCTCCAGAAGATAGATATCATGTTGTCTAACTTCAGCATTTCTACTGCTAGGAAACAGGGGCTGAAAGCTGGGTATAAAAGCTGGACTTTTCAAATGAAGGGTCCACAGCATTTACCGAATCCTTAACTTGTTCTGCATACTGCCACCAAATATCGGCTTTGGGATGCTTGTTTTTTTGTGATGTGGTTTGTGTGTGGGTAATTCATGCCCTCCCAGCTCAGCTGTACAGATACAGCATGGTATTTAAGTATTCTTATGGTGATTTTCTTTTACAGACATCTGTTGGAAGATAAAAGCCTTTGAAACAGAACTCGCTCTTCAAGCTGTTAACCCTGCGACTAGCTTCTGCCTTGTTAGTTCTCTAGTAAGTTATATATTATTTTGGTCTCTGTAATTATTTTCTCTAACATTAATCTAGCTTACAGTTGGCATCAAAAGCCAAGGATTTCATTCACACTGTTTTTCTGCAAGAAGAAACAATTCTTTAATATGCAAATCAGAGAGGCAAAGTTGGATGAATTTAGTCAGCATGCCCTTGAAGGAAAGAAAGGCTTTTATGGAAAACTCAAGGTTATGGTTACGTTCCTAAGCATGATGAAAAAGCTACTTAACCCTTTGGAACAGATAAGGGGGAGGATCATTTCCTCGTGAAAAAGAAATTATTCTTGTGTAGGATATTAAAAAAATAGGAGCTAAATTAGTGGGATGGATGCTATGCAGAAACTGAACTGTGATTTTGACAAATGCTACAGCTTTATTTTTCTTATTTTGTCGGGAAAATGCATGTTCAAACTCTATTCAACATGGTAAAGCAACCTGTCCTCTTAGGCACGTTGCAGGAATCCATCTGGAAAACATCTTGACAAAAGAAGCCTTTCTATGCTAGCAGGTGTTAAAATAGGCAAATATAATTGACTTCAGTTACATTGCTGTAAAAATATAGCAGACTTTAAGCTTTGAAGCCTGACATGGGATATGGCCATACAGATCCTTCCTCATTTGCAATGCTGACCCAGGCAAGGAAGATTTTTCTAGTGAGGGTGGTTTCCCTTCAGGACTGAAAAGCAATATTGACTTACAGAAATGTATAAAACATCTTTTTCTAACAAGTCCCTGTGTATGTGCTTTTCAGAAAACACATGTCTAGCTGAAAAGCTCGATTAAAATGGATGTTTTTCCTAATTCAGAACTAACTTCTCCAGCCTACATCACATCTGGGTAGTCCAAAACAAGAGATAATCCCTGCAACACAAAGTGTTTATTGACTTTAATTGATTGGATGAGCAAGTGAATTGCAGAACCAAGCTTTACCCAGGAGGAAGAGCTCTAGGCACCTCTGATGTAAATGCAGTGTTAGGATCTCATTTTTACTTTCATGAAGACAATTAAGGCAGTTTTATGAAGAACAGAGCTCCAGTGTATATTGAACTTTATGAATTGATCACACTTCATCCTTGAGGCTTCCTGAAAGAAACAGAAAGCCTGTTTTGCATTATTTGATTATCACTGTAAGGCAAAAACGTCTTCCGTGAATGGACAGAAATTACAGATAAATACTTTGTTTCTGGGAGAATCAATATAATCCATATTGCACTACTTAGCTCTATTGACATTAAGGAAATTAAATAAGTAAATAATGAAAACCAATTATCAAACACATTCAAATAATGTTCATCATCCGTTCAGGAGACAATGACAGCAGCATAAAGAAGAAAACCAGAATTTTATCTCATGTATCTATGCTGAATTCTGTCTATATTTTAAAGCATCTGCCCTAATCAGGGCTTCAGCAGGCTATAGGCAACACGACCTCTCATTTTGCTTTCAGAAAACTGAGGGCAAGAAGAAAGATGGCGTATAGCAAAATCTCCACCTGATTAGGTATGATACTTTCCCTGTCTCTTGGAGTTCCCCTCAGCTGGACACAGCCTGCAACAGAGCTTTTCTCCACAGGCTACTGAGTCCTTTCCCATCCTATTCCAGTATGAAGGAATGCCTTGCAGCATTTTCCTCTCCTGAAAGTCTTTGATTTCATTGAAGTTTGACCCTGCATTAACAGATGTGCCCAAGGAATGTTTCCTTTCCAGCAAATTAAGCCAAAACTGAAGTCGAGCAGCTCTGTGACTTTGACAGCTGAGAACTGACCGAAGCAATATCTTACTAAAATAATCTTTGGGGTCCTTACCTATAAACTCACAGCCGTAGGCATACTAGGGAGAAGCAACTTCCCTTCTGGTGAATTTTCATTCTGGGATGGGCACAGATGCTTTACAGGTCTTGGGTACTATCTGTCCTGCACAACAACCGTTTGACAATACTTCTTGATTCTTTACGTAATTTTAGCAAGATCTCACACATGTGAAGAGCAGCTACACGTTCAGAGATAAGCTAATTTTCCTTCCCTAAGCTTGTCAGGCCCCAGAAATGTCAGACAGGAGCTCCTTCTGTTCCAAGCATCCTCTTCTGGCATCCTTCCCAGTGGGGGAAGAAGTAGTATATCACATGTGTGCTGTGTTAACCAGGTGAGCGTCCAGTACCTGTTACTTCCCCTCAGGTTGATTGGCTGATGTAATGTGTTCTCTAATGTGTATCAGCTTGGCCTTGGATGCAGCTCATGTCCTCTTTCCCTCGCTTATCACATGCTGTTCTTGCCTTAATCTACAACTGTTTAATTGGTTATACATTATCCTTCCTGTAGTTGGATGAGAACCTTCGCTCCTGCTGACTGCTGACACCACACAATTGTGCAAGGCTAAGCAAAACCTCAGCTAAGACACATAAATGCTAAGATGGACAAAGAAAGATGGATAAGAGAGCTGCTGTTACAACATTTTCTAGGCTGATTTCTGCAAATATTGCTAAAATGGGTTCAACACCAGACAAATCCAGACAGGGCCTGAGGCTTAATACATTCTGTTATTGTTACAAGGCTTAAAACTTACTATTAACACAAATGCATCATTTCCATCAATATTGCTATTGCTTGACAGACTTGCAGCCTTGGCCCATATCTGTCCCAGTGTCTGAGCTCAGTGAAGTCTTGGTTCCCTTGTGGCTCTCCATAGCTCTCGTGCCTCTCCAGTGCCATCCATGCATTGGGTGAGTCATATTTCTGCCCTGCCACCACAGGCAAAAAACTTATGACTTGCTCTTGATGTTTTTCTTTTTTTTTTAGTGTGTAACATTGCATCCCAGGACTGGCTGCTATTGTTTTATCTTAGATCAACTGCTCATCTCAGGCACCTATCAGGCCTAACCATCCACACACCTACAGCTACAAAGCCTCCTACCCTTCTTTGCTTTACAGTGTGCTCTCTTTTTCAGCAGAAATGCCTGCCAAGCACAGTGAAATGACAAGTGCCAGCTCTCCCTGTTACAGGCCAGTCCGCTGGTCACTCCACTTACCCTTCCTTCTCTACCACACCGTCATAAAGTACTTCTCCCTTTCTCAGCTCCTTTCCCCATCTGGAATAATTCTGCAGGTAGGATTGCTTGCTTTTAGGCTTCAGCTGCTAGATCTATCCAGATGATGGCAAAAAAGAGCAAGGAGCACCTGATATGTTGTTGTATTGTGTCTGAATTACCCCATGTTTCCAATGGGCTTGTCGAAACTGAAATTGCTGTGAAAAAAAAAAAAATCATCTTCTATTGTCTTTTAGCCAAAATCGTTTAAGGAAACTACATTGGAGCCCCAACACTGAAAAAACCCAAACTGTCTGTGACATCTTAGCTCTAGGTGTCTCTTGTTCCAGGTGGTGACTTATTCCAAGTTCAGCAATCATAGGATCAGTTCAGCAGGTCAGGCTTAGTTGTGACTGAAATGGTTGTGGCTTACAAAACTGCTTTTGTTTTTTAAATCAAAGTTAATACAGCAGACAAACATCACAAACTGTGGCATGGCAGAGACAATATGAATGACAGCCATCATTTGTCACTTTAGGAAGCAGCTCCAAAGTCCTCCTGTCTTTTAACACCTGTTTAACCTTAATTTTGCTGATTTGCGCAGTCATTAATTACCTACATATGGTAGACACAGCTACCCTGATAGAGCTGGAATTTCACAGTCTATTAGAGTGCATAATTTGCATTTACATCACAGTGTTGTTAAATCAAATAATTTTCTTAACCTACACCTATACATCAAATTTTTTGAAGTCAAAACAACTTGTCAAAACTCAACTGTGTTTTTCAGTTACATGTAATAACATCACTTTTCTTTTTACTTAGTCACAACACATTCCACAAAGAGTTACATCAAGAGCGTTATTGCCTTCAACCCTAATTATCAACAGCAAAAAAAAAACAAGCCAAAAAAGCCCAAACCAGGGACCTTAGCTGTGGGAAAGGTAGTTTCCCCTGTGTTCACTGCAGCTTTCATTATCCTGGTCTCTGGCTTCCATCTTTACAATTCCCTTCTCACTAACTTCAAAGACATCCCAGATGCCTGTATGCATCCTTGCTGGAGGCTGGGCAGTAACCTGGGGGCAGTACCTCCCCACTCAGGCATCTGCATCCTCCTGCTTAGACATCTTCTTGTTTGCCCAGACCTGAGCCTAGCTCAGGGCATGACCTGTTGCCCATGCTTTAATGCACCAGCAAAACAGGCATAGGTAAAGTTTCCTAGTTCCCTTTAATTTATTTTTATTTTAAAGTTTGAGCAACTTGCAAATGATTTTCAGGGCACCTAATTATCAGTTTCTACTAACTGAGATTTTATTTTCCCCATCACAGATAAGCTGTGACTGCAAGGGCAGAACAGGTTGCTGACATAGAATCATAGAGTCATAGAATTGTCAGGGTTGGAAGGGACCTTAAAGATCATCCAGTTCCAACCCCCCCTGCCATAGGCAGGGACACCTCCCACTAGAGCAGGTTGCTCAGAGCCCCATCCAGCTTGGTCTTAAAAACTTCCAAGGATGGGGCTTCCACCACCTCTCT
>WUAM01000071.1:28589879-28600134 GCA_024336885.1 Actenoides hombroni
AGGGGGGGGCTGGGGTCTTCTCCCAGGCAACCAGTGACAGGACGAGAGGGCATGGCCTGAAGCTGCACCAGGGGAGGTTTAGGTTGGATATCAGGAAGCACTTCCTTACAGAAAGGGTCATTAGACACTGGAATGGTCTGCTCAGGGAGATGGTGGAGTCGCCATCCCTCATGGTGTTTAAGGAAAGGTTGGATGTGACGCTTAATGACATGGTCTAGCTAGGTGGTGTGGTGTCAGGTCTTAGGCTGGACTTGATGACCTCAAAGGTCATCATTCCAGCCTCAACGATAATTCTGTGTAATTCTGTGTATGAGTTACAGGCTTAAAGAACTCAGATAATTTTTGTGCATTGGACATTTTGGAAACTTGGGCTGCAGTTATCTATTAACTTAAAGAACATCACTTGTCTGGAGCCTGTGGAATTGCTAGCACTTGTGCAAGCAGACGACTCAGTTCCTCTGACTTAGACTTATCAAACTTTGCGGCTATTTTACTTCTTTTCCATATCAGATGTTACACTGGTCTTTTGTCACCTGGAATGCTATTGTTTTAGTCTCCATACTTACCTGGTTATGTTTGATATCTTCAGCAGGTGCACCATACGAATTCCTGTACAAAGTTGAGATTCCAGTGTTCTGAGCTGGAGAGAGAAAAAAGGAAGGCAAAAGTAGGTTTACCAAACATACTTATTTGGCCTCAAAGTGAATTCCTAAGCCTTCATTATATACATTATACAATGCCTGCCCCCTCAGTGATCTTTAAAAGCATCTGCAGAATTCTGTTTCCTCTTCCTACCACTAAACAGTACTAATCTTTGCTTTGGTGTACATGCAGGTACATGGTATACACTTGTTGATGGTAACATGTGCTATGTCATGTTCATACCAATCTCGTGCACTTCACATATAAATCAACAAAATACTTTCATATACAGCTGGCATTCAGTAATATAGTTCAGGTTATATATGAGATTTTATAGCACACATGTAACAGCTGTAAATACTGAGATTAAGAAACATTTCAGTGCTTTCCCTTCACTTGGATTATGTGGATTATTTATCCTACAGTGCTGTTGCTATACTGTGAAATTATTAATGGAAAAAGTGATCAAATGCAACTGAAAAATGAGTTATGCAAAAAAGTAATATGTCGTTTTTCTGAAGAGTTCTGGCCAAGATACTCTCAACTCCATGAAATGCTGTCATTTCCTTCTCAGACATCCTGCTGCTGAAATGCGCAGACAAAACGGAGCCTTGAGTTTGAAATCAGAAGCAATTCTAAAGACAAGGATCACATCATACAGTTTTGTTTCCCACCCTGCCCCCCAAAAGCACATAACAACCTAAGGATTATCCCTGCAAAGCTGATCGCTGAGGTTCAGTTATCTAGCTGAAGTTTAGTTTGCTGGTAGAACTAGAAAGGCTGTAGTTATTTCTCACATTTGGAAGAGTATGAGGGTAGTATTTTGTGTGGTTGTTGCACACTGTCCTTACTGGGTGTGCATTATTGACTTTCCAGATGTTATAACCAATTATTTGATGCTGTCGTGAGGACTCCCACTGTAAAAGCACGTGCCTGAAAGCAGAAATTGAGTAGTTGTGAATAACGAGTAATCAGTGGAGTTGAAACACGTTGCTCACCCAAGTTCTCTTGGGTCTCTCTGCAATGGTAGAAAACCTGGAGGCACCAAGAGTTGCTTTTAATACCTTCACAACTCAAAACCTTTGAGGATGAGGATGGAGCATCAGAGCTGAAAGCTGGGTCTGGGATCCATGCTAGTCACATCACTAGGAAGAACCACAGTTTCTGAAGAAGTAACCACTCTTTCTTCCTTTGGCAACCTGCCAGCATGGACCCCAGCATATAAAACTACTTCTTATCTTTCCCCTGCCAGGGCACCCTCTCTGGAGAAAGGAATGGAGTGGTCTTCAAAGTTAATCCTAATACACCAATTCTGACCTTCACATCTGCCACGGGTTCCGTGCTGAGGGTGTAATTTTTGTCAGAGTTTGGTGCACTGCTCCATGTTGCTGCTGTACAGATCGTGGTGTTCTTAAAGATTTCCCATGTGTTCTTGAAGCAGGATAAAGACAGAACTTATACGGTGGGGTGGTGAGTCCTAATAGCTGGGAAAAGAGATTTTTCACTTCATAACCCCATTAACTAATAGGGGTGAAAGAGCTCTTGTTTCTTGAAGAGTTGGATGCAGTTACTGAGAGAGTGCACAGTCCTGTGTAGGAAATGGAGAAGAGCTCTGGAGGTCTCCAAGGAGTGAAGCAGGAGCCTTTCTTTGAAGGTGGGAAGAATATGAGCTCTACTATGCTGACTGGTCTTTTCCGGTGGTAGCTTCTCTTAATTCTGTGTGCTATTAGGTGGTGACAGATGGAAATGATGACTGCTTGAGTAGTTTCTCTTTGGTCATAGATGCTAGCACCAAAGGGTTGATCTGCAGAGGTTCTCTTTGTTCAGGCTGCATTTTGTCACCTGAGACTTGACTGTTATTTCAGTGTTTTTACATTTCAGCTGCATCCTCTGCTTTAGGTTTGAAAATCCCTCTCTTTATGACAGTCTTTGGTTTTAGAGGAGGCTGCAACAGAATTGCTATTTCTGGTATACCTCATGGTGCCATGACTCTCAGTAGTGCAACACCCAAAGCTTTCCTCGATACCATCTTTTTTATGCTGTTCTCTGGAGTTTTTGCTTGCCCCACAAAGTGCTAGAAGAAGCTGGGTTATACAAATTCCTCTTCTCAAGATCTAAAGATATTCAGAGTTAGTGTTTTAGATACCCATTTTGTAAAATGCTACTTCTTGAAATAAATGAAAGAGACATTCAGTGTGTTAGACTCTCACAAACAGAGGAAGAACTCCCTGTAAGCAGATTGTTTTCATGTATATAAATGGCAGGACAAGTGGAGTCAAAGTTTCACGCGTGCAATTTTTTAGTCAGGCATGACTGACCATCTTCAGTCCAGACAGGACAATGCTGTTCACTATTGTTTGATGTCACGAATGCAAGACTGGTATAAGGTGCAGTGTCTGAGTTTGATAAGAATCTGCTGAAAAACAGCAAACTGGACGCATGCTGATTTATATGTTGTAGCTACAGGCAAGCAGAGAGACCTTAAGGAGGGTCATGACCTTTCCATCTTTTTACAGGTGTATAAAATGCATATGGTAGGTACATAGGTGCCACTAACAGGTATGACTATTATAAACCCAGAAGCAGTCCAGAGTTGGTTCAGAGCTGCCCAACGCACCATTGTGACACTGGCACTGGTGTGCTCAGAATTGTCACATGCCAGATTGAATACTTACAGTCTTCCAGATCACATATATTGTGACTGAAAATGGATAGTAGCAGCTTATGAAAACAGTTGCAAAGGCTGTGTTTCTGATTTCACTGCACTGATGTCGATACAAATCCGCAAGTTTAAAGTGAAAATAAACCCAACGTTCTTCTTTTCTTAGGGCAATAAAAACAATGACACATCAAATGCTTGGAAATGAATGCCAGGAGTTCAAGAACAAGAAATCCTGGCTTAGTCTAGCTGGGAAGTTGAGATAATTCTGTCTCTGGAGGAAATGTAAGTCAAGCAATGTAGCTTCTAGCAAGAACACACGGCCCTGCTCCAGTACCTGCTCCTGAACATGCAGATGGCATCCCTGGGAACTCCATTCCCACTCTGCCATGCTTCAGTGAGCAGTTGACTCTTGCTGTCCAAAAGCAGAAGGCAAATATAAAAGAAGGAAAGGAGAGAGTGAACTAGATAAATGGACAGATACTGTGTGGTTAGTATCCAGTTCTTGCTGTTAGTATTGTATACGGGCCATCACAATCAAATTATGAGAGATAAACAGAGAAAAAGAAATAATTTTCTTTTTAAAAACATGGCAAGATAAGGGGTACAAGGAGTAAGAGATGGAGATTTTCTAGGAGCCACACTTCCTCACAGAGATGTGAGAATTGCAGCTGCGGCTGAAATGATTTGAGGAATGATGAATGTGCATGGATAAATGTGTACACTGTGCGGTATCTAAACATCAGTGCATGACAGTACTGAAGAGGCACTTTCTACTGCGTAAAATTGTGAAGGTTCTGAAATGAGTACCAGGATCGACCTGCAGTACTTTGTGGTTACGCTGCATAAAGAACACTATATAAAAACACCTTCCTTTTTTCCCCACTGTTCAGTTTTCAAGGTGATACTGGTTAAAAAAAATATAACATAAAATCATACAGTCTCCACAGCACTTTTCTGCCAAGTTGACAAGAGCTTTGACAATTATGTCACTCGGTGACTATGCGACAAAAACCTTGCTGACCAAAGCCAACCTGTATGTCTCAGTCACTTGACTCGTGGTTTAACAGTCAGCTTGCAGTTCTTGTCAGTACTTACTCTAAACACATTTACAGATACTTTGAAATAACAAGCTGCTAGACTTTTGCCCTCAGAAACACAGACTGATAGTAAGAAGGAAAGCTCAGCTGGACAGGTAAGTCATCCTCATCAGGCATTGCATGACCTGCTTTTTCTGCTATAAGCAGCAGGACTCCATTTTCTAAAATTTAGTTCAAGATAGTAAAGGAAAATGCTTCTGTGCCCCACAAATCTCAGCTAACAAGGATCATTACTTGTCACTGTCACTACCCCTTCCTGCACGGTGAAAGGTAAGGTAAGGGCACAAGAAAAGACTGCAGTGTGTTACAGTTTCTTAAGGTAATAGTAAGTTCAAGCAGCCCAAGCATCTCTAACAGATGACGGTGGTTTTTTTGTGTTCTGAATGTTTAGGGACTTGCAAGTAATTTAAATTACAAAAGTAGGGATGATTGATTCTTGACAACCAAAAGAAAAGAAATTAATCAGGAGGTCTATCTGCTGATGCAAGTGAAGATACAGGGTGCAGACTGTGATGCACATATTAGTTCCACTGAGGGAACTAACAAAGTAAAAGAAACTTTAGAGTAGGAGTCCCATGATAGTTTACAGTAACCTTATCTTCCCTGCTCCGAGGGAGAACACCATGGCATAAATAATGTTATCGTGTGCACTTGTACTTCCTGGTTTTTTAAAAGGAATATAATAGTTTTTGTCTTTAAAATATACGTTAGGTGGTAAAATTTTATTATTGGTTATTATTTTCTACAGAGAAGAGAAGATGGATAGTAAATATACAAGGCATCATAAACCTGCAAAGGGAAGAGGGCAATGAGAACTTTGATATTGTTCCTCTATTTTTCAGCTGCCCTGGTGAAATCAGTGTAAGTTATCATCTTCAGACAAACTTTTACTTCACAGATTCTCCATTTTTCCCAGAGGAAATCCATCAAAACCACTTCATTTCAGTTCCAGGCAAGAGGTCATAAAATTTTTGAACTACAAACGGAAAAAAGCTTTGGAGATGAACATGGAGACAGTCATGGATAAACTGGGGCTATGGCTGTGGCTCCACGTTCTGGTCAATTCCATAAGTCAAATAAAGCTTTGTGTAATACATCAGCTTAGCACAAAATAGAAGAGCAGCTCAAGATACGTGTACGCCAGGTGGAACCTGTAAAAAACATTCATCAGAGTGGCCCAGGCTCTGTGGCTGTGGTAGCTGTACTGCTCTGATGCCCAGAACGGAATGCACACGTTGCAACGAACTTGCTACACAGACTACCCGAGTACTAGACCATCCGAGGAAAGCCAAAGTGTCTCACAATTAACATCACAAATACTGATTTGATATTGTTCTTTAATGAAGTGTTTATTATTTAGTGAGCTACAAATACGTTACACAGATTTCACGCTGAATGTTGACGAGCAAGGCTACCTCTATTATTTTCTTTTGTTCATGAAAAAGTGCTTAATTTGAGCTTAGACCAAATGAGCAGAGATTGGTGATCTGAAAGACAGAACAAGTGATTTGTTAATTCCATATTCATTTGTACAATGGTCAGGTAAGACACTGAAATATTAGTGCACTTTTCAATTTCATTTTGATTTCTCCCACTGAGCTGAGTAGCTGGAAAAACAGTCAATAGCTGAGTGTGATGCTGAGAGCTTCAAGTTTCAAGTAAAAGCCCACCCAACAGATCAATAGGAACAGACAAAATACAAGCAGATACTAAAAGAAAACACTATGCAAAAATCGAAGTGGAACAAAGGTTGCTGGGTAAGTACAAACCTCACACTCCAAAAATTGTACTGAAAGAGAATGGAAACAAGGGAAACAGGAATGGGAGAACAAAAACACTACAGTAAAAGACAAAATGAAAAAGATTGGAGAAAAAGGAAAACTTCATTTTTAAAGCGTATCTTCTGATATAATCTGGTAGCCTAAATTTGCTGGTACAACTAGAACAAAATACTAATGCTTCTGTCTTTTTAGCCTGCTACTCTTACTCCTAAGATTCCCTCTTCACGGATCCTTGACAAAATGCAGAGAAAATGCAGTCCTGTCCTTCACAATCACACAAGTAAGGACCACTGACGTGTTACAGAGGACCACCTTGTGCAGTGACTATGAAACATTCAAAATATGACGGATACATAAAATGCAGTACCTTGACTGAACCTGCTGCAATCTCATGCAGTACCCTGCAGATGTCATTCAGGATGCTCCTCGCTTCTGTGGTTGCTCTTGACTGTCATTCCTCTTCTTCAGATTTTCACTTGCATGCTAATTAAGTTCCGCATTGCATTTTCACACCAATGCAGAGCCTGGCCTTTAGATTTTGATTACATGACAGTATATAACACAGCAGATGCAGTACGAGCAACATCTTGAATATGGTCTTGAAAGTTAGTATGGATCTCTTGATGCTGAGTCAGCATGTTCCTGGTGTCCCCAGTGAGCTGAGGAACACAGAGACAACCCATTCCGGCATCCTCTGAGCAAGACCTCTACCAGAGGGCATGGGAGAAGCTGAGACATTCAGAAAGTGCAGAGTGATTCCTCATTGTGATTTTTTTGCTTGCCCTGAGGTAGCGTTTGGAGAAGAGGCCACCGTAACGCTTGGCGCTAGTTAAATGTAACTAAATGTTCAAGAGGGGTTACAGAAGCCTGTGCAATGGTGATGGAAACCAACATGTGTTTTGCAATAGGATTAATGAAGAGGTGCAGTACAGGGTAAAGCACTCAAAGTTTTCTAATTACTGAAATGCTAACAGGTTAATGAGCTCACCAGGGGAGAGAGGCCTTCAGTGAAACCCGCAATAGATGTCATGACAATCAGAGAAAATTGCTGCATTTAAATCAGCCCAGCTGAGAAAGTAACACGGATAGACCTTACAAACAACTCCCAAATTTCCTAGGGATGACTGATATGCAAAATAAGCTAACTTGTCCCAGAAAGCCATGCCCTGAAAAAGACAGATGCTCAACCACTGTCACGCTTGCAGAAATAATATCAGTTAATTCACAGTGATGGAACCACCCTTCTTCTGGAATGAAAACGAATGTGAAGACATGTACAATGTGAATCTAAAAAGAAATGTAGAATTGGTTCTAGAGCCTTTCTTCTGTGGAGAAACGTGGTCTTCACAACTCATTTTTACACAGCATCGTATTCATTAAGATCAGATACTCAACTGTATTTCTCAGGGTGGCTAAAATTTTGGAATCAAGCAAAGCAGGTTGACTCTTTCCTGTTCCAGAGCAAACCCAGCCAAGCCAACCACAGCTGATTTTCACAGCTGCTACACAAGCATAATCTCACCTGTCATGGTGTCTTTCCTAGAAGTGTGTTCTCCCTTATTTCCATGGTAAGTGGCATTTGTTCCAGTTGATTCGTAGTCCGTTTTTCTTTCTTTTAGGCTGATCATTTCCCGAGGTGAGGCTGGGGCACTTGCTAGATCACAAAGAAGGATTTATTTTCACTTGCCACACATGACTGAAGGTAGTGTTTATCTCTAGAGTAAGCATCCTAGTAAAGCTTCTACTAGTTACATACTAACACTAAGCTTTTTGAAGAAATGGTGCTGTTATTTCAAGTACAGGACAAATGTATTCATGGGACAATCAACTCCAAACACAATTTTCTCTCTGAATGTTTGACTTTTTTTTCACTTACACTCAACATGTAAGATGATCATTACGAAAAAAGTGCAACAATAATAGGGTTTTTTTTTCCCCTTTAGCTTTTCAGTTTCTTTAACTTGTCAAAACTCTCTGGTATAGACATTTCCTTTTTTTTTTTCTCCAGGTGGTTAATTTATTTCTGCTGGAAAGACTGTTAACTTTCAGCTCTGTGGAGAAACTCTTATAAAATAGTTTCTTCCCTTCTCTGTTGAAAATAAACCAATTAAATGATTCTAATACAGATGGGAAGAAAGTAAAAAAAAAGTTTCTCATAGAAAATGTAGCAAAGAATGCCTAACACTTAAAGGTAACAATCCCTTTATCTTTAAACATCTGTGTATGAACAATTGCCATTAAAACAATTGCTGCTTTAAGGTATTTATTATGAAAACTAAATCCTACATCACCTATACTAGGGGTATGGCTAAAAGGAGGAAAGTACAAGGTGACTAGGAGTGGAACTGGGTTTGTATTTGATTCTCATGCACTGGAGAATGTGAAGGTGATCACTGGCACTGATCATGAAGGCTCAGCTTGTGATGCTTAGGAAAAGGAGAAAAGAGAGGAAAAAAGTAGTATCTTTCAAGCAGAATGACATCAACTTTTAGTTGTTAGTAGGTACAATGCACTGTCCCTGTTGCGGAGGGCAGGGGATGGTGAGTAAAAGGTGAGTGGCAGAGCACCCCAGAGCCTCATGAAGGCACAGTGGTATGACAATAACTAAAGTGCTACTGCTTACTTCCACACGCTCCCTGCCTTCACCCAGATATTTGGTATGTCAAAAGAACCTCAAAAGCAGTAACAATGTCCTTGCTTAAAAAGAAGGAAAAAAAAAAAGGGTAAGACAAGCTCATTTGTGAAGCTTGACTGTGAGTTGTATGTTTTCAGCATCTCTAAGCTATGTTATGCTTTGTAGCTGAGGAGGGAAGCACTTGTAATGAACAAGCACAAGTGATGCTGAATTCTGCTTAGACTGGTTCTGCTGGCCCTGGCCTCTGAATTTACAGAGCAAATACAGGACAGATGTTTTTTCTAACAATGCCATTAGAATTGGGGATTGCTTTTAAATTGCTTGTCAATAGTGATGTAATTCTAAAGCTGATAATCCAGCAGATAGAAAGAAACATGACATTAAATCACCCAATCAGCTAATGGCAACGTGAATCTAATAGGGAACAAACCAGAACGCAGGCCTTGGCAAAGTAGCTAACACAGGGATGCATTTTGTTTCATAAATCTGGTGATTCTGTTAAGCACTCTGGTGTTTTTAACAAAACTGATCGATAAAAACAAACCCATCTCTCTCTGTGTTCTCTGAGGGAATCACCTATCCCTGTGTGAGAACAACTGTTTTCTGGCAAGTGTTAAAATCCAGAAGAGCTCTCTTTCAGAGTTTTTATTGGCAGCAGACATAAAATCATTGGTTGATGTCAGACTGAAAAGTGGTATCAAGGTTTTATGCTCCTGTTCTTAAAGGACACCGAGAAGAAGACAGAGCTCTCTATGCTAGTTTAAGTGTCTTATCACCAAGTCCTAGGGATGGATGGGACACTGTGAGTTCATTTACTTCAACTCTTTACTCCAAGGTAGGATCCAGCATAGCAAAATAATTCTTGGCAGATTTTCATCCAAGTCTAAAGATCTCTAATGCCAGAGATCATATAACTGCTCCAAGCAGTCTGTTCCAGTGCTTTGTTTCCCTACTGGTAGGAAATGTTCCCTGATGTCTAGTCTGACTCCTTGCTGCTCATTATCTCTATTTGTCTGATATGAAAGCAGAGAAAGTTCATGACGTTCCTCTTCACATCTGGCTGTTACATGCTTGAATACTTGGTGCACGGGTCTTCCCACTGCCCTCATCTTGTGTCTCTCTTATTCAAGTTAAACTGTCATTGCAGCCCATTCAGCGTGTCATAGAATCATAGAATAGTTTCAGCTGGAAGAGGCCTTCAAGATCACCAAGTCCAACCTTACTCCTAGCCCTATCAAAACCCACTAAACCATGTCTCTAAGCACAACATCTACCCGCCTCTTAAACACCTCCAGGGATGGTGACTCCACTACCTCTCTGGGCAGGCCATTCCAATGCCTGACAACCCTTTCTGTAAGGAAATGCTTCCTAATATCCAGCCTGAACCTCTCCTGGTTCAACTTCAGGCCATTTCCTCTTGTTCTGTCACTTGTCACCA
>WUAM01000071.1:28601133-28651115 GCA_024336885.1 Actenoides hombroni
TCCACAGCCTTGCCTTCATCCAACAAGCGGGTCACCCTGTCATAGAAGGAGATCAGGTTTGTTAAACAGGACCTGCCTTTCATAAACCCATGCTGACTGGGCCTGATCACCTGGTTGTCCTGCATGTGCTGCATAACGGAACCCAGGATGATCTGCTCCATCAGCTTCCCTGGAACTGACGTCAAACTGACAGGCCTGTAGTTCCCCAGATCATCCTTCCATCCCTTCTTATATATGGGTGTTCTGTTGGCTGACCTCCAATCTGCTGGTACTTCCACAGTCAGCCAGGAGTCCTCATATCCTGATTTGTCCATTTTCCTCTTCAGGCATGCAACTGACAAAAGTCCCTAAATTCCTTATAAAGAACTTCTGTCTAGCCAGATATTCTTCTTATAATTGAATTGTAGAAGATTAGATCTTTTTTTCCCTTTAGACAGAATCTCCATTTTTTTTGTGACCACTCTGAATTTCGGTAATGTCCTTCAAGGTACATGAGTTTCTCCCAGGTTCTTCAAGAATCATAGAATTACTAAGGTTGGAAAAGATCTCTAAGATCATCAAGTCCAACCGTCAATCCAACATTACCATGACCACTACATCATGTCCTGAAGTGTCACATCTCCACATTTTTTGATCACCTCCATGGATGGCAACCCCCCTACTTCCCTGGTCAGCCTGTTCAATGCTTCACCACTCTTGCGGTATAGAAATTTTTCCTACTATCTAACCTAAACCTCCCCTGGTGCAACTTAAGCCCATTTCCTCTCGTCCTGTTGCTAGTTACTCAGGAGAAGAGACTAACTCCCGCCTCATTGCAACCTCATTTCAGGAAGCTGTAGAGAGAAATAAGGTCTCCCCTCAGTCTCCTCTTCACCAAGCTAAAGAACCTCAATTCTCTCAGGCACTCCTCATAAGACATGTTTTCCAGACCCCTCACCAGCTTCACTGCCCTTTTCTGGACCCACTCTGGCCCCTCAATGTTTTTCTTACACTGCAGTGCCCAAAACTGAACACAGTACTCAAGGTGTAGCCTCATCAGTGCTGAGCACAGGGGCATGATCAAGTCCCTACTCCTTCTGGACAGCGGCCAGGATGCTGTTGGCCTTCTTGGCCACCTAGGCACACTGCTGGCTCGTGTTCTGCTGGCTGTCCACAAGCAACCCCAGGTCCTTTTCTGCCAGACAGCTTTCCAGCCACTTTTCCCCAAGCCTGTAGTGTTGCCTGGCACTGTTGTGGCCCAAGTGCAGGACCTGGCACTTGGCCTTGTTAAACCCTATCCAACTGACCTTGGCCCATTGATTCAGCCTGTCCAGATCCCTCTGCAGAGACTTCCTACCCTCAAGCAGATCAACAATCCTGCTCAATTTGTTGTTCTAACAGATGATGGCAGTAAGATTTCTTCCAAATCTTATTTACATATGTTCCTTAAGCAATAGAGTAACAGAAGTGAGGAGACAGTTCTGGCAAGAGACAGAACTAAGATCTCAGGGCAGATATTTCAAGTACCTTGTATTTACAGTCAAAATGAGATTTTGGAGAAGAAAAAAAGGAACAAGAGCCCTTTACGGGCTTCTGTAATGACAGATTTTGAAAACTGAAGAGCAGCTCTCACTGTACTTCTAGCTACATTTTCAAATTTACTCAATAGTTGTTCTGCAGGACTAAGATGCAGACTCCAGTTAATTAGCAAAACAATTTTCTTAAAAATAAAACTGTGGCACAATACTGATGGCAATAAGAAGTCTGGCCAATTTTAAACCTAAATTCTAGGTATACCTATAGAATGACATCATTTGATTGAACAAGTAGGAAAAAGCACATTGAAAGGCTGACTGGTTTGCTCTGTTTATCTTAGAAGGTTTTCACTGGGAATGGTTTTATCTAACCAAGGTATGTTCTGCCTTAGAATAAGCAGAGAGGACAATGCCCAGATTTCCGAATAGAAAAATCAGTTAACACTGTGGCATTAGCTGATATACTTACACTGATTCATTGTACGGATCACACGGAACTAATGATAGCTGGTGTGAATATGTCACTGACATTACATGAAGACCTGTAGTCGGTCCTTTACGAAGCTTACCTCTGCCTGTGTGTGCACACTTACATACACGTACACAGAATCAAAGCTGACAGGAAAATGTGGATCCTTCAACTCCTGCTCAGTTTGCAGAGTGGTCACAAATAGCAGTTTTCACGACCAGCAATGTGAGTAACAGAATTTCCTCATGCTATTCTTCTTATAATTGAATTGTAGAAGATTAGATCTTTTTTTCCCTCTAGACAGTATCTCCATTTTTTTGGTGATCACTCTGAATTTCAGTAATGTCCTTCAAGGTACATGAGTTTCTCCCAGGTTCTTCAAGAATCATAGAATTATTAAGGTTGGAAAAGATCTCTAAGATCATCGAGTCCAACTGTCAATCCAACATTATCATGACCACTACATCACGTCCTGAAGTGCCACATTTCCACATTTTTTGAACACCTCCAGGGATGGCAACCCCTCTACTTCCCTGGTCAGCCTGTTCAATGCTTCACCACTCTTGCGGTATAGAAAAGAAATAAATTTGTGCCCTTCCACCACTGTTAGAAACAAATCTGGATGCCAGTGAGACTGCTTACAGAAGGAAAATGACAGTGATGGATTGCTTCTGGCTTTCTGTCAGGCCTGAAGGCCTGGTCTTACCTGAGCGGTTGTTGGGAGACATGCGCACGGGAGAGATGGAGGGCGTGCGTGATGACGAGTACGGTCTTTGCCGATCTCTTTCTATCGTTGAAGATGAGGCTACAAAGTGATACTGCGACCATCCGTCCTGGAACACCAAACGTTGTGACAGCAGTCAGTGAAAAGGCCGTGCAGTTCCACATATGAAGTACAGAGTATTTTCTGCTACTGTCTTTACTACGCATACACAAGTAGGCTACTATCTTTTTTCATGCCGCTGAGTGGCAAATATTCTCAGCAGCGCGGGACGTGATGTGCTGACTGCACTGACACACCAGGAGAAAAATTAAAATGCAGAAAGTTCTACAAAATAACACATTTCAGAAAAACTTGAATGATAAAACCACTGAACAACTTGTTAGGCTATTTGTTCACTGGTTCTGTCTTTTTCCATGCCTTTATTTTCATATTGTAAATGTCACTCTGGTTAGGAAAATATTCCAAATCATAACACTGCTTGGTTTACAGTGAAAATCATTTTTTTCTTTAAATCATTTCTATCTTATAAGGAAATTTTGGGGTAAGTAGATGGAGAAGCTCCAGGATCATCAAAATTATTGCGGATCTATAGTCTGGTTATATCAACTGCCCATTTATTCACATGTGAGGGATAAAGAATCAATGCATTTTCCTTGTGTTTTTCTCCAAGACATACAGATAAAACTGTGGTAAAGATGATGCACTTTAAAAAAAAAAATTAAACAAAGTAATACAGACACTAGAAACAGCTAGTTCAGAATTAAAAAGGAGGATTTAAATAATATACGTTTTGTTCCTGTACAATATAATACAATAATACAAAATAATGTACTTTGCATTTTAATATCATTTTAATGATATAGTTTGAAAGTATCATAAGAGAACAAATTGACTTTTGCTAGTTCTCTTCTTAAAGGAGAGTATGTCAAATGTCTTAAAAAGATTGATAGACTTTTAGCTGTCTTTATCACTGCCTAATATTAAATCTAAATCAGTAACAGGGTTTTCTCAGGCTTGCAGTGAAGGCATAAGCCTTTTAAAAATGCCAGCTTTGTGTTGGGCTCAGTGGAAATTGAGTCCAGCACCTGGCATGATGCTAAACAAAATTTTTGCAATGAAACGTCGAATGAAAATAAATACAATAGACTATTACCAAAAACCAGTTGGAAATTTCCTCTTGCTTAGAGAAAAATAATACTCTACTGGAGTAGTAAAGAATATTCACACCCCCTTCCTCAGGCCACTCCACATCCAACCCTAAATTCCATCCCCTCCCATCCTCTGCCTTTGCCCAAAGCATCTCCTTGACTTTATTCCCTCCACAGAAACCACGGGCACCCGGCTCTCAGAATTGCAAGAGCAAATGGCTAAGCTCTTAGGAAAGAGAACTCGGCAAGAGTGTGACTCAGCAGAAGGAAAGAAGACACTCATTTTTGATGTAGAGGGAAATGTCGTAAGTAAATTAAGACAGACAGACGTGACACCTAACTACAGATTCTGAATGTCTGCACTCCTTATATAACACGTTTGTGTAAACATGCTTGCATGTCAGTCTTAATTTCAAAGGATAAAAAAAACGAAGAGTGAAGTCTGGGCCATGGCTTTCACAGCAGAGTCCTGACTTTCCCTAGAGCAGATAGTGAGCTTCCTCCAAACCAGCACTGCAAGCTGCCTCAACAGCCAGGGAGCAAACTCCAGCTGCATTGGGAACTCTGGCATTCTCCTGTACTGCAGATGGTTTTCCTTCTCCTCCCTGCAAATTTCCAGTTTCTGCTGAGAGCAGTGCCTATAATGAGGTCTTCAAATAAAATCTGCCACAAACTTCCAAGTTTGCAATAAAAGAAGTCAGGCAAACAATGAACTCTAACACAAGTCTTGTGGTCACTTGGAACCGCTTTTGACTAAAGAAGGCATATGACTGTCGCTGTATGACAACTTCCACGGTGGTTTTCACCTGTGTTATGGGCAGCTCCCAGACCTCACAGTATTTCAAACCCCTAATACTTTTAAGTCATCTATCTTTATCTCTCTTCTGCCACAAGGAGCAAGTTTCTGTCCTTGGAAAGGTAAACAGTTTGTAACAAATTCATTAAAACTACCCCCATCAACAATTCCAAAAGCTATTAGCATTAAATATTGAAACTAATTTTTAAGAGCCTAAAGGGAGTATTTTCAATTTAATGCCAAGATAAATACCACCTGACGTGATGGCTGCTTTCATTAGTTTGTTTCAGCTCTGGTGCCTGTAATGAAATTTAATTAAATTGATTTGGGCACTTAAAGGTACAGTATATAGCAGTGTCCTGCAGAGAAGAAAGCTAACTTGAAAGCAAAGTGTGTGAGACTGCCTTTCAGAAACCAATTTACCAGCTGCAAACGTGACCTAGAAGGGGAAGCGCAAGACAAGAAGATCTGAGAAACTGGAAAGAAATTCAATGCAATTCTGTTACAGAATGGATGCATTTGTTAACTGGAAGCAATTAATTAATAGGTGGCAAATGCACACTACAGGAGGGCACAGAACAACCTGAGTACAGAAATACCATTATAGGTCCTTATTGTTTCTTCCAAGGTATCTTCAACTGGGCATTTCTCTAGATATTGACTCTAACAAATACATGTATCCTTCCTCCATCATACTCCAGTAAGTCCAAACTTTAAAGCTTGATTGGCAGTGACATGTTTCTGCTGATATGTTCTTGGGAAAGCTGCAGGGATTAGATTTGGAGTGGGAGGTGGAAAATAAAAACTGATATTGTAGTCTCACCATTCATCTTTTATTGGGCTTAAGAAGTGAAGAGGTCCTTTGTCTCCCTGCTCATCTTGAAGTAATTTTGAAAATAAATAATTTTCTTCGGGTCCATGGGAGACAATTATTTTGTCAGAGCAACTAAACTTTACACAGGTATCTTATGAAAATATAATTTGAGTTTTCCACATTATTCTTTTTGTGTTTTGCGTCTAGGGGAGAAGAGAAAGCAGTTTTCTGTTGTGTTTGCAAGAATTTAAAATTTTCAGAACTCCCCAGTAGCAAAGTCCTTGACTTGAGGAGATCATTGGCAGAGGTGGGTGACAGCACACACACCACTTTCTCACTTGTAGTACAGTTAACACTATGAGGACTGAATGCAGTGAAGCCCTGATGGAAATGGACACCATGCTGACACAACAGGGAACCAGAGCTCCTGCCTGAAGAATTCACAGAGAGAGGAAAGAGCGGGAACCAGATACAACCAGGTGGCCAAGGAGTGGATGGTGGAGCTGGGGATGGAGCACTGACATCACCAGCTTCAGTGCAGTGCCCAGCCTGCACCAGAATGACCTCATGACATTCACTCAGAAAGAAACCCCACATCAGCTACCCAACAAAAATAAACCCAGGCCTTACCGTCTGACTGATGATGCTGACTGGCTGTTAAGAAGACACTCACTTAAAAAGCCCTGAGTGGTTTAGAAAAACTGTATGGTGGCTGCACACACATCTGTATCTTTCAGCACAGAAGAAGTCTGCCCTGACTCCCGGCCACAATGTCCTAACCTTGTCAGGAAGAAAGAGAGCAATTTTTTTGGAAGCAGAGAGATTCCACTAGGGAAAAGAAAACATAGAGATGCAACAAATCCAATAATGAAACAGCTAAGAGAAACTACAGAGAACATTGTGTCCTGCCTCCCCCAAGTTCACAAACTCTGCAGCATTCTACTTTCTGCTTTCTCTCGTGACTTGATTTAATAGACATTTTTTCAAATGACTCGAAGCATACAGGACCAGACTTGTTTTGTCATCCTACTTCCTTCTCTGTAAGCCAGCATTTTACTGACTCTGTGATATTAACTGCAATAAGAATGTCTCCTGGAATGGTAATAAGCTGTAGAAATGTGAAGTTTTGATAGGCAGCCACTTGCAGGAATTGGTAACCAGCCCTACCACGGTGTTTGAAGTAGGGGATAGAGCAACAAGGCAAAGTGCCCCTAAGTACATAACGTAGGCTGGACTCGCCTTGAAACTCAGCCAGACATTGCTCTGAGTCACTGCTGTTGCTTCTTTTGCAAGCTGAAACACTACTGTCAGGTTCAATGAAACAGCCGGAGTGGTGTGCACTGGTGTGACACTGTCTAGAGTAAAAGACAAATCTGATATGAATTAAGTCAAGGCTCATCAGACTTATACACATCTGGGCAATTCTTCACTGGGAATTTGTTGTCACGATGCTAATAAGACATAACAGAAATGAGAACCGGATCGAATTATCAACACACATTGGCACATGGAATTTACTGGCGTGTCTTGACTGTGGTGAGAAATCTAAAATGGTCACAAGGTTGGGGTGATCTCAGAGAGCTCTTGAAAGAATGTGGTTTAAACGCTAACCAACTACCACGCTGATCATCAGGCTTTACAACCAGAGGTTGTATTATTTTCTTTTAATACAAGAGGAAGAATAAATACATTTCCCAGTGCTTCTCAACAGAGATACTGAGCCTGAGTTCTCTCCCTCTGCCATCCCCATGGCAGCAGAGGCTAATCACTCCCCACCAACATATCTGAATATTGAGTGTGCTAGCAGCTCTGCTCCCTGTGTGCCACCAAAGTGGCTGGCAAGGAAATGTCGGCTGCTGAAGAAGTGATGGAGAGATGGCTGTTCTCTAAAAAAACCCTCTGCCTTTGTACTTGAAGTGTGTTTACTTTGGAAGAGGGATTTCATTTAAATTCTTACACCTTCAACAAGTCTAGAAACACTCTTGAAAAACAAACCAACTAATTTTAGATAAACTATCTAATTTAAAAGTAAAGGTGTTATTTAATTTTTTTTTTCTTTGAATTTACAGTGCCAAATCCTCTTATTCATAAAGGATTTGTGAAAGGATTGTCCTTTCTGGATTTGCTCCGGTTCTTTCCAGAAAAACTCAACAGCAGCAGAGAATCCCTGGGTATTGAACTGCTTTATGATGTATTCTGAAAAAATCTACTTCCGTGATGGATTTTTTACTGCCATCAGCTAAGCTACAAACAATTATGAGCAGTATATTGACATTTTTACTCCTGTGATTTGTCTTTTGCTTCCAAAGTGGCAACTCAAGGTACATTGTTGAAAAGAAGAGTAGGGATTGAGCCTGGAAGACCCTGGCATTGCCCCAGCTTACACATCAGCGGTTGCTGTTCGAGTTAAATCCTTTGAACTAATTCTGCATTAAGTCTGCAAGGGGAAATCTGAAGTAATTTCAGTGGCTTTGAAAGACAAAGGGCTGCTGACTCCAACTGACCTGTTTCCCTTCCTCTCCCAAAGAGTTATTGAGCCAGGCCCATCAACAGATACAAAGTTAAGGCTCATCTTGAGTTGAGGATTTTCGTATTTATGTTTATAGACCTTTTTCCACAGCTCATGAAATTCAGAAAATTACTTACAACAGAGAAATTATTCAAGTTTGGGTGATTTTAAAAACATTATAATAATTTGGATAGAAGTTCAGGAGTTGTTCATAGCATGACCACAGAGTTGAAGTGGTTAAAGGAAAATACAGTTTGCTTCCCCTGCCTTATGACAATGATGATGCCAGTTGCTTACTTTTTGCAGGTTATGTTAGGAGTACTACACCTGTGCAAGCCTGGGAGGAGGACACTCACTCCTCCCTTGCACAGGCATAACTGAGGGGAGAGAATGGAGACCCTGCTGAGAGCACCATGGGAGCAGTGCCATCACTTGAGCCAAGGCATCAATCAGCAGTGGATGGGCCACACAGAGAAGGACCAAGCTAGCTGGGCAGCAAAGCTCCCACTGGCGCAGCTGCCTTTCCCAGGGGCTCTTGGCCCCCCACCTCAGTGCCTAACAATGGGGGGCTGCCTTGCTGCTCCGGGGCCGGCTGTGCCGTACACATGCACCTCTACTCTCCTTTCTTAACAATACACAGTGGGCTTGACCTCAGCATTTCTCTCCTTTTACTCTGAATTTCAATGTACAAGTACCTTTTATTTATAAGTCACCATTTCTGCACCCCAGACAAAGCAGAAGTTCAGTTGCTTAAGAAGCTGAAAGAGAAATACATATTTAGGGCAGCACAAGGCTTAAAAGAAGGGCTCCTAGTCAGACAGTCATTAACCACAGCAAAACTGTCTGGCACTGGATGAGGATTATTAAGTTTTCTGTAGGCTCTTTAAAGTGACATTTTCAAAATCAGTGGTTAAACTCATTCTTTTTGAAATGAGATGTGTACCTCCTAGCTTCCATCTCAGCTTCTCTGAAAGCAATACCATTATTCTCTATTGTCAGCGTTCCACCTCAAAATCATTTGGAATATTTTCTCTCCCTGTTTGCCTCCTGTCGTTGCAGAGCCTGAGGCACTGTATTCTTCTGAGAGTATCACCCAGCTTTTTTCTTTCAAAATACTACAGGTGGCCTTGGCCACTTTTCTCTTTTCCAAATGCTTTTTTGTGTGTGCAGTGTTATCATATTCTAATCACACATCTTCCACTGTAATTTTATATCTCATCCCTTGATTTTAGCTATGAAGAGAAACATGGTAAGGGAGAGATAATTGCTTGTCAATTCTATCCTAGTGAGAAACAGCTAGGTAACTATCCTTTGGTTGTTTTATATAGTGCAACTCTGGGACCATTCAGGAAATCACTGAGGCATTGTTTTATCTATCCATAATTAATTATTGATTTCCTGTTGTGTGAGTTGCAAAGATGACAAGACCTAATCTGATGAATAAAATAGCTATAAGAAAAGGGAATCGTATGTGAGGCAAAGCATGAAGGACAAGACTTCAGATATGGCAGAGTTCATTATTCATTTTGCTGAGGTTATATGCAGCTAAATAATAAACCTTTCAAACCACTGCAATAAAATGAAATAAAATCATTTTTCACAGCATCGCTTTGCCTCTTAAAGAGAAATAAAATTGTTTTAATATATATTAGAGGAAATGAAGGCAGTATTTGGCCCTTCAGCTAGAATTCCTGTTCTGTTTTTCCCCTGCATAAAGTATATAAGTGATAATTTAAATCGTTAGAATCACAAAGAACTATTTTTGCTTGTATCTCGCATGCACAAAAAACCTTGCATCCAATAAAGTGTTTACAATGATTTTTGACTTGTATTATCTATTTCCTTCCAGTAATGCAATTTCACCCATCTTAACATGTTTATGTCCTAGAAAGGCAAATTCTGGATCTTAGCCACAAAATCTCAGGGGTAGAATAAACACTGCTCTATGCTCAGGGTCAGTTTCTTAAGCCTACTGTCCCCACAAAAAGCAGAAATTAATCAACATCATTACTTTTTATGCATTAAACCATAAAATCAGCCAAATGTAACTCTTCTATGATACCTGCAAACATAAAACATGAAGCAAATCATTTATCAGGATAAAATGTGCACCATTGTCTCTTATGGTGGAAAATGTGGTAGAACTGATTGATGATACTGACTGCGATCAAGAGCTATTAGGAGTTCTTGCTTCCTAATGAGAGGTACTAAAGAGAGGCACTGGGGCTGAAAACTGGGGATCATTTAATTCCAATGTGTACCTGCCTGACAAACAAGGAATCAGCACTCCTTTGGAAAAACCACTGGATAAACTCATGTTGTCCTTGGGTTTAGATCAAAAGTTCTCTCATAAATACACTTAAACTAGAGAGTTAGAGATCCAAGTGATTATTGCTAAGATGTCTGAGTTTTAAGAATATGCTGCTTTGAACATGTAGTTATCAACACACTCGGATATTATTATTCAGAGATGCCTATTCTTTTTTAATGAGATATATTTAAGAGTTTTTGCTTTGGTAAATTAGAGCTTTAGTCTTGTTAACTCAAACAGGAACACGCTGTTGGACCAAAGCCTACAGCTCTCATTTTAGAGGAAACACAGCTTTCTCTAAAAGCACTTGGTAAAATTAAAAGTAATAAAAACAAATTAGAAACTTCCAGTGAAACTTTCCATTTGTACTTTTTGCAGTTAGAAGAAGTTATAGTTCTTTTATCAAGACAAACTATATCAACTAGTAAATGAAGAAAAAAAATCTCAGAACAAAGCACACACACTACAAAAGAGACTCCTTTCAAAATACAAGGTTTCTTTCTTTGAGTCTGAAATGGCAGACATATCTAGGCCATTTGTGAATTCTCTTAGGCATTTTAGGAAGAGAAGAGAAGAGAAGAGAAGAGAAGAGAAGAGAAGAGAAGAGAAGAGAAGAGAAGAGAAGAGAAGAGAAGAGAAAAGAAATTAGGAGGACTTCCCAGCAATTTTTTTTCACCGCCCATTATTAGATCATGTAGAACATCAAAGAACTGAAAGTAGGATACTGATGCATCAACTTAGTATTTCATTGAACTTTGATTGAGTTTACAAGTACTGGCCACATTAAGCAAACACTTTTAATCTCCTTATAGGTCCCAGAAGACTGAGGATGATGAAAGCACCAGTACAGCAACATAGAGGACCACTGGCAAAAGATGTCCAGTGTTATGCATCAGACCATGAGCTACACTATTTCCCTCTGACAAGAAAGCATGATTTTGTTGCCCCTCTGTGCTGCTTGTGTACACTATAACTACTAGTAAAAGTTCTACTGATCTGTTTCATTTGCAAAACTGTAATCAGCCATCCAAAATACCTGTTCAAGCTTGCTGGGAAAAACCCAGTTTCTCACCCCGACTCTTCACTACACATGTGCTTTTATCTGTGTCCGAACCTAGCTATGAAAACATCAAGCATGCAGTTAATTAAAAATGATGTTTGGTACTGAATGGTAGAAACTGTGTTCTTGGAATGAATTCTGCAGAAAAAAGACTGACATGAATTAAAAATGGTTTCTCTTAGCATGTATCTTTAAAAGACTTTTGAAAGTCTTCAGAAAGACTTTTGGATTCTTTTCAGTATTGTACACCTGAATGCAGCTAAACTTTGTTTGCCATTAATTAATGTTATTTATATTTGTTTAAAAATAGTTAATACTTCATTTAAGTGAACTAAAAATGTTTCCAGTCCCTAAAAGACACACAGATGATTTTTTTAGGTATCTACTTTGCATTCAAGCATTAAAATCCAATCTCATTCTGAGGAACTGTACTTCTGAGAAGAAAAATTCTGTAGATGTGACCTTCCGCTTACGGATAACCTTCCAGATTCTGGATACCTACTTACTTCTACCCTAAAGGTATTTCAGAAACTTAACTTATACAATTCCCTTCAGAAAGAAGGTTCTAAGTCAAAGACACTGACTTCTGGGTTGCAGTTTAAATGTTCTTTTCTTCAGAGAAGTTCAAAAGGTGGAGTACTTTAGAGACAGACTTTACACATCTCTGAGATTAAATTTCTCTCTTCTAAAACGATACTTAGTTACCTTAAAGTGGACTTGGCTTTTCATGTGATAAAATACCTAGTTATTCCCTCCTGAATCAGCTAAAGCTTACCATGAGACTCACTGTCAGGATGCTTTCAGCGTCACATACACGTACGGCTCATCCTAGAGCACTCTTTGGACAAATATTGATTCTTTTCTCATTTGCTTAGCACCAATTCAGTCTACTAGATTTTGGACGAGAAAGGTGTCAGCTTCCATGCACTTCTTACTGATAATTTACAGAATCACAGAATTGCCTAGATTGAAAAAGACCTTTAATATCATTGAGTGCAATCACTAACCTAACACTGAGTTAGTCCTCAACCAAACCATATCTCTAAGCAGTATGTCTACACGACTCCTAAATACCTCCAGTGATGGGGACTCCACCACTGCCCTGGGCAAGCTGTTCCAATGCCTGATAACCCTTTCAGCAAAGAAATTCTTCCTAATATCCAATCTAAACTTCCCTTGGTGCAACTTGAGGCCATTTCCTTTTGTCCTATCATTTGTTACTTGGGAAAACAGATTGACACCTCACCTCACTCCAACCTCCTTTCAGGTAGCTGTAGAGAGCGATAAGGTCTCCCCTCAGCCTCCTTTTCTCCAGGCTAAACGACCCCAACTCTCTCAGCCACTCCTCATAAGACATGTGCTCTAGGAACCTTCACCAGCTTTGCTGCTCTTCTTTGGACACACTCTAGCACCAAAATACCCTTGTAGTGAGATGCCCAAAACTGAACAAAGTACTTGAGATGTGGCCTCACCAGTAAAACCACTTCCCTGAAATTCCTGATTTAATTAATTTAGCTCCCTTTAATTCCTAACTAGAGGAATTACTGCTAAGTTTGGTTGTTGAGTTACCACTTGCTACAACGCTCAGTGTTAAAAGAAAGTACTGTCATGCCTTTAAGGCCCTCATGGGAAAAGCAACAGTCAAACATAGCTGCAAATTCCTTCTTAAGCTTATAGCTCAAACCATTAAGGTTTAATCCTTTACATAATCCCAGGTTCTCTTTGTTCAGACATCACACTTAAAGGCAGTCTCTTCTATGCCCATGCTGTGTTTTAAGTGTTACATACACACATCCCCATTTGTGTATACATAAATGCACATACAGATATTTACCAGCAAAAATACATTGTCACACACAAATTCAAGGGGGGGGGGAGAAGAAAAAAAAAAAAAAGAAAAAGGCATTAGTTTGGCTTTAATTCTGCTTTTTTTTTTTTTTTTTTAAATACCATAAAAACCCAACACAAATCCCTGCATCTAAATAGTGTAAGGATGGGAAAGGTCTGGCATCAGCTACACAGGACTGCTCTCATGAAAATACTGTCATCAGTATTGAACCTTCAGTTTAGCACAGACTAGATCTTAGATTACTGCTAATATTTCAAGTATTATAGTAAATGTCAAAAATGTTTTAGAAACACAGAAATACCAAAAAAGCTGAGACATGACTGAAGGAACAGTAGGTGACACTGCCTAACAAATAAATCTTTGTTGAGAGTATCGCCAACTATTTAACGATGTAAAAATGCAAAATGCTAAAAATAAATGTAAATGAATTCCTATTATACAGTAAACGATGGAAATAGGAAGCATAAAACATTTGTAAACAGCCCCCTTTAACAACTGATGCAGAAACACATATTTTGATAGTATATCATGTGTTGCCATTGTCATATATGTAAGAACGCTAATATTTTGGATTCCAAAAGGTTTTCTAAGTTCTTTAGGCCACATAAAAAAAAAAAAAAAATTATAATAACATAAATTAAATTCCTTCTCTTTCTAGTATTGACTGATATTGTTAATAAACTCAAAGGGGGTTAGAAGGAACTGGGAAAATATTACTAATATGATGGATAAGCTAGCAAAATCAGAACATTATCTGCTTGACCACACAAGTGAAATAATAATGATTTGCATTAAAATAAAATTGAAATAATATACAGTTTGACTTAGAATTTTGTAATATTTTAGATATAAACTTTGTCTTTTTTCCTAACTTGTTCTTCCTAAAAACGAGGCAGATGATTTAGAATAATAATATAGCTAGGTGAAGACATGAAATACATCTGTGTTACGCCAAATGCTGAGAATCTCTGACACTCCCCCCCTTTTCTTTTCAAGAATTCAAGCATAGCTTATATGCCATTTTTTCCATGTGTGAACAGTTCTGCATACTTCTGCATATGCCCAAGTTTTTACCAGTATAGCTCAGCTCAGTTTAATTGCACAATTCCCTCTTTAGGCTTCATGATTTTGCTCATGATATGTAAATTCCAATTGTATAGAGAAACGGGCTATTGTTTAAGCAGGAAACTGGCAATGGAAAAACCACAAATGTTAAAATTTACTTGACAAAGTTTTGCATGATTCTTTAAAAAACAATCCCAGGGAAGGCATATGCAATCAAAAGAGGAAGTTAAATAGTAAGTTTATACTATACAGTGAAGCTTCCTAGTGCTAATTATGTTGAAATAAAAGTAGCATCAAGCTAAAAAGAAAAAACCAAAATTCCAGACTAATGTGTCATTCCTCACTGGAGAGGTTTTCTGTCTCTGTGAAAGAATATGAAAAGGTTAACAGATTATTTGTTGGTCTGAAGCTACTACCTGTTATTTCCTGCAGAACAGAAAAGATGCCTTTGCTTTAATGAAGAAATACTTTGCATTTGCATGTGCATTGAGAAAGGCAAACCTGTCTTACATGAACACTGGAAACTAATATACTGCATAAAATGAGGAATTAATAATAATTCAACACACACACACACACACAAATCAGTGCTATTAACATTTTCACCAGTACTGAAACCAATCACAATTTCATAAGTATTTAACAAGATTGCCATTTGATAAAAAACTGCATTTAAAATGCTCACTTAAATTTGAATAACATGATTTTAGGCAAGAAAGACTTAAACAGAAATAAAAGAAAAGAAAGTATAGATTTGAAGTCTACTTTTTTTTTTGCTATATTGTTTATAGAATCTCTATCTTCTAAAATAACTCAGAAGATGCTTTAAGAAGGCTTGAATATGTTAATTCCACAGAAAATGTCCACATTTCCTTTATTTAAAATCAATTTAGGGATTTCCTTAATACCTGATTAACAAAAGAAATTAATGTCATCTGTCAGATGATTAAATGCCGGGTTGTTTTAAATATCATATTCCTGTTAGCTAAAGATTAAAAGGATTTACCCTAACGTTGAAAGATATTTATGTCTAAAGAATTTAAATGAGATCTTCTCTGATGTCTTCTCTCTTCCAGGCAAACTTGGTAGGAAAAAAGACCCCAAAACTGAAATAAATAGCTTCACTACTATGTCCTGTGTGATCAGAAAAACCATGTAAATCCCTATGTTATCTAAATATTTTATCAGAAATAATACAGACATATATATAGGTAAAGGTTTCTCCATGGATTTACTTGAATGTTGCACATATGTAGGAGGTATTTTGGTTTTGTAATAATGCCACAGATTCACATTTTATTATGAAAAAAATACTAGGAGGAAAACTAAAGACTATACTTGGTTAAGGAAATGGAATTTTAGCACCTAAAATTAAATAGTGCTTCTAATAAAAAAGTGCCTAGTCATGCTTATTCTCATCAACCGTACTTATGTCCAAAGGAAATCTCGTTGTGCTTAGTATTAGAGATTTTGCAAATTAGCACTATAAGAATTTAATCAACTTCTGGACACACTGATCTCTCTACAGATAGCCTAGTTTACCTGGGATCCTCTTACTGAAATATGCAGCTATTGCTTTTTAGTTCCAAGAGACCATTGGACCACAAAAGCAAGCAAAGTGCTGGATAAATTTAACCTGCTATAGTGACATAGAGCTTATCAAAAATTGCCTTTCTGTTTGAAAGGTTCAGACAATCAAAAGAGATTACAAAAATGTTAAAAAGCTTGTCAGGGAACTGAATGCAATGCCCTTGTCCCCCTCTCTGGGATATGCTGTTCTCAAAGAGAGTACAACTCTGCATACCTTCCTCACGCAGCTGAAACGAATGGGACTGCTCTCCTAAGTGAAGTGAGAAGCTTTCCACCTATGCCCTCCTGGGTTCAGTAAATTAAATTGTATAATTAAAAACCATATTCTCTAGTAAGGCTTTGTTACTTTTGATTCAAATGTCTCCTGTGCAACTCTTTTGGGTACAAATCTCAGTATGCATGAAACATAACAATTCATCACTGGTCAGCTGACAGCCAGAATACCTGGGTTGGGGAATAGATTCTGGTTTCTTGGCTCTGGGAGAGAGTATGCTGAGCGTGCCATGACCCAGAGTGGTGGGTTGGTGAAAATCCTCTGTCATCAGTCACACTGAAGCTTGGGGCCGCCCACTGCCATAAATCAATCAATCAGTCAATCATTTATTAATCAGGTACTTGCATTTTCATAGATAATATAAAACTGGGCACTAGACAATGCTTTCTCTATAATGATAATCTAGCTTTATATTACAGTGGTGGATTTACCTTAAATGAATCCATCCTTTTTCTAAAAAAGGTGACATATTAACCTGAAAAAGGCTTTGCCAAATGTACAGAAATAAATGAAGCCCCGCTGAAAGATCAGCACTGCCAAATACATGAACAGTTTGAGCAGCTGAATAGTTCTTTCAAATCATACCAATTTTTTTAGGAACTGTTATTTTCTGGATTTGGAATTTAGATCCTTAATGTAAGGTTCAAGTTCTACACAGACTTTTTCACAAGATATATTTAACTTAAACCAGCATCTTTTTTGTGGATGTCTGACTGACGTTAACCTTACCAGAAGAAAATCCAAATGATGTCTTCCAAGTCTACATGACAGCATGATGTAATGAACATTTTGGAAGGGTGAGTAGGCATGCTCTATTCAAGAAAGGATTTTAGATTCTAAAACTCCTTGACTAGGGTTTTGAACTTTTATTGCAGGCAATTTTCATGGAACATTTAGCCTTAAAGGACCTTCTCATAGAGTCACCGCTTTTTTGTTCTGAAAGTCACATGAAAATAGAGTCCTCTTCTAGATCCAGACTGCCTTAACTGCTTTGAGTAATTCTAAGTATCTTTTCCAGCCCGTGACAGAGAAGGCCATCTTCAGAGTGACTATGCTGACTACATTAAATGCCTAGCAAAACAGTATTTGTAAATGGCACACTACACACTGAAGGATGATCACCTTTAACAGCCTCCCTGATTTCAAGTAATTGGTCGCATTTTTATTCATACAACAGGTGAATAGGACAAACATTTCTATTATTTCATGCAGAACAGAAACCTATGATAAAAAATGGGAAAGAAAAATAATTTCTATGAATTCACTGTGCTCTCTACTTCTATCCTGGAAGATAGAGTAAGTGTAAACATAATGACAGAATGTAAACGTATTTTGTTGGAGCCTAAGCACAACCCTTTTGCTCAAATTTCCTCATGTAATTTAACAAGCTATCTGTGTTTAAGAGTAGTTGCTCATTTGCTTGGATATTGAGATAGATGAGAGTTTACCAGCTTATGGAAATCTGCTCTCTTAGAGTCACATCTGTATTTTCCAAGCTGTCCCCAAATCTTCAACCAGCTAATATGCCAGAGACTGGAGTGGGGTCCAGTGTTCCTGACTTGGAAAAAGGTGTCTTTAAAGAGTCACCATAGTAGCTCCTTTCTCCTGGCTTATGTGGCTAAATACAAATGGGACAGGACCTCTCTCTGGAGACTGTAAGTGGCACTCAATTTTCCTGCTGACTGTACAGGCTACCAAGATACTTGAAGAAGAGGGGTGTACCATGAATCTGAAGCACAGGGACAAGCAGGATAGCTCCTCTACCTGTTTTGTTTTTTTTTTCCTAAGTGCTGAGCCACTGTAACACTCATGGGGCTGCGGACCATGTGACCATTTAAGTACTTGTGAAAATCAGATTTTACATATTTTGGAATAGACTCATAAAAACAGAGGCAGGTTAATGATCATTTATGAAAATCTAAAGCTTATTTGTAGAGAACAAACAAGTCTGAAAATTACATTACATTAAAATCAGTCTTTGGGAGACAATTATTTCATCTACTGATGAAAAATGGTGATGATCACCTCTCTTTTACTTGCTAAGCTTTAGCAGTATTTAGCAACTAATCACACTAAATAGTCTAAATACTGTGTATATGGGACTGAACCTAAACCTTGTTTTCCCCTCGGTGGGATTTTTTTTTTTCAGATTACATTTCAGTTTCATCTATTACTCAGCAAACTGAGCAGTATTTCCTGTGAACTCTTTCATGATGAAGGACCTGAAAATTAACTTTCCCAAAGGATGGCTGGCAACTCCACTTCAAGATTAAAGTCATTGCTTCCTCTTGGTCTGTCAAGTTCTATTTTTCTATAATTTCAGGACAATACATTCATGAATTTTACAACTTCTCCTTGTTTGACTGTGTTAGGATAGTGCCAAATTACACACTCATGTCAAATAAACCAACTCAAGGAGTGAAATCTTTTTTTTCCCCAAAGCACAAGGATGGTAAACACTGTCACCTCACTCACAGACAGGAATGCTGACTATTTACTTTCTGTGCCTTTCCCACCTGACAAGTCTATGTGTCCCACTAAAGGCACATCACAGCTATGAACTGTAAATCCTGGTACACTGAATAGAACTTGTGAAGTGGAGGGTACAGGGCATGACATAGCTCTGCAAACACAGTGCATAAGGTATTGTGGACTTTCAGAGCTTTCCAAGTGAAAACAGGCAACAAAGCCAATGCCCCCTCCTCCTCAAGCCTGAAGCTCTGGCTGTGGGAAGTTAGAAATCTACCCATCATTCTCCTGAGCCAGAATAGCTACAGTCTTCTCCTGAGCATGCTTACCAGAAACTACAAACCTATTTGAGAATAGAGACCAACAGTTCAAAGAATGAAACTCCTCTAGTCTTACCTATTGATAAATGGGCACAACGCTCCTGCTACAGCAAACTGAATGAAAATGACACACAAATCTTTAATCCTTACTTTTGATAGGATCTTGGGAATCCCAGGACACATTGGATTAGTGAGACCATCTCCCCAGTAAAGTTCAAATGGGTGCAAAAATTTCAGTGCTTTTGGGAGGGGCCTTACGGAAAGTACCTGTGAAATCAGTAAGGCTGTCTCATTGCTTTTCCTGGGAGCAGGATCAGCCCGGTGCAGAGAAGTTCCTGGGTACCAGAACTCTGAGCTCTGGACTGTTGGGAGCTACATTCCTTGCCAGGTTTGTTCTGTCCATCTGCTCTGCCTTTCTGTTTAAACACAGCATATGGGCTAGCCTGAAAGTCTTTTTCTAGAAACACTTCTATTGCAGACTTAACTTGTCTTAATAGATTTAATTTTCTACGCCTTCCATCTCACTGACTTGTGGAAAAATGTTGCATTTTTCAGGATTATACGTTGAGAGGGGATACATTGCTTCACTTGGTCAATGAAGTTAACGGAGTCATTGCAGTTGCTACTGCAAGTTTTGGCTTTGAATGGCCCAGAGAAACAGGTAATGTCTGTAAAACACTGAGCAGCACAGTGAAATTTCTGCACACTGCTATTCTTCCTTATTAGCATGGCTGAAGCCGGCACCCTGACATCTGTTCAATCTGGGCTATTTATTTTTTTATGCACTAGCTGATTTTGTCAATGTCGTTAGGGGCTGCTTCATTTAAGTTTCACTACATAGGCATATTAATAATTAATTATTATTATTAATAATAATTTTACAGCCTTAGTAAAAGCCGAAGAGCTTGCTGACCCATGAGAGGAGCTTGCAGGAAGCAGTGTGTATACCTTGCTTAGGGCAGCCCCACTACTGGCACATTTGGACTAAAGATACTGACTACTACTGTATAAGCAGTAAACATACCTTCCCTTCTTTCCCCATTAATACAAAGTATAATACTTCTACTCTTTTTATTCGTCCTTCCTTACTGTAAACATGTACCTTTAAAATATACCACAATTCAAACTCTTTGGTTGCACTGTTTCTCCCACAGTAAAGTAAGCACTGCTGATTTTTTTTAAGTGTTTGATGCTTTGAATTTTCTTATATTACAACACAAAATCATGCCTCTCTTTAGGCCACCAATTCTATGAAAGTCATTGTGTAGATACTTCAGCACATAGGAAGAAATTGCTGCTGGTTGTGCGATGGGATTTATGCGCAGTTAAAAAAGGCAGTGCAAGACAGTGCAAAGTGCTGACCATATTACACTGTCAACTGTATGTTCACTGTTTTTACTGGCATTTGTGTTTTAATGGGACAAAATAGAGATTGCATTGATCTAGTTATCTATATATCTATATATATCTATATATATATATCTATTACATAACTAGATGACTATTAGTATAATACAAACTCTTCTAGTTTTCCTAGAATAAAAACATTATTTTCCCAACAGTGGTGAAATTCAAACAGCCTCCATAATAACCAGCCTACTACAGGCCAGTTTAATAAATATTATGACTTTACAGAGATTACTGGATGTCTTTTAAGAAACAAAGAGTATTTTAAATTAATTATTTGAACATCCTGATGAAAAGAAACCATATTTATACAAGGCTCAGCAGCATATTTATTGAGTATACAAATATGTTGCACAGACTGAACTTCTTTTTAAGATTTTGTGAAGCCTGTAGGAATTGGCCAATCCAGAGATTAATAAAATGCTTCCTGAGAACACAGACAATCTGTCTGCTGTAAACATACTGGAAGCTACCTCAAAGGCTAGCCCGCCCTATTTTCCATACCACAAGTATGTATTTGTGGCTGCAGAGAATGTTCTTTTAAGCATGCAAGGTACTTAGTACCCAGGCATGCTTAGGATGTAAATACATTGCCAGGCATTCAGATTAGCAGAATGTCTTTTAGGTAGCAGTATAGTCAGAAGCCATACAGCATATAGACTATCTCATGCATGGAGCAACCCTAGAAACTGCTTTTCATAACAGCATTATATATGCAGACAGAAGTCTGGAAGTGAGCCAGACATTGTAAGAACCTCTAAGAGATTATGGTGCAATAAAGTTCAGCCTCTATGGTGCAGCCACCCACGTGCACAGAAGTCAGACTATGCACACTTTCAGTGTGTTACTGCTTTGTGTCAAGAAAAGCCTACTCTAGCTCATGTTTGTTCCCACCTCTTAATGGGACAGTTGAGTACCAGCTTGTTACTTGGAACATCTTCACATATGGTATCCCTAGGGCTGCCAAGGATGACTGATAATACTGGAAGTGAACAATGGGAGAGACTCAATAATCATCTTCCTTACTCCTCAGACGTGACACAAGCAGGGCTGAGGCATGCAAAAGAACAGCATTTCAAACAGAAGGTCAGCTTCTGCCAGTTTGAGAACTGGTGCATACACTTCATGTAACTAAGTTCTTGTGCAAAATACGTACAACAGACTGTGCCACTGTGAACCATCCCTACTTCACCATTCTTATGCCTCAGCTTTAAATAGGACCTGAACTTTTGTGCCACACAAAGCTATCTTTGATGAGATTACATATACAAATATCAGTTAGGTAAGTTGTCAAATTCCATGTAGCAAGCAGACCTTTGAGAACTAAATCTGCAGGCTCATACTCGCATGGAATGTGATTCGGTTTGGAAATATTGCACAGGAATTACTTTAAATGTTGTCATTTACTAAGCAGACACATGTTTTAAAAGCTGTATAGAATGTCACTTCACAGGATCATATCACCATATCCCAATTAATTTCTAAGAGGTCAGCAGGCCTGTGGCAATGATATGGTACTACAGACTCCACAGACTGTCTGAAAACCAAGTCTGTGATGCTACTGTCTGCCAGATGACTAGAAATGGAACTATTAAGTTTCAGCCCAGCTCCACATGTAACTGGTCCCTAAGCATCACTCCTTCAGATACTCTTGTTTACAATCTCATGAGGAAATTTGGGAGCTGAAGGGCTGGAAATCAGGAACCTCCCCAGGACAGGGTGGGGAGGTGTAAGAAGGAAAAGTACAGTGGGAGAACTTGCTTAGGTTTGTTCTATGAGCAGAGGACTTCACTCTCCAGGGCTGTCAGACCCAGCACTTTCTGTATTAATTCTTCTGAAAATCAAATTCACATCCCCTTTTCACCACAACATGTAATTTCAAAAGATCTTTCTACGTTAAAATAAGAAATAAAGGAAAAACTCATAGCTCCAAGGATCTGAAATTTTAAACTCTAGGTGAAATTCCAATCACATAAAATTTTTGGTCTAAAGTCTCTCAGCCCCCAAATTTGGGTAACCATATGAAAGATGATGAAGCTAGAAAAAAACCCCACGCCTTACCTTCTTGTAGAGACTTCTCAGGTCTCTGTACTGCCACATGCTATTGAGGACCTGAGATGCTGCTTTCACCACTTTTGGCGAATGCCTGTTACACACATATATTAAAAAAGGAGAGAGAGAGAAAGAAAGGGTGAGAAAGAGACTGTTAAGTACAAGACTCCATTCATACCAATTTTCAAATGCATTGCTATGGATTTAAACCCACAATTAAAGTGTGTTTCAAATGTACCGTAAGACCTTTGGTTGGCACCTTGAAGACCAATGTGGTTTTAAGCAAGGTTCATACATGTTCTTTCTACAGTACTATTTACTCAGTGAGGAGCAAAATGTGCGTTCCTCAGCACACTGAGAACAAGGATTCACGCTGAGAGCACAGGAAGAGGAATGGGAGAGGTAGCAACTGGCAAAATTGTTGAGGATCCAACTGGTATTATGTACATCTAAGAAGATGTCCTGGCTACAACTTCTGGCATAAAGGACAAGAAGTTAGAGCCAGGGTTTCTTTGTCTATAAGCTGCCAAACTTCCAACTCTTGACAGCAAGCTCAATGCATTAAGTGCCTCTTAGCAGTGGCCAAAAGAAACCCTCTAGATGGGTGATGAGCACTGTTTTTGAAATGCAGAGCCAAGATGCAGAAATACAACTGACTGGAAAGAGTCATGACAAATTTCATTAGGAATCCAAATTGGGACTTGCATCTTGCTCACACCATTACCCTTTAATGATGGCAATGCAATGACATGTTGAAAACCATGTATAACTTTATGGGCTTTCTCTACAGAAAGGTTTTGAAAGAAGCACTAAGCCATTGTTATAATCAATTGTTCCTCTTGTGATAGGTGACTTTTAAAAAATAAAATAATCAGAGAGCGTCCAGCTCAGTGAAGGGGGGTCAGATAGAAAAGGACTGGGGAGTTAACCCAGCCCACTGAGGAAGCATACACTGTGCTATACCAGTAACGCACAGAAAGCAGTAGAGGTATAGAAAACCTCACAAAGGCCAAAATCTGGAGTGAGAATTGATGCAGTTCAGGTCAGTAATTGAGGTGATTCATGTTTTATTTAGAAGAGGCACATGGATTGTAAAACCAAAGAGAAACCAGCAAATCATCAGCACATGCTACTGGTTTGGGCAGGAGGTCTTCTCGGGGGTCGGGCTCTGGTGCATCCTGTGACCTCTGAGAAGGACCCCTGGTAGGCTGACACTCAAGCTGGTAAAGCAATGTTCATGACACGACTGATTCAATCAACTTACACGGCATTTTCCTAGTAATTTTTTCTCCCTTTTCTTCCATTTCTCACCCAGAGTACAGCAGTAGGTGGGTAATTGGTGAATAAAAAGGAATTTGATAAATCCTTTCAAGCATAGTTGTTTTTATTACACTCCCAGCTGTACTGGCTAGTGGGGTGCTGCTATCATGGACTAACCAGGAAAATAACTGCACCAACCATACCGGGAGTACTGAGGAGAAACAGGAACTATGTGAAGCTAATATGGGCTTGGCTGATAGAACCTCACGAACACCAGTTCTCTCGTGGTGTTCTGCAGAGAAAGCGCTCAAGCCCTGGGCATATTCAAAAGGCTAGCACTGCTGGCACTGACACATACCAGGATGCATGGCAGGCTAGTATTTTACACTCGTAAAAGCAGATGCTTCCTACTGAACAAGATCAATTCATACTCAAGTGTTTTACTGTATTAAAGTGAGTATGCCAGAATTTCCTACCTGTCCAACAACCAGCAATCTGATTTTTAAGCAATGGATTACCTATAAGAAACAAACCCAAAGCAATAGTGCACAATACTAACGTTTCTGAAAGCTGAAAAATGGATGTTTCCCTTAAGATGGGCATTTGAGAACTGTGAGTTGACAAGTTTTCTTGTTCTAGACCCGTGTAACCTGGATCAGTAATAACACAGGACTGCAACTCAAAGTACTTGAGAGGAGGGATACGTATCATGATTTGGGAGGGCATTTTGGAATTACTCAGCACTACCCGGGCTAAAAACTTTCATTCAACACAGGTATGTCTTTCACAGTGATAAGTGATACTTAGACAGGGTATCATACCCTTGAATCCTCCTGAAACTGCCCATGATACTTTGAAAATTCCAGAATCAACAGGTATTAATCATCTCTGCCAGATAATGAACAGGTAGACAAATGCATTATTCTGAGGAAAGACACATTCAACTTAGATGGAATGAACCTGCTTGCAGTATCAGTACATTTGATCTAGAAAATATAAACAAAAGTTTTAAATAGATTTAGTAATAATAAAAATGCAAATGTAAATAAATTGGCAGAGCATGGGGAGCTCCCACAACTGGAATCACGTACTTTGTTACGCTGCTACTTTTTACCCCTTACAATTAGAATGTGAGAATGTTTCAATAATGAATTTGGTATGAAAAAGAAAAGGGTGACAGCAGAGGAAAAGAAATGCGATTAAATTATATTGGCAATGCTCTGATCACATAGGCGAGCATAAGTTCTCATACCAAATGTAGGGTGCTTAAATCTGTCCTTCAGGTTGTGGCCTGGCTTTGTGGGGCTCTTTTAGAGCTCTGATGCTGCGGTAGGCTGTGTGATGACAGCTTCAAGTAGGTGGACTGATGGGTTTTGTACACTACAGTGAAGGCTTTTTGCTCTCAAACTGCCATTGTCCCATTGCACTATACTTCTGCAGGTTGACAAATATGAGAACCAGGCTATCTGTTTTAGGCAAAAGAAGGATAAAGAGTGAAATCTTCATGAAGAGTGCGGACATAGGAAAACAGACAAGATGAAACCATATCTGCTCTGAACACGCCACAGTCGTGCGTAAGACTTCTGCGTGTTTTGTTGCCTCACAAAGCAGCCTGCAGGTACCCTAACACTCTCTCAGAAGCAAGGTGTTAGGAAAATCCATGGATCCATTTTTCTACTATGCCCCACTCCGCCAGCAAGCCGGTGGTAGAGAAAAGGGTGCTGTGAAGAGGGACAGTGACCTTACATTCTTCAATCCCAGAGCAAGAGGAACGGTAACAGAACTGCAGTGGGGGTCCTTTGCTTTCACAGGATCCCTCCACCTGAATGTCACCCCTTCTGCAGAGTGCAATACGACAGCTGCTCTGTTCCCTAACGTTTATCAGGTTCTTCTGGAAGTGCTTAGAGGCAGCAGTTACTGTAGATAATTACTCTTCCTCAGACTGCACACGCAGTGCACTCCATGGATGGGTGATGGTACATCAAAAATAAACCATAGCCGAGACTTTTGCTATTGGTATTGTCTGTTTCTCGTCACCTTTCACACTGGGCAATATGCTTTCTGACGAAACTACAGAATTCAACTTACAATTGCACGGGGGGGGAGGCAAACACATTCAAGGGCTAGCAATAACTACCGGGGACGTTAAAAAAGGTGCAAGGTGATTTGCAAAACATACTTGTCTCCTTTACTCTTAGATATGCCAACCAGTTTCTCAATGCCGCCTGCGTCTCGTAAGGCCTTGGCATTCTCCATATTTTTAGTGATGACTTCGTGCAGAGTGCAGCAAATGGCAGTAACGGTGTCATCAGACATGGCCTTGCTTGCTGAGTTGTTGCTGTTGTTAGCGCCTGGCAGTCGGTGGACCAGATCCCTCATGGCATACTTGCCTTTGTTGAAAGAAAATGAAGGGAGAATTCAGAAGATACAGCAATAAAGGGTGACGGAGCAGTAGCACAGGGAAAACACGCGAGACCGTTATCACCGTTTGCATCATTGCATGTAATCTAATTCACTGCTGATGCTATTGTGGAATAAGCTACATTGATACAACTGCACGTTCAAGCATTTCACACACTGGGGACTCCGTTAATATTTCCATACTACAACAGTTGAAGACTTCAGACATGGCTACATCATGCCCTTAGGAGAATGAGATGAGGATAGGAAAGGCCACATATAAAGATAATCTGGATACTACAGCTTAATAGAACCTGGCATGTCCTCATCTCCAACCACAGAACTCGTAACTCGTCACTATAAATAAAACGTGCACCAGTTATTAAAAACACTATAGTGAAAGCAATGCCAATGTCATTATTATTTATGAAAAAGTCTTCTCTTGAAGGCCCAGTTTCACTGTACAAGGTTAATTCAATATTACAGTATTGGGTACTATATTGGGTTTATTAGGGTTTCTTAGATTTTACTGCTCAGAGAGGACACCATCTCTCCAGACGTTCTTAGTTGTATGCATGGTACTGACCAGAAAGTGAGCCAGAGCTCCAGCCTCTATTCCTGTCTGATATTTGGTAAGTTCTGTAACACTAACCTCCAGAACTTAAAAAACTCCTAAAATGAAAGATGCAATGAATTTTTAAAACAGTCACATTGAACTGAAGACATAAAAAAGAAATTCTGTTGATTATAGTTGGACTCAATGATCTTAAAGGTCTTTTCCAACCTAAATGATTCTATGATTATTTTAACTTATTTAAATGTTTCCGGGAATAAAGATTTCTTTTTGCAGAATTTCACCTGAAAGTCACGTAGTGCTTGTGAAAATAACCTGAGCAACTTCTGAGAATTGTATGTAGTGTAAATGTAAATGCATGTAAATGTAGGGCTGGGTTAGCACAGGCACAGATATATGAGAAGCCTCACACCAGTTCTAGAGGGTTACGATTGCAGCAAAACTGCCTCTCAGTCCTTCAGTGTGATGAAGACAAGATGAGAGAGGGTGAGGTCCTGATGAAGTTTTTGCTAAGGTGAATGAAGCAACTGTGCATCACCTTCAGTGCAGCTGTGCTGGGAATGTGCACACAGCCATCACCGCTGAGTGTATCATGCAGGATGAAAAGGACAGGAAAATGGGGAAAAAGAAATCTAATCTACATGGCATTTTATGAATTAAATAATCAGGTATGAATATTGTGTGCAATATGATAATTTAATCAGATTTTTTTGAAAACTTATAAAAAGTTCTGATCAATTATTATTTATGAGTACTTATGAAAAATCTTCTTTCTGAATTCATCCATTCAGTTGTGTGTGTCCATATTGGAAAGCAGAGGTAAGAGGAAAACCACATTGTTTAGCTATCAAATGTTAAACTACTTTTATTTTTCGCAATTTTGCCTTCTGTGGTAGAAATACAGCCAGTCATTTGGAATAGAATCTTCATAATACAGCTAAAAAACTAAAATCTCTATACTGAAATGGTAAAAGTTATCAAATAGACTTTGTGGTAATGTGAGATATTAGAAACTACTCACCCTACACCATGTACAAACATTCCTCACTACAAAAAGCATAACATTTCCAATAAAATGTGTGCAGTGGGACTTGAATATTACCAGTGTACTGCAATACAAATCCAAATCCCATCCTTAAACATTTTTATTTCTTTGCACTTAATATTTAATTGGCCATTTGCGTGATTACCTTTTCAGCAATATTATTATCAGATGTGGTACAGATGTTAACACCACTTTCTCTTTCAGAAATGGTTTGAGCAAGCTGAAAATCTTTTTTTTCTCATACACATATATGAAACACTGTTCAAGAACAGCCTGAAATGCTACTTCTTACATCTGTTACTTACATCTGCATCTGTTTGTTCTATGCAACATGAACACATTAATAGTCACTTATCACTCACAGTGATTACTTCAGTCTGTAGCAAATAGTAAATTAAGCTTGTGTATTAAAAAACAACAACAAACAAAACCCCATGATTTCCTGTAGCTTTTACTCTTCTAATGCAGTGTCTGCCACTGGCTAGGAGTAAGTACAAGTAGATAGATCAGTGAGACTTTCTGCTTACTCTGTACACATGTCCAGAACAGACCAATATTCTTTTTCCTTTCATACCTCACGTTAAGTGCAACAGAGCATCCCCCCATCTCAGACCCGTGGTGGAACCAGAGGACAGCGAACATTCCATTAGCAGCCAAAGACTCTGTGCACAGGGTATAAGGAAATCTGTGCATCTGCCTCGAGCAGATTTCTTCCCTGGACCTGACCTCCTATTTCAGGCAATAGCATTCACACCAGTACACACGCCTAGACACACAAGATGCTACTTACAATAGATAAAGGCTTTGGAGCTATCAGGAAAAGCTCAGTATAAAAACTAAAAAAAAAAAACCACCCCACAATCAAGAACTGCCACCTCCAGTAATGCTTCTCACACATGCAGGTAAAGCAGCACACCAGCTGGAAGAAGAGGGGAGTGGCTGGCCTATGGAGTTGATCTAAGCCACTGTTTACATGGTCTTAAAATCTATTACAAAGTGTAACTGGTAACATATTTTCTGTGGGTTTAGAATTTGGAACGCTTTGTTATCTATTTGAAAATATATTTGGGATGAGAAAAACCCTGCCTTAACCATAAAAAGTGTGTCTTTGATTAAATTTAATGCAAAATATATGAACTTATATTGAAAAAGCAGTAAATTTGCTTTAAAATGGAGTTAAGTCACGAAAGTTAAAAGTCAAGAACTATTCTTTATACTGTGGAAAACATTCCACAGTAACTTACTTGCATTCTGAGTGTGTTTCCTAAAACTATACATACAGCTAGGTAATAAATTACTGTACTACATTCACAGAAAGAAAAAAACCAAACAAACCAAAACCAGTTATTTAACTTATCTCAGATATGTTCCTGCTGCTTTACAATAGACATGAAGGAGAGAAGAGTCATATTTTGCAGTGTTAGCTATAGAAGAAACCCTGCTCTAGTTCAGAGCGATGTAAATGTTGAGCAACGCCAATGAAAGCACAGCTACTGCTACCATCAGCCCAACACAGCTGACAACACATCTGATCCTTGATTTTGGCATTATTGTTTGTTACAATCTGTAGAGTGTTTGCTTTTAGAGTGGGGGGTTTTTTTGACATTAAGAACCTCTTCTGAAAGCAGCCCAAAATATATGATGGAAACTAGTTTTGTAATGCCATCAAAGTTTTATCTAGCACTACTAGCAGGAAGGCTGGAGAAGTCAACTTGCAGCTCAAGAAGCCTCCCTGAGCTGAAGAAGTGAGAACTGGTTGAGAGCCCTGAGAAGAGGGGAGGATGGGTGTGAAAATGATACTAAAAATAAATAGCATTGTTAATTTTCATTAGGATTCATACGGAACTGCTTTGATTACAAATACATTGATTTTTGTATTTGATCAACATTACACATTGTAAGACTCAACAATTATTTGATGCTTTTCAAAAGGATTTACATAATATGATTAAACATAACCCCCAGCTTGACAAGGAAACAAGAAATCATATTTATTTGTTCAGTTTCACTCATAAAGGAAGGAAGAAAGACATTACACAGCCATAATGTGGCTATGGAAAGAGGTTATCCTGTAGGTGTTTGGGATGGCACTTTTCTGACACTATGCATTTAAAAGTCAGATTTATCTAAGATATGATTTCCTTCACTTTTATACTGAGAGCAGGATTATATATTACCATATACTAAGTCTTTGGCTGTTAGACGACAACGTTTGCTTACTAAACATTTCAACAATGCAGATGTAACATCGTTTCCTTTGCGTGATAAAGTCTCATTAGCACCTTAGCACATGACTCTGTTACTTATTCAGGAAACTTTTTCCCTTCAAGCTGTCCTAAGAATGATTCTGCCTTCAGAGAAAAACAGTAGAGCAAACTATTCTTCTAGTAAATTTAACAGGAGTGAAATCACCACAGACAAGGTTCCACTTCTGAAATATTTCCCTGCGATCGCCTTGAGACAAATTTGCTGCTGATGTAACCCCACTGACTTCATTTCCATTCTCACTCATCTCTGAAAAATGACTTTGTCACATTGGCACATTCATTAAATAGTTCTGACATGGTTCCTAGTTTGACAGAACAAGACTAGGAAAATTAACCTACCGAAAACACAAGAAACCTCAGATACTAATTCAAACTAAGAACCCTGTCCTAGAGGTAGAGCTTGCTCGAACAAAAGTAATACATCACCATTTCTGTCCTCCTCAAAGATACCCATGAACTCACATCGTGTAGCCAGATAATGTAAAACCAGCAAAATGCCACCATATTTTGTGGCAATGGTACAGGTAAATGATTCCAGAGCTACTTACGTCACAATATACGTGAATTTTGTTCTCTTCTTTGTTCTAACACATGTGCTCCACTTAAATTTCCAGACATATGTGTTTTTGTGCATTTTCATCGTCCTCGTGGTTCTAATATCACTCAACTTCAGTATTTCACAGTCTTTATGGAAAGAATATTACTGGGAGAGCTTTTATTATGACTTTCAATCATTACTTAATAAATGTGCCCAAACTGTCTACTTCATTTGGATGGAACAAATTTTGATCACGAGTCAGTGTATTCAACTGATAGCCTAATAAATGAGAGTGTATTCATCACATGATACAGTGGCAGAAATGCCACTACTGTATTTAACAAATAGATTGTTTGTGCATTATGCTTCCTCTTGTCAGACACCGTTGGTTTAAGGTGTAACAGATAATCACTATTGGCACCAGTGTAGCACCTGCAAGTGCCCCTCAGGGTCCAGCTATTGCTGTTCCAGAGGAAGCCTGTGCCTTCTTGGAACACTGGCAATCTTCTAGTACATCCTGAAGTGCAAAAAGGGGTGGAAGATTCCACGAACATTAAATATGCTTAGTACAATCTGTAGCCAGCTGGACTCAGACTGCCTTGACGGTACAAGGTATTTTGTAGGCAGTAATGAATCCCATGTGATTTAAGAGGGTAAAGGCTTGTTAAGTTTTCATAAGGAGATTTTCTTCTGCCACCAAAACACCCGAGGGGGAAAAACTGCCCTGAATTTTAAAGGCAAAATAGGCTAAAAGGTAAGAAATGCTGTCAACAGACTGGGTCTTAGAGTTAAACGTGCAATTTTTTGCAGGACGGAGGAGGAAGCAAACCCAAGAAGATGAAGCAGGGTAATGCCAGAGCTGTTGGGCCACCAGAAAAGGCAGAGGATGGAAGGAGACAAAGTTTTATTTTTGAAAGCAAGGAAAGCTGCAGTACTGAGGATGAGACACTTGTCCCTGTGAGTAGATGATCACTCCTCAGACTTTGGGGAACACGAGGAAATGCGTAGGTGAGACAAGAACAAGACATAATCTACCTGACATGGCAATGTTGATACGTAAAGGAGGACTCCTATTTTAGAGGACAGAGCAGCACAAACTGAAATAAGAGTCATTAACAGCCACCACAAAGTTTAATGCCCTCTTGCTCAGAGGTGAATGCAACAACTGCCTCCAGACAGGATTTCCACCACAACCACTGAGACAGTGTCTTGGCTGTTCATCCTGCTCCACAATATTTAGTCACTAGCATTGCCGACTGCAGCGTACATCGAGTATGAAGGAACTCTTAAGTCACAACAGTTTGCATACTGCACCTCTCTTTTCCCTTTGTCTGGTGACTTCTGGTTTGATGTGACTTAAAACTGTTGACAGAGCAGATTTATGAAACTCAAAGGCAGTGGCTACTGTCAAACCCTCATGACCTGATCAGTGCTAGCTGATGTCTGTGATGTTGCTCAGCACAGCAGATCAGTTTCTTCTTCCTAAGATCGCTGTGCATGAAGTAATATTGGAAAAGAAAACTGGAAAAAAACCTGAGCAGTAGGACTGAAAAGCATACAACCAAAAAACATGCGCCTCACCACTTCTAGCAAGTGTCAGGGAACAGAGGATTTTGGATCAGCTTGGCATTTAGGTGTGCAAGGAAAGAAAACCATTTTTACACACGTAGAGGGCAATTCAGGTGTCCAAACATAGGAGGTTAATAATGTTCCCAATTCCCTTGGATACCAGAGATATCTGCACAGAGTTAGTAGACCTGTGGAATACACACAGCCTTCTGGAAAAGCAGATGGAGACAATGTAGGATACACTACGGTCTTTAATATTTCATGCTTATCTTTAGGCACCTGAATCTCATTCTCAATGTTTGGCCAAAAATGTTTTTTAGGTATCGAAATCCTTTGACTTCTTACGTTAGGGATGTGCACAAGCATTTGTAATCTCCTGCACTTCAGAGTAAATGCCTATGGACATTTCACTACATAACCTTAATGGATGATAGCACTGCAATTATCCCTATCCAAAACAATTTTCATCTCAGATCAATCACTTGTAAAGGAATGAGTGATGAGTTAACTTAGAACGGTTTGAGTAAGTACCTCACAACTCATGGGCTGAAGCCAAAGCTTCAGCTCCTTCACATTAAGCCTAGCCTGCTAATTTAGTTGGGATAATGACTGCTTTGAGATAGAGAACAATGCCAGATTTCACCTCCTTGCAGGTTTATTTGAACTTAAATTTTAAGGCTCTGTGAAGGTAAATTATTTTTGGAGAAGACAGAAAGAATAAAAACCCATTACACACACATGCCCTCCTGTGCCCCCAAGCACCCAGGTGCACTTTGCTCACGGCTGCTGAGACAGAACAAAAGATCAGGTGGAGGTCTCAGATTCCCTCTTCCTCTCAGAAAAATGATACACACTTTTCCACCATCTCTCATGATGAGAGGCAGCAAGATTTCAAGATGTAAGATTGGTATTTGGTATAGACCCCGACAAAAAGGAACAATATACTTCCTGATGTATTGTATGTGATGTCCCATTCATTGGTTTTCTTTTTTAAAGGTCTTTTTTATCAAGAATAAATTCAGCCATAGGTAGTGCAGCATATAAAGCCCTACAGGGAGCAGGAACAGTCATCTTTTACAGTTTCAGGGAAGAAATCTTCAAACTTTCCCGCAGTGATGAAAGTACGTGAATCACCAATATCTGTGTTGGCAAAGTCAGTTGAGATTTACCTGTAAAAGAATTGAGTATCTACAAGGGTAACCAATATAGGAGCTTTTATCTTTTCTAAAAAGACTAAAGATGCTGATTCTATATTTTGCAAGAGAAAGGTATGGCATGAGGAGAACTAGGAATGACAAAGGGATGGAAAAGCAGTATGTACAGAAGCTAGTAGCACTGGACAAAGACAAAAGAGGAGCCCGTTGGTATTTTCACCCCGAATGTGCCATGGGAAATCACAACTGGGTGCGATGCAATCAGTGCTTTTCAGCACATTGCTTTTTCAGATCCTTGATTCTTCAAAGATTTTCTTTCCTGTAGCAGCTTTTTAACCCAGTCACCTTCCTCCTTCAGCTTCTCTGCTTCCAGAAAGGTAATTTCCCCATTTCGTGTATTTCCTGCTTCCCTCTGGCTGATCGTTTTTCTTGCTTTCAACTCACCTTCTCAGGGCTGTCCCCGCTACCTTCTGTTACCTGACTGATATTTTTTTCTTTCTTGAGCTGTACCCTCTCAGTCCCTTGGGTCTTAACTGCTAAGCTTTCATCTTCCTTCGCCATCTCTTTCGTATCTGATGTTTAAGCGTATATCTCCGCAGCAGCCTTGCCTGCCAAGCTTTTCCAGTCTCTCCTCACACCAGTTAAAACACCATCAGTTGGATGCTCAGCTAGATCCTGGTTTTTGTCAGGTCCTCGCATGCCCACAACACCCAGCCCGGGCTCTTGCTCTTCAATGTTGTGAAGGAAATTTTATTTAGTTTACAAGCACAGATTTTAGACTTCAAAATACCAGCGTGCTTAAAAGCGACTGCTCTTGTACTACTCTTGTCTTTCTTGCATGTCTCAATTCCACAGAAAACTGTCTATTTAATCTACTGTTACTCCCAATACTGATTTTTCTCCTCTTAATGGAATACCTTCATATTCTGTATTTCTCTCACACAGCAAGACTGCAGAGACTCAGGCTTTATATTAGCAGTGGTCTTAAAACCTAGAGATTAAAGAACTTACCAGGGCTCTTTAGCTGGCCACAAACTGCTCATTCATACAGCGGATTTGTCCCAACACATGCTCCAAAGGCTAGAGCCATGTCCACACTTTGCATGTAGAAGCAAAGGGAGGAGGAGATGTTTGCAGCAGAACAGCCAGAAAATTAGTACAGAAGAGGGTTTATGGGTACCGTGGCTGAATGGGGTTTCTGTTTCTTAACACCATGTCTCACCCAGCACAGTGGATGGCTTCTATTTTGGATGTTAATCCATGTATCACCTGAGCAATTGCTCTGCCCTCTCTCTCACGAGGGAGAGGCAAACCAACCATCAAACACAGGCAGCCCAACTCAGGGTGCATGCTCTGCTTTGCAACCCGGTTTTGGCAGATCGATCTGGGAAGAGGTTGAAGTGTTAATCTGTGGACTGTCTCACTGATGTTGGGACTATAAAAGTGAGCCAGTTCCGAGTCCAGCTTAACCAGCTTAATTATCTGTTGAACTGGTATGCCAAACAACTACCGAGTCCACAGGAAGAGAAAAATCGCCACCATCAAGGTTCTACTTGTCACCCTCTGCAGCAAAGGAAGGGGCACTTTTTAAGGTAAACTGTCACAAACTCACAGATATTACTGCTTTTCTGTGGTTCCTTCTCCCCTGGTCAGAAAAAGAGGATGCGAGTGATGGCATCAGCTGTCTCCCTTGCAGTCTTAGCTTTGGTAGGTCGGCTGGGAACAAAAATGACAGACCCAGGCTTTATTGTTCTTAGATCCAAGGAATTTGATCTTTCATGCTTGGGTTTTACATCCAGAACGGATGAAGTCCACATGGGCACTCACTCAAGTAACTTCCTTTTTAATTCATTTTGTCTACATATCCTGCGAAGTGTACAAACTGGGAGAGGCATGGAAAGGAGTTGTTAGCCTACCTATTGACTCAGGTAGTGCAAATATATCTAATTAATCAGCTCCTCTACACACCAATGGATTTATTTCTCATTTAGGCTACACTGTCATCTTCCCTTTCAACTTTACTAGCCCAAGGTAAAAAAGATTCTGCAAAGGGAAGTGATTCCTCAGTTTAATTGCTGCAGGCTAAGTTTTCTGATTACTGGAGCTGATTTTAGTACCTTGCTATCCTCTTCCCCACTCCCTGCAGAGAACAGAGCTTTTGGAAGGCCAAATTTAAAAAAAAATTAAAAAATATAGTCATTTAATTAATGTTATGATTAATCAGTGTTTCTAAAGTGCTTTGAAGAGGAAAAGTGCTATGTGAATGTTGAGTGGAATTTTAGTTTTATCTGTATTATTTTCTGAGATAGGATAATTATTTTTTTTAATAGTCTGATTCAAGGGACTTTAAATTAGGCCATAATGAAGAAATAAGAATGTAATCTATTTTTGGACAAGTAAGTTTAGGCTTCAAGATCTATGCCCTGATCCAACACCCACTGAAATTAATGAGCCTGTCTACCAATGTCAAAAGGTATTAAAATGGATTCACAAAGAAGTAGCTTTTCTACTTTGTTTTTTTTACTTCATGTCCAAAACAGAACAAGATTCTGACAGGAGACTGATACAGCCAGGGTGAATTGCAACTAGACATTATCCTGCTTTAACTGTCCATGAAGCAATTGCTAGTTACTTGCTACTGTTTTTCTTCTTCACTTCTGCTATAATACTGCCTGAAACTGTACAATAAAATAAAACCAAAATAGATCCTCATGGTATACTCTGCTATTAAAGATTAAATAAAATGCATAGATGTAACTATTCCAACAAATATCAAAACCACTCCAAGTCATACTGTTCACATATTCCTTAATTGCTGAAATGTTCAAACATTTCTTAAGTCATCACCATGAAAACTCTACCTGGACCAGCTAAGATAATTAATCTGTGCATGATGGCAAAACAACAATACTGAGGATACATCTCAGTATTTCACATAGCTTTACTGTGTACCATACAGTAAAATAATTTATATTTCATAACAAAATCCTGGTTAGGATCTATGGCTTAGTGAAGGGGTCTCTCACACTGGTCATGCAGCAGGTAATCAGTTTTACTGGGCATCTTTTAGAGGTCAATTTATTTTGCAGATAATACTAATGGTCTGACATAGTTTAAGTCCTGTTCTTGACAGAGTGCTCTGTGTTCTTGGCAACATCGTCACTGGAAAAGAGCAAATTATATTGTAGTTTTCTATTTGAATTCACCTGAAGGTAATATAATTTAAGGCCTCAAAACAGTAGGTGTGTAAGCAAGGATCCAGTGCAGAGTGAAAATAAGCTTTGTGTTCTCATGGGAAGGGCAAAAATGAATCTGATAACCTTCTTTAACTAATGTATATTCTCTTATGTTTTCATTTTGACTACAACGTGATTAGGTTTTTACATTTCTCAAAAAACTTTCTCAGGTCTTCTTAGTTGTACAGCTCATTATTAGCTATGCTTAAAGCAATTGTGACAAATGAATCCTAGTCCCTACCCCTCCATCAGAGCACAGATCTACTAGAGCTCCATCCTGTTCATGCTTCTTCACAAGGTGGGAGTCAAAGAGTTCACAATGTCACTTGGTTTTGGGTTGTGCTTCTTCTGTTCCTTTCAAGGTAACAGCTCCGGGTGGCATCTTCATGCTAGTAGCTGATTGAGTCTTTTCTATAGTGGGCCTCACAGAAACCTCACCTCCAGACACGCATTTGAGCTTGCTTAGTGTCACTAATTTGTTGCCTTTTGTGACCTGAGTCACAGCTGTTCATCTGTATCTAAGTAACACAAAAGAGGGAGGGTTCTCAGGACTGTGCACTCACTGAATTTCCTTCTCTTACCTCCATGACGATGCAATAGCCCACATGGCAAAAGTCAGAGAGTCCACACACTAGACTTGATACACTAGACTTGATCTCAAAGTTGGACAGAGGAGATCTGCTTAAAGCAAAGCCCATAAACTCTTAGATCCTTCAAGTTCATCTCTCTGAGACCTCTGCAACTTTGGCTGATCTCTGCTACTTCCCAAAAAGAGGGGGAGAATCGGGCAAATCTCCCGAAAGTCTTCTCATCTCTCCAGACTTGAGGAAAAAAAGAATCTGCTAGAGAGCAGCTGGCTCCTTCACTCCATGTGCCTTATTCTAAATGAGCAAGAGTGCTCTGAAAGACTAGGGTGGAGTCAGACTGAAAATTTTACATGTACTCAGCAGCCTTTCTGCTTCCCTGTGACAGGGCAGAATATAAACTACACTCCGCATTGCAGGGGAAGGCTGGGAGATCAGGTTTGAAGCACCACAAAAGATCCCACTTGACAAAACCAACCAAAATGCGAAGCTGAGAAACAAATGCTTTCAGACAAACAGAAGAGGTGAGAGGTCAGATACAACGCTGACCTTCTAACTGCAGGAGATTCAGAGGACAATATTGCCAAAGGGAAACTCTTTCTGGATAGACTGCTCCACTGCAAACGTAAAATGAAGTCTGTAGAATATCGTGTTCCCTCTGTGAGAGCACCCGTTGTCAGCAGTGTCACCTTGAAAAATTTGCACACAAATACAGGACTTTGCATATACGCATGCTAATAGCATTCATTTTCCTCTAATCAAAATTAGCACTCTGAGTATTTGCTAGAATAACCCTGAGTTATGAAATCCAAATAATGTATAAAACATACCACTTTAAGAGCACCCTGAGTAGCATACATCTAAGAGATCCTGTAACTTTTCTCCTGAGAGGAGTAAGCGATGAGGCAATTTACTTTCCTCATGTTGCACATCAGATCTACCAAACAGCAGGTAAACTCTGAACACCACCCCCGTGCATTCTTTTTCTACACGAAGCTGAATTACTGCCTTATGCTGCAAAATCTGTAAACTTGGACTAGGAGTGTTTTTATCTTTCTTAGGGATGCAGAGGACTTCCTCAGATTTTGAGAAGAAAAGCAAATTCAGAGCTTGTATCTTGAATAAAATGCAAGGACAGATGTAAACTAACCGGGTCATTCACTGATTAATTAAAAGTTTCCTATGTTATAAAGATTAGCCCACCTCTGCTTCTGTTCCCTGAAGGGCTAAGTGTACAAAAGAGAGGTGCAACCATGCAGGAATGAGATACCTAGCTTAGTCATGCTTGACTGTGGACCTTGATACTTCTGGTAGCAAAAATGAAACAAACATTGATGCAAATAATTTTCTGATAAATCACAGAACACTTCAGGTTGTCAGGATTCTCTAGAGATCATGTAGCCTGCTCAAAGTAGTGACAGATTGGGGTTTTCTTGCATTCGGACGGAATTTCCTGTATTTGGATTTGTGCCCATAACCCCTTGTCCTGACACTGGGCATCACCAAGAAGAGTTTGTCCTCTTTACACCCTCCCATCAAGCATTTAGATACATGGATAAGAGCACCTTGATCTTCTTCTTCTCTAGGTTTAACAGTCCTTGCTCTCTCAGCCTCTCCTTGCAGGACAGTTGCTCCAGCCCCATAACCAACCTTGAGGCCCTTCACTGAACTCTCTCCAGTATGTCCATGTCTCTCTTGGACTGGGGAACTCAGAACTGGACCCAGTGTGCCAGCTGTGGCCTCACCAGTACTAAGTAGAGGGGAATGATTACCTCTCTCAAGCTGCTGGTAACATTCTTAAGAATGTTACCATTAACGCATTAATGCAGCCCAGGAGGCTGTTGGCCCATTTTGATGCCAGGGCACGTTGCTGACTCATAGTTGGGGTGGGTTTTTTTCATTTTTCTTGCCAATTAAAGTGAGGTTGATGTAGCTGGTACGGTGAACGTAAAAGCATATTTTTAAAGCCCTTAACCTCAACTCTGGCCACTAACACCAAGCCCTCGTAACCTGACCCCTAGCCCGTACCCCAGCACCCTCCTCTAACCCTAACACCAAGCCCTATCGCAAAGCCAAACACCCAAACCCTAACCCTTTATTTTATTCCCACCCTAAACCCTTGCCCTGGTCTCTAGCCTTAACTGGCTGTCCCTGTCCCTAACGCCAGCCCTCCCTGCTGCTCCTGACTCAATCCCCAACCTCCATCCTGACTGCTTGCCACAAACCCTCTGCAACCCTCACCAAAAGCCCATCTCTAACTCCAAAGCCTGATCACTCTACCCAAAAGGGGAGGTCAATCCCCTCACCATAACCCTGCGCAGATGCTCAAACCCTAAGTGTAAACCCTCCTTCTCGAGCAGTGCTCCTGACCCCAGCTCTCAGGTGCCTGTGAGGTGGAAGGTGGGCAGAGGCCCATGGAGAGAGTGGGGCCATTGAGACAGATGGGGGCAAGAGGCCAGAGCTGTGGTGGAAGTGCGGAGGACAGCTGTGCTGGCAGAAGCTGATTGGCCAGCGCAGCAGACAGGCATTTGTGAGGCGGAAGCCGATTGGCCAGCAGCAGGCAGGCATTTGTAAAGTGGCAGCTGATTGGCCAGGGCAGCAGGCCAGCACTGTGGATATATTATAAGGAAGGGTGATTTTGTGGCTGCAAGGAGGAGTCAGGTGATGGGACATGGATTCTGAGCCCACATCTGTTAAGCCTTTACATTAACTCCAACCACTAACTGTAAGCCTGACTCCTAACTACCCCACCCTACCCCTACCCCCAACCCCAAACTCTAATCCCTGACCCCAATATGCCAAACACAAAGCTTGAGCCCATAACAAAATCCAATAATCAATAATCTGGTAAAAGAAGAAAATAAATTGCCACAAGAAATATTTATAATTGTCAAAAAAGAAACCACATTTTTTTGGTATCATCTTGCTCTCATAAAGCTGAGCAGAAGCAGTGTGGCAAGGCTTCATTTATCACTGTCTCAAGCAAACATTAGTCTTCACTATGAGAGAAAATTAAAGCTTTTGCTCCCATTAGCCATGGTGTTTCTGCAGCACAAGCTGGTTCCCAGCTTATTTGACTTAGCAGAAACACCCAATTAAAATTCCTGCCTATGAATCAAATCCAGTGTAAAGCAGCTGGAGGATAGTGATGGATCTGACGCAATGCACTAGCAAATGGCACCGGGCTTCCTTCTGCCAATTATGCTAAATACTCTACTTGAATGGCATCACTAAACTCAATGGATCTAAATATCATAGCCCTACTACTAAAAAAAATAAAATCCACTCAGATAAATGAAACCTTTGTGAAAAAATGAGGGAAGGAGAGAGAATATTAGTATTGGCATATCAGCTTTTGAATGAGATACAGCTAACAGCAATATATCATGCAGCCATGCATTCCTTTAAACATGAGCTCCTTATCTAATATAATCAGCAATAAAAATATTTGCTGTCATGTTGATGAAATTTATAGCAGACAAACCATACTTAAAAGATTCTTTAAAAATCACTACTATAAAGCACACTCTTACCAATTATGTGATATTATATTGGATATTTCTTAGTTTCTAGATTTATTGACACGCATATTCTTATCTTTGAAAATGTCTGAAATATATCCTCAGGACATATTTATTTCAAATATTAAAAATAAACATCCTGGAGAGTGTTTTGGAACCTGGCCCACTTCTGAGCTATGAAATCCTCTTCTGAAAACAAATGAAAGTAGGTAAATCTGTCATTTACATTCAAGCTCTCTTTGTCCTGGAATTATTTTTACTTTCAGAGACTGGGCAAGATAATGCTCTTCTTACAATTCATAGAAGTACTTGGGTTCAAATACACATGAAAAAGTATTTGTATTAATACCAAGTAAATTTCATAATTACACCTAGAATCAGAATAACTGAGGCTGGAAAGGACCAAATCTGCAGTTTGTCTGGTTCGGCTTCCCTGCCCAAAGCAAATGCAATACAATGCAAAAACATCACGAGAGACAACTGCATACCAATGGAAGATTGTATAAAAAATAAATGTATTATATCTGATATAGTTGACATAATGCACTGGATGGAACATCCAGACACTTTGTTGCTCTCCTGCTGAAGAGGCAGGAGATATATGAATGAATATATGATAATCATAATGAAATCATGAATGATTTTCATGTGAAATCATTATGAAACATGTATTTTCATTACTTCATAATGAAACAAATATTTAATTATGATGAATGTGTCTCTTCATGTGTGCCCATGGATGTTTAGTCTCTGCTCCCAGTACAATTTTTAAGCAGAATTTTGCCTACATAAAGACCACAATGAACTGCATTCTTTCCGATATGAATATATTCTGGGATATGAAGACAACAGTGTGTAAGTGGAGAGATTAGCTAACACAGAGCAGAAAATAGCTATTTATTGATAGAACGGAAATGGAAATTAAGATGGTTTCTGTGCGTCACAGAATCACAGAATGGTAGGGGTTGGAAGGGACCTTGAAAGATCATCTAGTCCAACACCCCTGCCGGAGCAGGACCACCTAGAGCAGGTCAGACAGGAACGCGTCCAGGCAGGTTTGGAATGTCTCTGGAGAAGGAGACCCCCAACCTCTCTGGGAAGCCTGTTCCAGTGCTCTGCTACCCTCACCGTGAAGAAGTTTTTTCTCATGTTTATGTGGAACCTCCTATGTTCCATCTTGCACCTGCTGCCCCTTGTCCTATCATTGGTTGTGACTGAGAAGAGCCTGGTTTCATCCTCCTGACAATCACCCTTTACATCTTTATAACCATTAATGAGGTCACTCCTCAGTCTTCTCTTCTCCAAGCTAAAGAGACCCTGCTCCCTCAGTCTTTCCTCATAAGGGAGATGTTCCACTTCCTTATGTATTGGTACACACATACTATTACACAGCTGCAGATGCCCTTAAACCCCAAATCTTTTTTTCAACAGAAACCACTAGTACATGAAGGGTCTAAATTAATCCATGTTTTAGCTATCTCAAAACACTACGTATTTGGGTTTGGTTTTTATTTGTAACCTATTGGTCCTTCACACCTATTAAAATGCAAATGCAGCAGTAAAATACGGTATATTTGTGCATTTTGTGGTTAAAAGAAAATATCCTGTAGCAGGGAGTGTCATGGAAGAAAGCTTCTGGATCTCACTTGTCTTGACATTGGTAAAGCCTTCAAGAGTAGCCTCACGTAACACTCTCATGAGAAAGCTAACAAGAACTGCTGCAACTAGGAGGAAAAATGTTTGGATGGTGCTACTCAGAACAGTTAGCAATGGTTCGTTATTGAAATGGAAGCATGTATCAAATGAATTCTGAAGAAAATGTATGAAGTGAGCTCTGAGGACAATCTTTTGTCCTGGGGGTTCATCCATCCAGTGTCACAGTCAGTGGTATGGATGGTGAAAGAGAGAAGGACAGGGGCTGAAAAACGTTTGAAGACTGGTTTAGAATTCAGTTCTCTTGACTTAGAAAGATGGAATTCAGGAACAGCAAATGGATAATATTATACACGGGCAGAAGATGATTACCTGCAGAAATAGAGAATGAAGAACAATTTACTGAGTAATGGTACTGCAGAAAAGGATCAGGAAGCCTGAGAGGATCACGAGATAGACATATTACAAGATGGGCTGCAGTGTGAAAGACAGCCACACAGAAATGTATTAATTATTACTGTTTCAGTGTAATAACAATTATTCTAATATGTTCCTCTGTGCAAAGCTTATGGAGGAATACCACAGCTAGTCTGAATGCTGCACTTCAGGGAAGATATGGACCAAATAGAATGAGTCCAAATGAACACAACAAGAATAGCTAGTTAGGCAGACCAAACTGTCTGCTATCTCAGCTTCAGTAATATATTCAAGTACTCCAACTATACCTCTTCAATCTGCAAACAAGGTATAATGCGGTCTTGTTTGTGGTACTGTACTGCAGTGCCATCATTCTTACTGGCTGTCTTCATGAATGGCTAGACATAGGGTGCAGAAAGCTTCTACTGGAGGATACAGATGATCAAGACAACAGAAAAAGCAGGATACCTGAACACATGGTCCCACTGCATGTTCAGGATGAGGTCTTCATATGGCCTACTTAAGAACTGGAACAAAGAAAATCATCAGACAAGTGTCCAAAATCAGAAGATTTTAAAGAAATGGTTCAGCTGGTATTTTCTGTTGTTTCTGAATTTACATTTGCAAGCTTCTCTTCTTGGCCTTGAAATAGTGGTTCAGTTTATATGTAAGGTCCATCCCACGTTTCACATTATTTAGTCAGTCAGGTAATAAAATTTCTAAGTGATTGGGTTCACAACATGGTAGGTGCAGCTCCAATGGCTTCAGGGATTTTATTCCATGAGGCCCACCCATTTCCAAGGGGCAAGGAAGAATTTCATCTTTGTCCAAAGGTGCAAGTATATTGTCTCTGCAGATTTTGAAACAGATTTCTTTCTCTGTTCTCTCTGGAATGGCTCCTTGTGGTACAAAAACACTAACTCCAGTTGCTATGGAGCTCAATACACCACCACTGCTGTTAAATACACCTCTTGCTGTGGCTGCAACAGTGTGTCCGTCATCTTCCTTCTCATCCTCAAGTGCTGAAGGGCTTACAAGAGTGGCTTTAACCTTATTTGATTGCTATTTAGGCTAGTCGAACCTGTACATTGAAGGTATCCCTTCCATTGTTGAACTCAGGAGGCTGCAGTGAGCTGTGTGCTTTCAAAACTGGTTGAGGAGAATTGGGAGAATTTGATGGCAATTCCGCTTTATGTCGAGCTTCATCAAGAGATTATGTTTGTGGTTAGGACTTTCAGTCTTGTACTCAAAGGGCCTTGCAGCACTGGTGTAAGGTTTTACTGTAAAGCAGTTGCAAGGAGTTACTGTTTTCTGAATCTGTCAGGTCCTTCACCAGGGAAGCTTTTCTGAGGATAAGAAGTGGACTGCACAAGAGGATCTGAAAATTGCTGGCTTATTCTGAGGTGAAGGAGGGTCAGACACAGAGTTAACTTCAGAAAGAGCAGGCTTCTGATGTGCTGGGAGAGGCAGGACAGAACTATTAATTGACTGAGGTTGTGTACACTGTACTGAAGTGACAGAAGGAGGTATTGTAACTTGAGGAGTAGGCTCATAGCGCTTTTCACTAATAGGTCTATCCATTGATTCAGCACCAGTTGGTTTTCCCTTAGAATAATTAGCAAAATTCAGCTGATTCTGAAAGTGTATTGGTTTAGTGTGCTCAGAATAATGGCTGGCAGGAACCTGTGCAGACAGCTTATTTTCAAAAGCTCCTGCAATCAAACTAGGAGAGCTGCTTTTGCTTTACTTTTTTTTTCTCTCTTCTTCAGGATAGTGATTTGTGACCTTCACTTGAGGTCTCTGTGGTTCAGAGGCCCTGTAAGTGTACTTCTTAGATGAAGTACCCTTTCAGCTTGTGAATGAGTGCAATACACTGGTTGGAAAATAAGGTAACAAACATGATCTCGCAAAAGCAATGAATCATTTAACTTGTGGTCTTTCGAAGAAAGAGAAAAAAAAAGAGGTCCAAGAAAAGAAATGAGATGAGAGAAATGGCATATTCAGTAACCTGAGCCACCAGATCCATGTCTCTCAATCTCTTTTCCTTACACTTTCAAACTGCACAAATCCCCAAGTTCATTTGGCCACCATTCTTCTCTTTCTGTTGTCTGCTCCCTTTCTTTCAGGATCAGGAAAAGCAGAAAGCTGAGTCTTTTTCCCCCTTCCTCTTTATAATCCACGGAACATTCCTCCTCTTTGTTCACAGCCTTCAGGTGACTTGGCAATCCTGGCTCCTGGGTCAGCTGCTGCCATTGCCAGATGGAGTAAGTCCCTGCTCTGACTCACCTGTCCTGGAAGAGTTATGCACACATTGCAGGGCCAATACTCAAGAGCACTGCTCTTTCCAGCAAGAGCAGCGTGTGAACGGCTCCCCTTGGGTGCTTTCCCCTGGGTTCCCACTGCCATCTCATCTTGGCTGTGCCCCAGGACTGGTTATAACGAAAGCTCACGTCATCCCAAGTTTCAAATGAGTACCATTGCTTCTGAAAGTACTTCCATCAATTTTGTAATAATGACAGGCTTTTTGTAATGTCTTTTAGCTGATGACATCTAGGCATTTCCTGCATAATAATTGTCCCTGACAATGACAAAGACACGTGTAATTATTCATTCACGTTTATGGAAACCAGGGCAAGACTGGCCAATGACCAACTCAAGAAGCAACTAAGACTTAATGGTTTTTCTTCTCAGGAATGACTGAACACGACCAGAGAATAAATTAACTCTTCCAACTTCTAGATGTTATTTTGTTGTGTTTTCCTTCTAAATCATTTAATTCTCTTACTGTGTTTACTTCAGTGGCAACTGTATAACGAATCTCTAGCCACAGGGCTCCTAATTGCAATGTCTTATTAATACTGCCAGGCTAAGAGTTACTGCTCCCTTAAGTTTTAACTAGATTTTGGAATAAAAAGGGTAGTGAAAGAGACAACATTTGCTTACCATAAGAATGTGGAAATGGTTACAATGAAGCAAATCTCTCACTCTTAATCAATTTTTGTCTCATTTGAAGATTGAACTAAAGGGGCAGGGTTTTTTTGTTTGGTTGGTTTTGGGGTTTTCTTCTCTTTTTAATAACTGTACCTAGGCTTTGAAGTTTCTGTAAGCTGAGGATAGCTTATCAGAAAAGTCCCAGTGAATGAAAGATGCTTAAATAGGCTACAAGTGAACGAGATGAATTTCAGTCTCCCTAGGAAGAGGCTGAGCTCTTTAGTATAAGGCATATACATATTCAATCCAAAGGCAGAAGAATGGATTTAACTACAGTGGATAATGCACAAAAATCCATCCTCAGAACCCCCGTCTCAAAGGCTTTGCTCATCACATACTCAGTATCTTGGATTGTTAGTGGCTCACAAGAGAGAAGGAGGCATGCCCTCTCCTTTGGTGCTTGATTTAGACATTGCAGTACAGTATTGTACAACAGAGGATAACACCTTTAACTGCTGAAGACTTAATACCTATGTAGAGAAATTATAGATGCTGGCTTGCCAGCCTACCTGATACCATCATATTCCAAAGAAGCCTGCTTTTGTCTGCCTGAGGAATGCAGCTTAGCTGTTTTGTTATTCTAATTTCCTAGTAAAGACATGAAGGAATTACCAAAACTGTTGTGGTTTTTTTTAGGGGGAAGGGTGGGTTTGTAATAACCTAAGGGCTTACACTGGTGCAATACTGCTATGGTAGGACTCATGGTGGCTGAATTCTAACAAAATAAAACGACTTTCAGGGTGTGGGCAGACATCCAGTATGCAAGTGTGAAAACTTATCAGATAATGAGCACTTTGAGGCTCACAAACACTAACAGGCCAAGTCAAGAGTTTTCCACTCATCAGGTCAGCTGCTTATGTGACTTGAGTTCATTCTGTTTAACAAAAGTTTGTCTGTAAAAGGAAAGTAATTTTTGGCTCAACCAGCTCATTTTGACTGATAAGTCAGGCAGTTGCTGACTCACATGAGTGGTTTGACTGTAGACATGATGTGTTAATGAGAGGCCGGAGGCAGCCTAGGAGCAGGAATACCTTCTGCCACTGACTGCCTCAGGGTGAGTTACCATCTCTTAGGTGAGGGAACTAATTTCCTAAGCATGCTAACTCAATCAACTGAGAACCTGTAATTTTTTTCAGCGGAAGCAGAAATTCCACTATCAAAAACATGAACTCTTTTATATATGTTTAACATGAATTTATTCCTATTAAATTATTAATGGGTAAAGTGCAACACTTTCGAAGAACCACAGTGACTTAGCTGGCATCCAAATTCATTTTTCAGAATAAACTGTTAGTCCCTTTAAGACAGTCTGCATAGAGCCTATGTAATGACTGAAAATAGAAATTCAGTTCTTAATTCACCTTCAAGTACCTAAAATTTTTACTAAGATGACATTAACATGGTAAAAAACCAGTTGTACTTTCACCTTCCCTGATCTCATACTTAACTGATTTAAAGTAGACGTCACCATTGTTTGACATTGCTATGATGATTAGCACCCATGCAGCCTACTCACTCTACCTTAATAATGCTGCTTTCTTACTCTGAGATGAATCCTGCTTCCCAGGAATTTGATGGAAAAGTTCTGTTTAGCTTCCATCAGAATAAGATTAAGCTGACAGCTACAAGATTTTATTCTGTTTACTGCAACTGTAATGCCATAATACGTGTTTTCTAAATGAACAAAGTACCTTTCTATATGCATGTGTACTCCCCAACACAGCTTCTTTTCCTCTGGTGCAGGTAAAAGATTGGATTAAAACTTACATACAAGCAAACACATGTATATCTTGTGTGTGTATATATTCATATACATGAAGATTTTACTTAAAGACACTCTATGTCAATTTAATATGGGGATAATTTTGCAGATGATAGAGAGGTGAAGTTGAAGAAAGTAAAGGAGAAAATGAAAATGCCTTTTGACATCAGAGCATTTGTGATTACATTTCTTACAAGTTTTTTTTTATGTGTTCTATATAATGCAAAATTCATGTTATTGCTATCTAAATTGAATTATAGATCTGATCAGAATCTATTAGTCTACATGTGATTAGTAAGATTAGTTTAATAATGGTGTCAGGCTCAGTTTCACAGTTAAGAAAAAAAAGCAAAAGACAAGTTGGAACACAGGAAATTCAAACTGATAAAAGGAAGTGAATTTTTGCTATAAGGGTGGTCAAACAATGCAACAAGTTGTTCAGGGAGGTTGAGAAATCTCCATAGCTTCATCAACTGGACAGGGTCCAGGCCAACTTGCTCTTACTGGGCTTCCCTTGAGCAGGAGGTTAGACCTCTAGAGATCCCTTCAAAGCCCAATGGATTCAGTAAGACCAAATTCTATCTTTTTTTGCATTGGCAGACTGAAGCCTTCCCTACAAACTGAGAAAGCGAGTTAATTTTTCAACTGCACTTTCTTAAATTACCCAGTTAATTTTCTAGGTTTACATAGACTAAAAGGAGGGAAATCAGCACAAGATCATGTGGTAGCCATGTGAATTTCACAGTAAATGCATCCCAGACTGTTAGCAATAACTTAACTGTTAAGACCGCCCACAAAGATAAGTAACTTTTGAATTTTATTGGTGATTCCTTCCCTGCACATTCATTGGGGTTTATAAAGCACCTGCAACAAGGTAGATTTTATTTCAATTTCTTTCTGTGGAGCAGGGCTCCACAATCTACTAAAAATACTCCAGCAGTCTTTGGAGGTGGTTCTCAGATTAAGGTTGTTCCAAATTTTCATTCTGGAGTACAGGAGGGATAATACCTAAAATATTTAAGTATCTAATTTCTTTAAGAAAAAAAAAAAAGCCTTCAATTTTAAGTTTTAACAAAGTGCTGTATTCTTGTGTCTTAACTTAATCTTTCAATTTGCACTATGCACATCACATTTCTAGACAAAAAAAGCATGGGCTTAAGCAGTAATGCATATATATGCTTTCTCAGCTCAGTTCCCAGAGTCTGATCTACCATTATAAAGTTTCAGACATACATAAAATTGCAAACTCTACAGTATATTTATTGTACCTTTTTCATGTTTGCACTATCTCTTGCATAACGCAGCCACGAGAGGAAGCGAAAGGAAAATGAAAACCAGTAATGCTAAAGATGTTATCAGTAATATCTGATTTCAAATCATTTCATAGAGATGCCACAGAGTGATCAAGGGGGCTTTGAAGGAGACTGGAAAGATTCTCTAGGCTTTCCTTGGGAGGAAAACTACATTTCTTTATTTTTGTTTAATTGAGCACATCAAGATACGAAGCATTAAGAACCACAGCCTTACCTTATGGAATTATGATAATAAGGCACCTCAGCCAAATTGATTATTTCCTCACTTACCTCAGATAATGAGAATTTGTTACCCATTTAACATCCTGTAACTGCATATTACAAAACTGCTGCTATTCAATCCCAGCAGTTATAAGCCTGAAACAGCAGATTTGGATTTTTTAAAAAATTGCTTGTTAAGTAGGGGTGCAAGCTGATTTAGTCTGAGACTTACTCAACGAGTATCCAAAAGGAGAACTCCTTAGAAAGCTGAGACATAGTGACAGTGCTTCCAGCCAGTCCTGGACAATGCCTTTTTAGAGATGCTACATGCACATAAAGGTGCAATATTAATGATGAAATGCATAAATTCATTGGTAAAGGCTGCAGCAAAACCCTATTACTCTGCTTTCTGTAATCAAAAAAATATTTTAAGTTCTATAATGTTACCTGAAACAAGAGCCTTTAAGACTAAAAAACATAACAAATGATGGAAAAAACTAGTCTACGACTTAGTTCTTACTAACAAGGAAATCCTACATCAAAGTACTTCATGAAGAACAATTATTCTGGAAGAAAACAGTGGCATCAGAAGATACCACACAGAAACCACAAGTATGAATCACAGAATTACAGAGTCACTATGGTTTGAAAAGACCTTTAAGATGATCAAGTCCAACCATTATCTAACTCTACTAGGGCCACTACTACACCCTGTCCTTTAGCACCATATCTAGATGGCTTTTAAATACATCCAGGGATGGCAATTCAACCACTCGCCTGGGCAGCCTGTTCCAGTCTTTGATAATCCTTTCGGTATAGAAGTAAAATGTCCAACCTAAACCTCCCCTGGTGCAACTTGATACCATTTCCTCTTGTCCTATCAGTTGTGACTTCTGAGCAGAGACGAACACCACCTCGCTACAACCTCCTTTCAGGTAGTTGCAGAAAGTGAACTGTTCCCTCTCTGCTGTATCATATTCCCAGCTCACATCTGGGAACTTGAAGTTCCCCACAAGAAGAAGAGGTAGTGATCACAAAACCTCTCCCAGCTGCTTATAGAGCATTTCATCAGTCTCATCATCCTGGTTGGGTGGTCTGTAACAAACTCACACCACGGTATCTGCCT